>OX375808.1:0-600000 GCA_947359405.1 Antitype chi
GTTGGAGGGAAACGAGAGAGCCGACCAGCTCGCGAAGGAAGCCGCTCTGGGCTCGAAGAAGAAGCCGGACTACGATCTGTGTCCCGTATCATTCGTCAAGCGACAAATCCGGTCGGGAACGCTTGGCGAGTGGAACGGTAGATATGGGTCGGGTGACACAGCCTCGGGCACCAAGCTCTTCTTCCCGGACGCAGTGGTGGCGTACGGTGTGGTGCGCAAGATGGCTCCCACAAGCTTAACTACGCAAATTCTGACGGGGCACGGTGGGTTCTCTGCATACCTGAAACGCTTCAAGTGTAAAGAGAATCCATCGTGCGCCTGTGAGCCGGGCGTGGAGGAGACCGTTTTGCACATATTGCTGGAGTGCCCGATAACCGCAAGAATGCGGTATGAATTAGAGCAGAAACTCGCCGTCACATTGGTTGCTGAGAATTTACCTAGGATTATGATGGGAAAGAAAAGAACGGAGTTTTTAAATTATAGTTGCGAAATTGCAAAATTAGTTATACATAGAAATAAGCTAGCATAAGAAAATATGATACTAAATATATCATGAGCATATAGGTTTAAGTATCATAAAAATTAAGAGAAAAAAAAAAAAAAAAAAAAAAAAAAAAAAAAAAAAAAATACGTAAATAATTATAAAGCAAAAAGAATGGTACGGTTTAGATTCTAGAGTAAATTTATAATTAATAGCATAGATAACGGTATAATATACCAAAGTATAAATAGGAAATGTTTTAATATTTGTATGATTCGATAGATACTGTTGATAAATGTTTATATAATAAGGTAGATATTAGATAAATATTTGCATAAACAAATAGATACTTAGTTGATAAATATTTGAATAATTAAGTTAAGTTTGTCATAGTGGTGGTTATGCCACACAGTTCCTTCGATTCCCCGTGTTTGTCTTAGCTCGAAAATATTCTGCCATACAATTTATTGAAATCCGATACAATAAGGGCTCTGATTACGTCAGAGGGACACTGAGCAAGGCAGGAGTGGGTTTTAGCCGGTAAGAGTCCGGCACTGCCCAGACTGCGTCACTAGTGAGGCAGTCTGGGCGTCCATGAGGATTTCCCACTCCTGCCAAAAAAAAAAAAAAAAAAAAAAAAAAAAAAAAAAAAAAAAAAAAAAAAAAAAAAAAAAAAAAAAAAAAAAAAAAAAAAAAAAAAAAAAAAAAAAAAACCTAACCTAACCTAACACCATCTGACTAATAATATTGACGAAAACGCGAAAAAATTTTGCCCGCCCACCCACCCTGTTACTAGTGGCCAGGTAGAAGATTTTGATTTCTGCAAAGAAGTATTTTTATTTTTATTGTTTTGTTTTGTGTTGACTAATTTTATTGACCTTTTTAGCTATTTACTTTATTGACCAAACGGTCTACGGCCGTTCGACAGTGTTTTATTGTACTTAATTTAGTAGAATCTTACGATATTTCTGTGCTAATCCCCCATTTACAGGGACACAGTAGTAATCATCAGTGTCCTCTGACAGGCCCTTTATGAACCTGACTTTCACCTTGACAAGCAAAATGTTCCGCACACCGGCTAAGAGGACCTCGAGTTCGCCAGGCTCCGGAGCCTCGCCGCGTTCGCCGCGTTCGTTAGAGAAGGCTGGACCCTCGCTTCCTAGCGTCAGGCGTAGTATCGGGGAATGGGAGGCCGGTAAAGCCGAACCTCAAGCCAAGTCCCCTGTCAACCCAAAGCCGGACGCCACACCATCTGTTCCCAGTACTTTGGAGGCGCGCCGAGTCACCACTGATACCGCCAAACCCCCTAAAAAACCTGTGTCTGTCTACCCCAACCTGACAGCGGAGGCGAGAGCTTGCCTGAATAAAGCTAAACTTCATCTAGGCAACTCTCGCAACCTGAAAACAGAAATAAAGACGGAGGTAGTCGGCGCGATTAACAGGCTTTATGAACTGGTGAAGGAGTCAGAGAGAAACAAACTGCCCATCTCGGCTGCCGCTGCTGTCATACCTGTAACTGCCCCGATAGACTCACCACTGAGTCCAGGCGCGAGTGAACCGACGGAGCTCATGAAGAGCCTGGTGGCTGGCCTCATGGAGCACAAACAGGCGTTGGAAGAGTGCCACCAACACACACGGGCTCTGTCGGAGCAACTCAAGCAAGCCCCTCGCTACGTAGCAGGTCAAGGCCCCAGTTTCGCGGAAATGGCTGCCGGCCTAAAGCAGCACATCCAGGAGCCTCTTCACTCGGTGGTCGTCTCATCTACAAATGAGCAGGACACCGGTGAGGAGGTAATTGAGAAGCTTAGGACGGTGGTCGACGCCCGTAACGAAGGCACAAGGGTCGAGCGACTTCGCAAGGCGAGGGACCAAAAGGTGGTGGTCGGATTTAAGACCAAGGAAGAACTGAGTAGGGTCACTGAAAGAATTAGAAAAGCGGGAAACTTGGTCGTGGAAGAAGTAGCAAACAAAGATCCACTCATCATCATTAAGGACGTCCTCTCCTGCCACACGGACGAGGAGGTGACCCAAGCACTGCGACGACAAAATACCCACCTGATCGGGGACATACCTGCGGGTGATGTGAGGCTTGGGGTGAAGTACCGTCGCAAGACGAGGAACCCCCACAGTTGTCACATCATCCTGCAGGTGTCCCCAATTGTGTGGCAGAGGCTAACTATGGTGGGTCGCGTACACATAGACCTCCAAAGAGTGCGCGTTGAAGACCAAACGCCACTGGTACAGTGCACCCGCTGTCTCGGATACGGCCACGGGAAACGCTTCTGTAAAGAGCCAGCGGACCTATGTAGCCACTGCGGCGGTCCGCATCTCAGGGCGGATTGCCCAGACAAACAGCTAGGCGAAGCGGCGAGGTGTATCAACTGTGCCAGAGCAAAGACAGGGAACCACGAGCACAATGCGTTTAGCAACGAATGCCCTGTGCGAAGGAAATGGGATGCATTGGCCCGAGCCTCAGTAGCATATTGCTAAAGTTGTCCCTGCGACCACCACCGGTTACAAAATGATCCAAGCCAACCTGCAACGAAGCCAACTAGCAACAAGCGAGCTTTTGCTCGAAGCTGACAAGCGAAAAGCTGCCGTAGCAATGCTCCAGGAACCTTACGTGGGTGGAGTGAGAAGGATGAAGAGTTACCGGGGCGTAAGGGTCTTCCAGAGCTCTGAGGGAGGGGAAGGGACTGTAAAGGCGGCAATAGTCGTTTTTGACAAAGATCTGGACATCTTACAGTACCCACAACTCACCACAAACAACATCGTTGTGGTGGGAGTCCGAACCAGAGCCTGGACTATCACGCTGGTAACCTTCTACTTCGAGCCGGATAAGCCCATGGAGCCGTACCTGGAGCATCTCAAACGTATAGAGCAGGAGTTGGGCCCCAACAGGTTGGTTATGGGAGGTGATGCAAATGCAAAAAGTACTTGGTGGGGCAGCAGTAACGAAGACCCGAGAGGTGAGCAGATGTGCGGAGCACTGGGGGAATCAGGGCTACAGATCATCAACTGCGGGGACATCCCCACTTTCGACACCGTGAGAGGTGGGGTAAGGTACAGCAGTCACGTGGACGTGACGGCCTGTTCGACGGACATCCTCAACCTGGTAGACGACTGGCGGGTCGTGGAGGGTCTCACGAGTTCCGACCACAACGGCATAACTTTCATCATACACCTACAAAAATCAAAAGGCATAGCAATAGAGCGAACCACTAGGGTATACAACACTAGAAAAGCCAACTGGGGGCAGTTTCATGAGAAACTGTCTGTAGTTATGCGAGACAAAAAGTTAACCCTAGTGGACTTGTCAAATACACAGAATGTAGATCAATTGGAATCATTCATACACACATACACCCAAGCCATTACCGACACATGTAAAGACACAATACCACAAAAAAATAACACAGAAACACTCACCATGCCGTGGTGGTCCAAGGAACTCGAGGAGATGAAGAGGCTAGTCGCTACGAGGAAAGTAAGAGTAAGAAACGCAGCGCCGGTCCGAAGAGCGATGGTCGTTAACCTGTACCTACAGGCAAAAGAGGAGTATGAGAAAGCGGCGATGAAGGCCCAAACGGAGAGCTGGAAGGAGTTCTGCGGGAAACAGAACAGAGAGGGGGTCTGGGAAGGCATCTATAGGGTTATGGGAAGGGTAGCGAAGAGGCAAGAGGATCTGCCACTGGAAAGGGAAGGAGAGCCATTGGACGCAAAAGGCTCAGTGAGGTTGTTGGCTGAAACTTTCTATCCTGAAGACCGAGAGGAAGATGACAACATGGACCATTGCCGAACTCGACAACTGGCAGAATCAATAAACGCGTGGAGTCATGATGAGCTACATGACCCACCGTTTACCCAAAGCGAACTGAACAGGTCCATGATGTCGTTCAACCCTAAAAAGGCCCCGGGAGCCGACGGCCTCACGGCCGATATCTGCTCTCAGGCCATACGTTGTGACCCTGACCTCTTCCTGGCACTCATAAACAAATGCCTGGCGCACCACTACTTCCCAAAGATCTGGAAGGAAGCTACAGTGGTTGTTCTTAGAAAGCCGGGTAAAGATTCGTACACTGTCCCGAAGTCGTACAGGCCGATTGGGCTTTTGCCTGTCCTCGGGAAAGTGTACGAAAAGATGCTGGTTGCTCGTCTCAAATTCTACTTGTTGCCCAGGATCAGTACTCGCCAATACGGCTTTATGCCCCAAAAAAGCACTGAGGACTCCCTCGTTACCCTCGTGCAGTACATCCGCACAAAGCTTGACCAAAAGAAAATTGTAACACTTGTGTCGCTGGATATCGAGGGAGCCTTTGACAGCGCATGGTGGCCTGCTATTAAAGTGCGATTGGCTGAGGAAAGGTGTCCTGTAAATTTGAGACGAGTAATGAGCAGCTATCTCAGTGACAGGGTGGTCACTGTGAGATACGCCGGGGAGGAGAGCAGGAGACGGACAAGCAAAGGGTGCGTCCAGGGATCGATAGGGGGACCCATACTATGGAACCTGTTGCTTGATCCTCTCCTTAAACAGCTGGAAAGTAGAGGTGACTACTGCCAGGCGTTTGCGGACGATGTAGTGCTGGTATTTGATGGCGATTCAGCACAAAAAATCGAGGGGCAAGCCAATGCCGCTCTCGAACATGTTCGAGCGTGGGGTGTCAAAAATCGGCTGAGATTCGCGCCGCACAAAACATGTGCGATGGTGATGACGCGACGACTAAAGTATGACACGCCACGCTTGAGCATGGGCGGGATCGACATTGGAATGTCCCAAGAAGTTAAAATATTAGGGCTAACCATTGATGCCAAACTCACCTTCGGAAAACATATAGCTGTCGTCTGTAAAAAGGCGATAGCTGTATACAAACAGCTGGCCAGAGCAGCCCGGGTTAGTTGGGGCCTGCATCCGGAGGTGACAAGGGCCATATACACCGCAGCAGTGGAGCCGATTGTGCTGTATGCCGCAAGCGCATGGGCACCGGCTGCCAACAAGTTGGGAGTCAGAAAACAGCTTGACGTCGTCCAACGAGGTTTTGCCCAGAAGCTGTGCAGAGCCTATCGCACAGTCTCCCTTAACTCATCACTGGTGCTGGGTGGGATACTCCCACTCGATCTCCGTATTCGGGAAGTGGCTGCACTGTACGGAGCCAAGAGGGGTGTGCCCCAGCCAGTACTGGGAGACAGGGAGGTAGAGCGGATGGCCCCAGCGCTGGAGGCCCCCCACCCCGCGGAGCAAGTGAACCTGGAGTTCGGAAGCCTGGTAGACGAGGAACAATACAACACCCACAGCAACTTCGCTGTGCGTATATTCACCGACGGCAGCAAGATTGAGGGCAAGGTTGGAGCGGCGCTATCCCTGTGGAGTGGCGCCGCCGAAACAAAGGCCCTCAAGCTTGCCCTACCGTCCTACTGTACCGTCTACCAGGCTGAACTGCTGGCTCTGCAAAAAGCGGCAGCAGAGGTGCTCAAACGCAGTGAAACCACGTTCGGAATCTTCAGCGACTCCATGGCGGCCCTTCAGTCGGTAACTAATGTTTGTTCCCCTCACCCCCTAGCCGTGGAAACCAGAGACACCATACGACTCTGTAAGCTCCAGAACAAGAGTGTCTCCTTGTTCTGGATCAAGGCCCACGCGGGGTTGGAGGGAAACGAGAGAGCCGACCAGCTCGCGAAGGAAGCCGCTTTGGGCTCGAAGAAGAAGCCGGACTACGATCTGTGTCCCGTATCATTCGTCAAGCGACAAATCCGGTCGGAAACGCTTGACGAATGGAACGGTAGATATGGGTCGGGTGACACAGCCTCGGGCACCAAGCTCTTCTTCCCGGACGCAGTGGTGGCGTACGGTGTGGTGCGCAAGATGGCTCCCACAAGCTTAACTACGCAAATTCTGACGGGGCACGGTGGGTTCTCTGCATACCTGAAACGCTTCAAGTGTAAAGAGAATCCATCGTGCGCCTGTGAGCCGGGCGAGGAGGAGACCGTTTTGCACATATTGCTGGAGTGCCCGATAACCGCAAGAATGCGGTATGAATTAGAGCAGAAACTCGCCGTCACATTGGTTGCTGAGAATTTACCTAGGATTATGATGGGAAAGAAAAGAACGGAGTTTTTAAATTATAGTTGCGAAATTGCAAAATTAGTTATACATAGAAATAAGCTAGCATAAGAAAATATGATACTAAATATATCATGAGCATATAGGTTTAAGTATCATAAAAATTAAGAGAAAAAAAAAAAAAAAAAAAAAAAAAAAAAAAAAAAAAAAAATACGTAAATAATTATAAAGCAAAAAGAATGGTACGGTTTAGATTCTAGAGTAAATTTATAATTAATAGCATAGATAACGGTATAATATACCAAAGTATAAATAGGAAATGTTTTAATATTTGTATGATTCGATAGATACTGTTGATAAATGTTTATATAATAAGGTAGATATTAGATAAATATTTGCATAAACAAATAGATACTTAGTTGATAAATATTTGAATAATTAAGTTAAGTTTGTCATAGTGGTGGTTATGCCACACAGTTCCTTCGATTCCCCGTGTTTGTCTTAGCTCGAAAATATTCTGCCATACAATTTATTGAAATCCGACACAATAAGGGCTCTGATTACGTCAGAGGGACACTGAGCAAGGCAGGAGTGGGTTTTAGCCGGTAAGAGTCCGGCACTGCCCAGACTGCGTCACTAGTGAGGCAGTCTGGGCGTCCATGAGGATTTCCCACTCCTGCCAAAACAAAAAAAAAAAACAAAAAAAAAAAACCTAACCTAACCTAACCTAACCTTTTTTTTTTTTTTTTGATGACGGGGGGAAATCCTCATGGATGTCCTCCGCCCTGGGGAGGGCGGAGGGGTCTGTCAGACTCTTACTGACTAAAACCACCCCGGTGTTCCGTCTCACACTTGCACCGGAGATCACGGGAACAAAAGTGACTTCCGCGATCCCCGGCTAGTGCCGGCCCGCCTGTGCGGGCCACCTCGCGTTAGGGGGGGAGTGAGGTGTTAAACTCCCCCCTTACATCACATAGAGGCGCGCGTGGAACACTACGCGCCGCCATCTCGGGTCCTAAGAAGTCGGGGGCGACGGATTTCCCCAGATACGGACGAGACGGGGTATGTGGGACTCCTGTCAGAATGACAGTCTACCCACTAAAAACTCAGGGGTGTTCCCGCATCGCCGTGATGGGAGGGCCATGGGAAACAAACTTCCACAACCCTCCCGGCGCAAGCCCTCCTAGATGGCGGGCCCCCCATGTCCGCCCATGTTTCTCCACATGTGGAGAAACGTCCCACTCACCCTCTATAAAATAGCGGTGAGTAGGCAACCGTCGGGCGGTCTAAGTCGACCGACCCCGGAGCATAAGGCTCCCCCGCCCGCAGAAATTCGCCACAGTCAATACCCTCTCCGTAAGATGTACGTGGAGAGACTATTGGCCGTGCCCAGGGTGCACCGGCCCGAAAAACTGCCCTTTCCCCCGAACGTATTCGAAAGGAACGAGCAGCCATCTGGCACACGAGGAGGTTTTCTGCCTGCACCCCAACCTAACCTAACCTTTTTTTTTTTTTTTTTTTTTTTTTTCGTGGAGAAATGCTCATGCATACTGCGCTACCACGGGGAGATAGCGCAGTTATGTGGGACTCTAACCCACTAAAACTCCACGGTGTCCTCCAGTGCCGCTTATGGCGGGAACACGGGAACGCGAAAGCCATCCGCGAACCCGCCGCGGCTGTCCGTCACCGGACCCTCCTCTTAGGGGAATGACCCCCATCACCGGCGCACCAGAACACACAGCACGCCGGACCACCCCGGGCACCAGACAGCGCATGGGTGCCAAACGACCCCGTGTATGGCACCCTTGGTCCCCCTGCGGCGGGTCAGGACAGTGGCCCCGCCGCCTACCACTTTTCGGCCGCAGGGGATAGGGAGAGCGGCCTACGCAATACCGACACTCCTCCTCCCCTGCGGCCCCACCGTGGCCGCCATCCAACGATGGCAGCTCCGTCCAGACCGCGGAGGTGAGGAAAGTGGCGATCTCCATACACCACTCCTCTCCCGCCGCGGCCCGCTACCCCCAGCACCAGTTGCTATGCCGCCCCGCGGCACCGCAACTGGTTGGCCGCTACGTCGTCGGCTTAGCGGACAAAGCCCTGACGAGCGGCCCCTCCTCGGGTTCCTCTTCGCTTCACCGTGGGTGGGGAAAACCACGGCTACTGAGCCCCCCCGCAACGACAATGCGGGAACCCACCGGGGGGGAACCTTTTTTTTTTTTTTTTTTTTTTTTTTTTTTTTTTTCTCGCTGAGAAAATGCTTTATGCATGCCCGCTCGCGGGGGACGAGACGGGGTATGTGGGACTCCTGTCAGAATGACAGTCTACCCACTAAAAACTCAGGGGTGTTCCCGCATCGCCGTGATGGGAGGGCCATGGGAAACAAACTTCCACAACCCTCCCGGCGCAAGCCCTCCTAGGTGGCGGGCCCCCCATGCCCGCCCATGTTTCTCCACATGTGGAGAAACGTCCCACTCACCCTCTATAAAATAGCGGTGAGTAGGCAACCGTCGGGCGGTCTAAGTCGACCGACCCCGGAGCATAAGGCTCCCCCGCCCGCAGAAATTCGCCACAGTCAATACCCTCTCCGTAAGATGTACGTGGAGAGACTATTGGCCGTGCCCAGGGTGCACCGGCCCGAAAAACTGCCCTTTCCCCCGAACGTATTCGAAAGGAACGAGCAGCCATCTGGCACACGAACCGGGGGGGAACCTAACCTAACCTAACCTAACCTAACCTAACCTAACCTAACCTAACCTAACCTAACCTAACCTAACCTAACCTAACCTAACCTAACCTAACCTAACCTAACCTAACCTTTTTTTTTTTTTTTTTGATAACGGGGGGAAATCCTCATGGATGTCCTCCGCCCTGGGGAAGGCGGAGGGGTCTGTCAGACTCTTACTGACTAAAACCACCCCGGTGTTCCGCCTCACACTTGCACCGGAGATCTCGGGAACAAAAGTGACTTCCGCGATCCCCGGCTAGTGCCGGCCCGCCTGTGCGGGCCACCTCGCGTTAGGGGGGGAGTGAGGTGTTAAACTCCCCCCTTACATCAAATAGAGGCGCGCGTGGAACACTACGCGCCACCATCTCGGGTCCGAAGAAGTAGGGGGCGACGGATTTCCCCAGATCCGTCGCCCCTGGACCCATTTAGGGGGGCCGGAAGAGGGCGTTGTCCGCCCTCCGCCGACGCCCGGTGCGTCTGCTGCGGATCGGGTTAGCGGAAGCAATCTCCCGCTCCCTCTCCGCAGCCTCCTTCTGCGAAAGTACGATTTCGCAGAAGGATACCACCGCGTCCCAGGACTCCTCGCTGCCGACCATCGAGTCGACAACGGCCGGCAGCGACAGGTCACTGCCTACTCCTGAGATGAGGGCACGGCGCGGCTCCTCCCAAGCAGCACACTCTGCAAGCGTGTGCCACGCCGTATCCTCCCGACAGTCGACGCAGTGGTGACACCGAGCGTCCGGCTCCCTGTTTATGCGACACAGGTACTTCCCGAAGCAACCATGCCCCGAGAGCACCTGTGTCACCCGAAACGACAGGGAGCCGTGCCTCCTCCCGAGCCAGCGCTCGAGTACCGGCCGGACCGCCCCGATGGTGGCGGGGCCGGCGGTAGGGCGTGAAAGCCTGTCCCGCCATTCCGCCACCAGGGCTGCGCGAAGCTGTGACCGACGCAACTCCAAATGTCGCGGCGTCAGGGGAATGACCCCCATCACCGGCGCACCAGAACACACGGCACGCCGGACCACCCCGGGCACCAGACAGCGCATGGGTGCCAAACGACCCCGTGTATGGCACCCTTGGTCCCCCTGCGGCGGGTCAGGACAGTGGCCCCGCCGCCTACCACTTTTCGGCCGCAGGGGATAGGGAGAGCGGCCTACGCAATACCGACACTCCTCCTCTCCTGCGGCCCCACCGCGTCCGCCATCTAACGATGGCAGCTCCGTCCAGACCGCGGAAGGTGAGGAAAGTGGCGATCTCCATACACCACTCCTCTCCCGCCGCAGCCCACTACCCCCAGCACCAGTTGCTATGCCGCCCCGCGGCACCGCAACTGGTTGGCCGCTACGTCGTCGGCTTAGCGGACAAAGCCCTGACGAGCGGCCCCTCCTCGGGTTCCTCTTCGCTTCACCGTGGGTGGGGAAAACCACGGCTGCTGAGCCCCCCCGCAACGACAATGCGGGAACCCACCGGGGGGGAACCTTTTTTTTTTTTTTTTTTTTTTTTTTTTTTTTTTTTTTTTTTTTTTTTTTTCTCGCTGAGAAAATGCTTTATGCATGCCCGCTCGCGGGGGACGAGACGGGGTATGTGGGACTCCTGTCAGAATGACAGTCTACCCACTAAAAACTCAGGGGTGTTCCCGCATCGCCGTGATGGGAGGGCCATGGGAAACAAACTTCCACAACCCTCCCGGCGCAAGCCCTCCTAGATGGCGGGCCCCCCATGTCCGCCCATGTTTCTCCACATGTGGAGAAACGTCCCACTCACCCTCTATAAAATAGCGGTGAGTAGGCAACCGTCGGGCGGTCTAAGTCGACCGACCCCGGAGCACAAGGCTCCCCCGCCCGCAGAAATTCGCCACAGTCAATACCCTCTCCGTAAGATGTACATGGAGAGACTATTGGCCGTGCCCAGGGTGCACCGGCCCGAAAAACTGCCCTTTCCCCCGAACGTATTCGAAAGGAACGAGCAGCCATCTGGCACACGAGGAGGTTTTCTGCCTGCACCCCACCGGGGGGGAACCTAACCTAACCTAACCTAACCCAGTACCCCCCCAGCTCTCGTAGCGGTCGGATCGTTTTTAGAGCCACTCCGCGCATAAAAATCCTTTTAAAAGGTATTTTTTAACGCTACACAGACGTGCAGTATACCAAAAGTTTCGTCTCAGTGCCGTGCAAGTGCTTGTGAAAACCCCGTGAGCCTGAAAACTCCGGGTAAAAAGTTAACAGTGAAAAACTGAAAAATTTTGGACTTGGGAAATCTTCGGAGTCCCACAACTCCGCAGAACGATCGAGGACCCCACATTTTTACGACATCATATTGTGAGGCTCGAGAAGACGCAGTCAACGACGTACAGCGTGAAAAATTCCGACTGCACGTTCCTGAGAAAACTGCCAAAAACTGTGAAACTAACCTCAAAACTGGAGCACGTGTTTTCTGAACGGGGTGTTTCCGGTTGCTGATTTTTTGAGGAAGAGCAGGAGGTACGAAGACGAGACCAACAACGCAATTTTTGGATTTTTACCTATATCAGGTACAAAGATATTTATATTATAAGACATCAACTTTGGACCCCTGTCCTGAGAAATTTTCAGGCAGGACCCCCATTTTTTCTTGTGATTCCCGCTGCGCGCTCATCGGAAGAATAGATTAAGATTAATTTTTGATTTTTTATGTCTTTATTTAATTGAATAATACCAAAATTGTACTTTTTTCAGTTTTTTCCTAAAAATTGTACCAAAAATTAACAAAGTTTATTTTCTGATATAGTCAAGTCATAGAACCTTATTTTACACGTTTTTAAATATTTTTTTCAGATTTTTATGTTTAAGGGCTGCAAAGCTACAATATTTTTAATCAATTTCTCAATTTAATTAGAAACAATTCGTTTAAAAAATATTTTGACCTTAAATTTGTGTTTAGAACATAGATTCCGATTAGTTTAAGTCCAAATTAGCCCCCTATAGCTCCAAAAACTCAGAAAATAGACTTTTCAGCCATATTGGTTTTTTGCGGTTGACAACTTTAACATAGTTTATCTCGGAAGCTATTGGGCGCAGAACATTCGGATTTCCACGGTTCCCAGGGAGATACAAAGGGAAACATTTCCTGTAAGTTTCAGGAATTTTTCAGTCCTGAAAGTTTTCAGTCCTGAAACTTGGTTTGCCAGATAGAGGAGGACAGACCAAGCGCCGCACCCGAGACCGCGTCTCTCTACGATAAACGAGGACGGAGTTACGGCCACCTGAAGTCAACCTTTGACATTAGGGCGGCCATTTTGGAAAAGTTCAATCCTGCGTAGTTCCGGACTCGGAGGTCGTAGAGGGTTGCCGTTTCGATATTGTGGTTCGCGGGGAAAAATTCTTTCGTTTAGGTTAGATTTCAGGCGTTTTCGGGCTGAAATTTTTCAGGATCCTGAAATTTGCCTCACAGGAAGGAGCGAGTCGGGGCAAGCCCGAGGAGCCCAAACTCGACTGTTCTGCGACCGGCAGCGCCGGAGGTATCACCTGCCAAAGACTGACTTTGACAGTTGTGCCGCCATCTTGGCAAAAATTCAAACACCCATATCTCCGTAGCGGGGGGTCGTACAGCGACGAGATTTGTTTTGGGGTGATTGAATTCTGCTTGTCTCACTCTTGCGTAAGCTTTCAGGCATTTTCAGCACAAAAATCTTTTTCAGCCTGAAAAGTAAATCAGTGTATAGATCTTGTCGAGCTCTGCCAGATAAGCCCAAGCACGGTACAATTCGGTCGGGTGGTTGCGGAGAAATCGGGTTTGAACCACATTCTGGCCGCCATCTTGGATGGTAACCAGAATCTTTGAAGCTTGATTTCTCCGTAACGCTTAGGGCTGGGTGCCCCGTGTTTGGGGTCGTTGGATTGGGCTTGGCGGGCTCTATCCACTGAAATAATTAGGCAGACTCTACATAGAGCCATTAATGCAAAAAGGCAAAAAATAGGTTTTGATAGCCAAAACTGATGCTGTTTTATATGTAGAGCAAATAAAAGTACCCAGAGTGCCGAAAGCCTGTGTAGAGCCTCCGTAGAGACTGACTGTATTTTTATTATTATTATTTTTTTATTTTTTATTAGACATTGGTTAAGACTTTGTCTTGACTTGTTTTATTATAATTGTTTGTTATTGTTATTCTGTCTTGTTTTTATTCTATCGTCCCTATTGACGTTCTTTACATTGGACCCTATCGTCCCTATTGACGATATTTCCTCTTGAATCCATCGTCCCTTTTGACTTTCTTCTCTACAATATTGACGCATACCTCGCAACATGTTCGGTTTTAGGACGCCATTAAAGGCAGCCGAAGGTGAAAAGTCACCATCGAAACAGGGGGCAGCTACCCCCCCAAATGTTAGACGAAATATAGGGGAAAGGGCCACAAGTAGCAGCCCCACAACCGAAATGACATCGCAGGCCGGTCCTGCGAGAAATAAATTAAAGCTCGCTTTTACGCAGGAGAGCACACCGCCAAAAAGTAAGTACGCAGACCGAACAGCGGAGGCCAAAGCCTGTCTTACTAAGGCCAAACTCCACCTTAGCAGCTCCAGAAACACAAAAACGGAGATAAAGACCGGCATTACTGAAGCAACTGAACGACTCTACCAACTAGTCAAAGAAGTCGAATCGGAGCTGAAAGGGCTCAAACAAAAAACATCTAAGGAAGGGCCCTCACTAGCAGGAGAAACCACACTAGCCGAAAAATCGATTCTTCCCCCTCCTTCTCAAAATTTTGAAACAGGTAAGATAATAGCCACTATAGAACAACACGCAAAGCTCTTAGCAGAGAGCAACAAGAAGATAGAGGAGCTTAAGGTAACCATTGACAACCAGAGGGATTTCCTGGAAAAGGGCAATACTTACGCGAGTGTGGCCGCAACTAGAGGGTTAAAGTCACTGCCAAAGCGTAGTACTTTGCACTCGGTTGTGGTCACATCCAAGGACGAGACAGAGACCGGTGACGAGGTCCTAGATAGAGTAAGAAAAGCGGTCAACGCAAAAGACGGTTGGATAAAGGTCGAAAAAGTCAGGAAAGCCAAGGATCGCAAAGTAATCATAGGACTGGAAACCGAGCAGGAAAGGACAAAGATAAAGGACAGACTCCAAAAAGAAGGATTTGACCTCAATGTCGAGGAGGTTAAAAATAAGGACCCACTTCTGATCTTGAAGAACGTCTTGGTAGTCAATACCGACGAAGACGTTCTTAAAGCGTTTAGAAACCAGAACCAGGGTATTTTTAACGGCCTCGACAGTGGGGAAAACAGAGCGGAGGTCAAGTATAGGAGAAGGACTCGGAACCCGCATATTGGCCACGTCATCGTATGCGTGTCTCCCACCATCTGGCGACGAGCTATAGATGTCGGGACTGTACACATTGATCTCCAGCGTGTCAGGGTTGAAGATCAGACCCCGCTGGTTCAATGTACTCGCTGTCTGGGTTTCGGGCACGGCAAGCGGTTCTGCAAAGAGCCTGCAGACCTGTGTAGTCACTGCGGCGGTCCCCATCTGAGAGCAGAATGCCCGGACTGGCTCTCAAGCTCACCACCCGCCTGTAGAAACTGTACAAAGGCGAAAATAGAGTACGGCACGCCGCACAATGCGTTCAGCCACGACTGCCCTGTACGCAGGAAATGGGATGACGTGGCCAGATCGACTGTTGCGTATTGCTAAGGGCACCCCAACAGAAAATACCCACTATGGAGTATTACAGGCAAACCTCCAACGCAAGAAGCTAGCCACCAATGAGCTGTTAATAGAGGCTACGAAGCGCGGAATAGCGGTGGCGCTTCTTCAGGAACCGTACGTGGCAGCAACGAAAATAATGAGGAGTTACAGGGGCGTTAGAATCTTCCAGAACACTGGCATAGGAGAAGGGACCGTCAAAGCAGCAATAGCTGTCTTCAACACCGACTTCACTGTCAAACAGTACCCGAAACTCACCACAAACAACATTTCAGTGGTGGGAATCCAGACCAGTGCCTGGGAGATCACGCTTGTCTCCTTTTACTTTGAGCCAGACCAGCCTATTGAGCCCTATTTAGAACACCTGAAACAAATTAGGCTCGCCATCGGTTCCAAGAAAATGATCTTTGGAGGTGACGCCAACGCAAAGAGCACATGGTGGGGCAGCCCAACGGTCGATCTCAGGGGGGAAGAGATGGCAGGAACTCTCGGCGAGCTTAACTTGAATATTCTAAACCGAGGGGAAATACCGACTTTCGACACTATCCGAGGAGGGAAACGCTACAGCAGTCATGTGGACGTTACCGCCTGCTCCAATGACATCCTGGACCGCATAGACGACTGGAGGGTTGACGAAGGTCTCACGAGCTCGGATCACAACGGCATCACGTTTAAGATCCTCTTGCAGAAATCTAAAGGAATAAAAGTAGAAAGAACGACTAGGCAATTTAATACCAAGAAAGCCAATTGGGCCAATTTTCATAAGAAACTTGGCCAATTGAAAATAGACTATAAATTTACAGCAGCTGAAATAGATAACATAACAGAAACAGAGCAAATTGACACTTTAACAATTAATTTTACAAAAGCAGTCAACAAAGCATGTAAGCAGTCAATGCCTAACAAAAAAGTCCAAGAGGAACTTACCTTGCCGTGGTGGTCCGAGAGACTCGATGAGATCAAGAAGACCGTCGCTACCAAGAAGCGCAGGATTCGCTCTGCCGCCCCAATCCGGAAGTCGAAAGTCATAGAAGAGTACCTGAAACAAAAAGAAGAGTATGAATTGGAAGCGGCCAAGGCTCAGACCGAGAGTTGGAAGGAATTCTGCGGGAAGCAGGATAGGGAGGGGGTTTGGGAAGGAATTTACAGGGTGATTAGTAGGACGCAGCGTAGAGAGGAGGACCTGCCATTGGAAATTAGCGGTGATGTGCTGGACGCGAGAGGCTCCGTAAAACTACTGGCTGAAACTTTTTATCCAGAAGACCTCCCTGAAAGTGACAATGCACATCACCGATTTATTCGACGAAAAGCCGAAAGCGTGAACTCTGGCGAGCAAGATGACTCTTGTGATCCACCTTTTACGATGGCAGAACTAATAAAATCAATGGAGTCCTTCAATCCTAAGAAGGCACCGGGTTCCGATGGCTTTACCGCCGATATTTGTTGCCAAACCATTGCCAGCGATCCAAAATTATTCCTAGCATTTCTGAACAAGTGCCTAGAACACCACCACTTCCCCGCGTCCTGGAAGGAGGCTACGGTCATAATACTGAGGAAGCCTGGAAAAGACAGCTATTCAAATCCCAAATCGTATAGGCCAATCGGACTACTGCCTATACTGGGCAAAATATACGAGAAAATGCTAGTGGCCCGCCTAAAGTTCCATCTCCTACCAAATATGAGCACCCGTCAGTACGGATTCATGCCGCAAAGGAGCACCGAGGACTCCCTCTATGCTCTAATGCAACACGTTAACCAAAAACTAGCACTGAAAAGGATAGTAACACTCGTATCCCTAGACATAGAGGGAGCATTCGACAGCGCTTGGTGGCCAGCGATAAGAGTCCGTCTAGCGGAGGAAAACTGCCCAATAAACCTTAGGCGGGTCATGGATAGCTATCTCAGTGACCGAAAAGTCTCAATCAGGTACGGCGGGGAAGTATATAGCAAGGATACTAACAAAGGCTGTGTCCAGGGATCAATCGGTGGCCCAATCTTGTGGAATTTGGTCTTAGACCCCCTCCTCAAAGCAGCAGAGCTCAGGGGAAACTACGTCCAGGCGTTTGCGGACGATGTCCTCTTAGTTTTCGACGGAGAGACCGCACTAGAAGTGGAGGAACGTGCTAATGCCGCTCTCAACCATGTTTTGGCGTGGGGTGTCGAGAATAAGTTGAAATTTGCGCCACACAAAACAACTGCGATGGTTATAACTAAAAAACTAAAATACGACACACCGCGCCTGAGCATGGGGGGGATCGACATTGGCATGTCAAAAGAAATGAAGCTTCTGGGTGTAACCTTCGACCACAAGCTGACGTTCAATACCCACGTCTCACTGGTTTGCAAAAAGGCAATCGGTATATACAAGCAGTTGTGTAGAGCTGCAAAGGTCAGTTGGGGGCTGCATCCAGAAGTTATAAGACTGATGTATGTTGCGTGTATAGAGCCCATAATCCTTTACGCTGCCAGCGTCTGGGCACCGGCTGCGAAAAAGTTGGGCACCATAAAGCAGTTTGGGACCGTCCAGCGCGGAATCGCACAGAAAATGTGCAGAGCATACCGTACTGTCTCCCTGAACTCGGCCCTAGTGTTGACTGGGATGCTCCCACTTGACCTTCGTATTCGAGAAGCAGCTGCATTATACGAGGCCAGGAGGGGTGTACCCCAGCCCTTACTGGGGGGTAGGGAGGTAGAGCGGGTGGCACCAGCGCTGGAAGCCCCACACCCCGCGGAGCAAATGAACCTGAAGTTCGAAAGTCTGGTAAACGAAGAACAATATCGAAACCACAGCAATCTTGCTGTGAGGATCTTCACCGATGGCAGCAAGATTGAGGGCAGAGTCGGAGCGGCGCTATCCTTGTGGAACGGCACTGCCGAGACAAAGGCCCTCAAGCTTGCCATGCCATCTTACTGCACCGTCTACCAGGCTGAACTCCTGGCCCTGCAAAGAGCGGCAGAGGAAGTGCTCAAGTCCCGTGAAACCACGTTCGGCATTTTCAGCGACTCTATGGCGGCCCTTCAGTCGGTAATCAACGCAAGTTCCCCCCACCCCTTGGCCGTGGAAACAAGAGACACCATACGACGCTGTAAGCTCCAGAACAAGAGTGTCTCCCTGTTTTGGATAAAAGCCCACGCAGGGTTGGATGGAAATGAGAGAGCTGACCAGCTCGCGAAGGAGGCCGCCCTGGGGTTGAAGAAAAGGCCGGACTACGACCTGTGTCCCGTTTCATTCGTCAAGCGACGAATCCGGTCGGAAACGCTGGAGGAGTGGAACGGGAGATATCGGACGGGTGACACGGCTTCGGGCACAAAAATCTTCTTTCCGGACGCGGTTATAGCGTACGGTGTGGTGCGGAAGATGACACACACGAGTATAACCACACAAATTTTGACAGGGCACGGTGGGTTCTCTGCATACTTGAAACGCTTCAAGTGTAAAGAGAATCCATCGTGCGCTTGTGGTGAGCCTGGTGTCGAGGAGTCAGTTCCGCACATTCTGTTTGAATGCCAAATGAACGCAAAAAAGCGATACGACACGGAGCAGCAACTCGCTGTCGAGCTAGTTGCCGGGAATGCGTCGGAGTTGATGACGGGAAAGAAAAGGAACGAATTTCTAAAATATTGTAGCGAAATAGCATCACAGGTTATAAATAGAAACAAGACAGAATAAGAAAGTATGCTGTCCTAATATAATGTAGTATATTAAAGACTAGCATAGTATAATAAGATGAAAAATTGTGTAACATTAAATAGGAAGTTAATACAATGTTAAAAATAGAAATAAGTTTGGAATATAAATAAATGTATAATTGTGTAGAAAGCAACATTAAAAACAAGTTCCCCGTCTCTGTAAGACAAAATTAATAAAAGAAAAGAACTGGAAATGTATTTATTATCTAGAGAGTATCACTAAATACTGCTCCCCGTCTCTGTAAGACAAAATTATTATAATGTAAGAACTGTAAAATATTATCCTTAAGTAGCTGTAAAATAGACATAAGCGTAGAGTAAGTCCCCCGTCTCTGTGAGACAATAAAATTATAAGAAAGAATTTTTTTTTATTACTTTAAGACTAGTTAAGATAGATGTTACTTCTGTATAATAGACATAGAAATAGAATAAGCTCTAATTCATAGCCACATTAAAAAACCCGTGTCATTGTTATTTTGTGTTGCACCCAAGACCGATATATATATAAATGTGCAGTTAGTAAACTAAAACAGCTGAAAGCTGGGAATGCACTGTGACAATTCAATGTGTTGCACCCAAAACAGAAATATATAAATAAATAGATCTAGTAAACTTAGATATTCAGAAAGCCGCTGATAGCTGGGAATCCCACCCATAAAAGACTCGAATGAGGACGAATGAAAGAAAGACAAAGTATGTGGAATAAAAGTGCGAGAAGCAAAAATGCGAGAACTGGTATGAAAGATAAAGCAGACAGGCATAGGCTCCGATCATGTTGGAGGTAGAAGTATACAAAAAAAAAAAAAAAAAAAACCTAACCTAACCTAACCTAACCTAACCTTTTTTTTTTTTTTTTTTTACGTGGAGAAATGCTCATGCATACTGCGCTACCACGGGGAGATAGCGCAGTTATGTGGGACTCTAACCCACTAAAACTCCACGGTGTCCTCCAGTGCCGCTTATGGCGGGAACACGGGAACGCGAAAGCCATCCGCGAACCCGCCGCGGCTGCCCGTCACCGGACCCTCCTCTTAGGGGAATGACCCCCATCACCGGCGCACCAGAACACACGGCACGCCGGACCACCCCGGGCACCAGACAGCGCATGGGTGCCAAACGACCCCGTGTATGGCACCCTTGGTCCCCCTGCGGCGGGTCAGGATAGTGGCCCCGCCGCCTACCACTTTTCGGCCGCAGGGGATAGGGAGAGCGGCCTACGCAATACCAACACTCCTCCTCCCCTGCGGCCCCACCGCGTCCGCCATCCAACGATGGCGACTCCGTCTAGGCCGCGGAAGGTGAGAAAAGTGGCGCTATCGTTACACCACTACTCTCCCGCCGCGGCCCACTACCCCCAGCACCAGTTGCTATGCCGCCCCGCGGCACCGCAACTGGTTGGCCGCTACGTCGTCGGCTTAGCGGACAAAGCCCTGACGAGCGGCCCCTCCTCGGGTTCCTCTTCGCTTCACCGTGGGTGCGGAAAACCACGGCTACTGAGCCCCCCCGCAACGACAATGCGGGAACCCACCGGGGGGGAACCTAACCTAACCTAACCTAACCTTTTTTTTTTTTTTTTTTTTTTTTTTCCCGCTGAGAAAATGCTTTATGCATGCCCGCTCGCGGGGGACGAGACGGGGTATGTGGGACTCCTGTCGGAAGGACAGTCTACCCACTAAAAACTCAGCGGTGTTCCCGCATCGCCGTGATGGGAGGGCCATGGGAAACAAACTTCCACAACCCTCCCGGCGCAAGCCCGCCTAGGTGGCGGGCCCCGCATGCCCCCCCTCCCAGCCCCAGCCCGGGGGGGGGGGGGGGGGTTACGGGAATGGCCGGGAACACCTGGCCATTCCCGTCCGGCACTGGTGGAGGTCTGTGCAATGCAGGCAAGGTTACCCCCGCGCCCGTTGCCTGCTGGCCTCCACTTAGGAGGGGTCGAAGCTGACCGTCACTGACGTCTTCTTCGACCTCTCCTCCGCCTTCGGAGCGCCACCGCGTGAGGGTCGTCCACCACCACCGAGACACCGAAAGACCACCAGCGAGACCTGAGTCCAAGTACCCTAATCTCACGGCGGAAGCGAGAGCTTGCCTAAATAAAGCTAAGCTTCATTTAGGCAACTCGCGAAATCTCAAAACCGAGATAAAGACTGAGGTGCTCAGTGCTATAAACAGGCTCTATGAGCTTGTTAAAGAGTCCGAGCTGAGCAAAGTCCCCGTCGTACCTGCTCCATCTTCACCGCCTGCAGTCACACCGATTGCCGCGCCATCAAATCCGGCCATACAAGAACCGACAGAGCTGATGAAGTGCCTTGTAGAAGGCCTCCAGCAGCACAAACAGGCGCTGCTGGAGTGCCAAGGACACACCCTGGCTCTGTCGGAACAACTCCAGGTGGCCCTTCACTTCGTCGCGGGCCAAGGCCCCTCTTTCGCCGAAATCGCCGCCGGCCCGAAGAAGAACACCCAAGGGCCTCTTCACTCGGTGGTTGTATCATCTGTGAATGATATGGACACGAGTGAAGAGGTCATTGAGAAGCTTAGGACGGCGGTCGATGCCCGCAATGAAGGCACAAGGGTAGAGCGACTGCGCAAGGCGCGGGACCAGAAGGTGGTAGTGGGCTTTGGAACCAGGGAGGAGCTCACGAGAGTGACGGAAAGGATCCGGAGAGCTGGCAATCTGGTGGCGGAGGAGATGAAGAACAAAGATCCACTCATCATCGTCAAGGACGTCCTTTCGTGCCACTCAGATGCGGAGCTTGTGCAAGCCCTGCAGCGGCAGAACACCCACCTGATCGGGGACATTTCTGCAGAAGATGTGAGGTTGGGGGTGAAGTACCGTCGTAAGACGAGGAACCCCCATATGTGCCACGTCATCCTGCAGGTGTCCCCGACCGTGTGGCAGCGACTAACTACGGCGGGTCGCGTGCACATTGACCTGCAGCGGGTGCGAGTGCGGGACCAATCGCCACTGGTGCAGTGCACTCGCTGCCTGTGCTTCGGCCACGGCAGGAAACTGTGCACGAGGCCCGCCGATCTCTGCGTTCACTGCGGGGAGCCCCACCTGCGTGCCGACTGCCCGTCGCGTCTGGCAGATGTGGGCCCAAAATGCCACAATTGTGTATTGGCAAAGTTAGATTGCACGGACCACAACGCCTTCGACAGTGCGTGCCCAATACGCATGAAGTGGGATGCATTGGCGCGCCTGTCGGTGGCGTATTGCTGAGGTGCAGTTAGCCACTCCCGGAATGAAGGCGTTTGACCACAGCGGAACTGTCTCCAAATTTTTAGTAAAAAACCATACAATTTGTAGCCAATTTCGTGGGAAATTGCACCAAATAGTAGCGGTTACAAAATTTATTTCAACAGATTTTAAAATAAAAGATAAAATAGATTCAGCAATTAGTCTAATTAGTTGTATTACAGATATCAAATCCAAAATAAAACACAGACATACCGTACCGTGGTGGTCAAACGAGTTTTTTGAGCCGAAAAACATTAGTACCCTGAAAGGCCAAATTTGTAACGCTGCACCAGCCCAGAGACGGAAATGCTTCAAAGAAAATTCAAGCAAATCAGATCAAAACTATGTGGTTGCAATAGCAAGAAAACTGAACAGTGACAAATATTACAACATTAAGTTATTAGTACATATACATAAGATAGGTAATAAACGAAATAAGTAGATTTAGAAATTATGACTAAAAGATATATTATTATATATATTTGGATAGCCATAAAAATATAGCGTAAATTAAGAATAAGATATAAAATAGTATAGGTATAAGCATAAATAAGTTCAAAAAAAAATAAAAATACAAAAATAAAAATATAGAGAAATAAGTTTAAATAGAAATGTAAGATGTAAATAAACTCATAATAAACACATGAAGGTATATAATAACAGGCAAGATCAAATAGTGGATGAAGTGAGGTGACTCCTTCCAGGAAAGTTACAAAACCTGAAACAGAACAGACCGATAAGTTATCTAACGAAAGATTATAAAATCAAAATTATGACGAACAAGGGCTCTGATAATGTCAGAGGAACACTGAGCAAGGGCAGGAGTGGGTTTTAGCCGGTAAGAGTCCGGCACTGCCCAGACTGCGTCACAAGTGAGGCAGTCTGGGCGTCCATGAGGATTTCCCACTCCTGCCAAAACAAAAAAAAAAAAAAAAAAAAAAAAAAAAAACCTAACCTAACCTAACCTAAGCTTTTTTTTTTTTTTTTTTTTCTCTCTGAGAAAATGCTTTATGCATGCCCGCTCGCGGGGGACGAGACGGGGTATGTGGGACTCCTGTCAGAATGACAGTCTACCCACTAAAAACTCAGGGGTGTTCCCGCATCGCCGTGATGGGAGGGCCATGGGAAACAAACTTCCACAACCCTCCCGGCGCAAGCCCTCCTAGGTGGCGGGCCCCCCATGCCCGCCCATGTTTCTCCACATGTGGAGAAACGTCCCACTCACCCTCTATAAAATAGCGGTGAGTAGGCAACCGTCGGGCGGTCTAAGTCGACCGACCCCGGAGCATAAGGCTCCCCCGCCCGCAGAAATTCGCCACAGTCAATACCCTCTCCGTAAGATGTACGTGGAGAGACTATTGGCCGTGCCCAGGGTGCACCGGCCCGAAAAACTGCCCTTTCCCCCGAACGTATTCGAAAGGAACGAGCAGCCATCTGGCACACGAGGAGGTTTTCTGCCTGCACCCCAACCTAACCTTTTTTTTTTTTTTTTTTTTTCTCGCTGAGAAAATGCTTTATGCATGCCCGCTCGCGGGGGACGAGACGGGGTGTGTGGGACTCCTGTCAGAATGACAGTCTACCCACTAAAAACTCAGGGGTGTTCCCGCATCGCATATGTCATGCTGTCCTCAGCCAGCCAAGCCGACCGTTCCGAGAGTGGACGGCCGAGCCTCCTTTATCGAACACCGAGAAGAGGCACAGGGGTGGAGATGGACCTGGCCACCAGAGAAGCCAATGACCTTCTCCAGAGAGGTAAGGACGCCCTGGAAGCAGCGGGTAACATGAAGAGGGAGTGCAAGGCCACAGCTCATGAGTGCCTGCAGGGTCTGTACGAGACGGCCCTGTCACTGGCAGACTCGAGGGCTCGTCACAAGTTCAACCTCGAGAAGGAGCGCTCTCGACACGCAAAAGAACTTTTGCGGGTCGAGAGAGCTCACACTCGAGAACTCATGACTTTAAGGGTGGAGCTCTCCCTCATGCGGACGGACGTCTCGGACACGAAAAAAGAGGCTAAAGGTATCCGAGAATGGCTGGGACACGAGACCCTTGAAGCCTTCAAGGGCATCAAGGAGGTCAAAGACGAAGTCACAACAGCGAGCCTCAGGAACCTTAAAGAGCACGAAAAGACGAGGCAGGAAAACACAAGAGCCCCGGGGGATCCCGAGAGCGATGCGTTGGGGGCCGGACTTTCACGCCTCGAAAAATCGGTGACCAGCATCTCCAACCAGCTGGACGTGCTCCGCAAGGCTCTTGAGAGACTCAAGGAGGACCTCGCCCAGCCACAGAACCTCGAGATGGAACCGAGTTGCCGGGAGACAGGCCTTCTCACGACCACCATATTTGAGGAGGCAGTTCAACATATCCAAAAACAAATACAGGCCATCGCCAACAGGCCTGTAGCCTCTCCCCCACCACCACAACCTCCAATCAACATTACACAACACCTCAAACCGATCTCGGAAAGGCTGGAGCTCGTCTCAGCAGACCTCCGCGTACTGCGCGACAAAGAACCACCAGTCCAGGCGCCCCCAGCGCTGAACCTGGAAGCGGAACTCGCAGTTGGGGAGGTGAAAAAGAGCCTCCAGAACATCGAGAAGGGGGTGGCAGACCTGGGCAAAGCGGACAGACCGCTTCAACATCAGCAGGGCCCAAAAACCTTTGCCCAGGTCACCAGCACACCAAAGCCCCCCAAGCCACCTACACAACCAAACCACACCCTGATCGTCTCGTCGACGAACCCCCAGCACACCGGGGACAACGTAATCGAGAGGATCAGGACCGCCCTGGACCTCAAAACCAGCGGGGCCCGAGTCGACAACGTCCGGAAAGCGCGGAACCAAAAAGTGGTCCTGAGGTGCGCCAGCAAGTCGGACTTGAATAAAATTAAGGACCAAGTGAAGTCGAACGCAGGGCTCAAGGTCCAGGAGCCAAAACCGCAAAACCCCCTCGTCTGCATAAAGGGAGTTCTGTCCAGCTACGGCGACGGGGAGATCATCGATCTCCTTAAGGCGCAGAATAAACACCTTCTGCAGGACGTCGCCGTCGATGGACAGACCATAAAGATGCGCTATAGGAAGCGCGCGAGGAACCCCCACGAATGCCACCCGGTACTGGAGCCCTCCCCGGAGCTCTGGAAGTGCTTCACGCAGGTGCAGAAAGTGCACGTGGGCATCAAGCGATGCTCGATCGAGGACCAGTCCCCGCTCGTCCAATGCACGAAGTGCCTTGCGTATGGACATAACAAGTCCATATGCAAAGCCGGTAAAGAAGCGTGCAGCTACTGCAGCGGAGCTCACAACGTGAGGGACTGCTTAACTCGGGCAGACGGAAAAGAACCCACATGCATTAACTGCAAGGTTGCACAAAGGGCGGGCAGCGACCTGGCACACACAGCGTTCAGCGAAGACTGCCAGGAACGCCAAAAATGGGATGGAATAGCAAGGTCGCGCGTTTCCTATTGCTAAAGGCGATTGTTTTCAACTGAGTTGTTGCTAATTAGGCTACCTAACACCATCTGACTAATAATATTGACGAAAACGCGAAAAAATTTTGTTGCAAAATAATGTTCCGCACACCAGCCAAGAAAACCGCAGGCTCGCCAGGCTCCGGGGCCTCGCCGCGTTTGCTGGAAAAGGCTGGACCCTCGCTTCCTAACGTGAGGCGAAGCATTGGCGAATGGGAGGCCGGGAAAACCGAGCCCCAGGCAAAGTCCCCGGTCACCCCAAAACGTGACGCCACACCACCAACTACCAGCATACCGGTGGCACGCCGAGTTTCCGCGGATATCGCAAAGCCGATTAAGAGCTCTGACTCTGGGTACCCCAACCTCACAGCGGAGGCGAGAGCTTGCCTGAATAAAGCGAAGCTTCATAGCAACTCTCGCAACCTTAATGGGAAAAAGGGTTTTCTGTATGGCTCCTAAAATTTATAATAAAATAGGTACCTACCTACCACAGTCATATAAAGCATTGCCGATAAATTTGTTTAAAAAAAAGATGCGAGATTTATTAACAGAGAAGTGTTATTATAATATAAATGACTTTTTGAATGACACTATTTGACATTTTTATTTTCTTTATTCTTAATTTTATATTTTCCTTTATTATTGTGACATTTTATGATTAGTTTATTCTACTGACTTATTATTGTTGGACCATTGTGTATTTGGATTGAATTGCCTTTAGTAATTTAGTTTTTATTTTGTAATGATTTTTTATTTTATTTTGTAAATTTTCTAAATTTGTACGCCATACGGGTGAAACATGTACGGACAAAATATTAATATTGTGACATCCTGCATGCTTAATTTGCATGTATACCTACACATGTTTTGACAAATAAAATTATCTTTATCTTTATCGGTTACATACAAACAAACAAACCAACAAACATACAAGTGAAGCTAATATAAAGCGTGTAAAAAACCTAACCTAACCTTTTTTTTATTTTTACGTAGAGTAATGCCCATGCATACTGCGCTACCACGGCGAGATAGCGCAGTTATATGGGACTCTAACCCACTTAAACTTCACGGTGTCGTCCAGTGCCGCTTGTGGCGGGAACACGGGAACGCGGAAGCCATTCACGAACCCGCTGCGGTGTCCGCTACTGGACCCTTGTCTGGGCATTATCACTGGCGCACCGGAACACATGGCACGCCGTGACCACCCCAGGGGCCAAATAGCGCATGGGTGCCAAACGACCCCGTGTCCCCCTGCGGCGGGTCGGGATAGTGGCCCCGCCGACTACCACTTTTCGGCCGAAGGGGATAGGGAGAGCGGCCTACGCAATATCGACACTCCACCTCCCGTGCGGCCCCACCGTGTCCGCCATCTAACGATGGCGGCTCCGTCCATGCCGCGGAGAGTGAGAAAAGTGGTGCTTTCCATACACCAATCCTCTCCCGCCGCGGCCCGCAAAACCCAGCCGCGATGCCTCCCATGACATCGCGGCCCGTCTCAGTTGCGGTGCTGCCCGGCAGCACCGCAACCGGTTGGCCGCTACGTCGGCGTCGTCGGCTTAGCAGGAAAAGCCCTGACGAGCGGCCCCTCCTCGGGTTCCTCTTAGCTTCACCGTGGGTGGGGAAGCCACGGCTACTGAGCCCCCCGCAACGACAATGCGGGAACCCACCGTGGGGGAACCTAACCTAACCACAACTTTAGAAAGAAGAGAAGTAATACAAACAAATTTAAAATTAGAAGAAGAATCTCTAGAAAAACAATTTCACCAATTTGATACTTTGGAAGAAGTTTTAAAATCAATAACTTATTGCAAAAGATTTCTCAAGGGGAAAAGGATGTTAAACAAAGATGCAGTCATCACAACTCAAGAAATAGATGAAGCACTCAAAGCGTGCATTAGAATAACACCAAGGGAACGGTTCTATGATGAAATTATGAATCTAAGCAAAGGGAAGGGAGTAAAAAAAGGATAGCAAATTAAAATTCGTGAGACCTCACCTGGACAAAGAGAATATTCTTAGGGTGGGCGGTAGATTGCGACATGCAGATATATCTGAAGACTCCAAAAACCCAATTATATTAGACAATCACAGCAATTTATCCATACTTATCGTGAAAGATGCTTATCTGAAGTCTTTACATGGCGGAATTTAAACAATGATGGCCTACATAAGAAAAAAATTGTGGTTTATCAAGGCGAAGACTTTATTCAAATTCAGAATCCGCAAATGTTTAATATGCTCCAAACTTAATGCGGCATCAAAAAATCAACTAATGGGTGACTTACCAAAAGTCAGAGTTACTCCAGCCCTCCAACCATTTCTGAACAGTGGGGTGGATTTCGCGGGACCATATCAAGTCTTAGCGTCTAAAGGCAGAGGAGTCCGGACGAACAAGGCGTATGTTGCCGTGTTCGTTTGCATGTCCAAGCCATCCACCTAGAAATGGTCGGCGATCTCATAACCGAATCTTGCATTGGTGCTTTCAAGAGGTTCGTTGCCAGACGGGGAAGATGCTCACAGATATGGAGTGACCAAGGCAGAAATTTTGTAGGAGCAAATAAGGAACTGGCAGCTGCTTGGAAGGAGACAACATTTTAACTCGAAGGTCCTGTAGCAGAGTCTCTTGCACTGGATGGAACGCAGTGGTACTTCATACCTGCCTACAGCCCTCATGTCGGTGGTTTGTGGGAGGCGGGCGTGAAATCGATGAAATACCACATGAAAAGAATTCTGACCAATCATCCGACATTTGAAGAAATGAGCATTTGTTCCCAACGAGTAACACCCTCAAATGTCACACTGTTACTCGATGGGATTTTTTTCTGAAAAAATTCCCAACCGGTCACACTACCAGTCACACTGTTACTCGATGGGAATTTCTTCGGAAAAAAATCCCAACCAGTCAAATTTTTGACGGTGAATATTTTGATATAATTATTAACTTTATTATAATTTCTAATGAATATTTTTTGATATGTGTTCAGCATGTATTATTATCATTTATTCCCGTTGTCCCCGTATGCCATATCCCCGTCACGGGGACAGCGGGACGTGATTAAATTTATTTCCAGTTGTCCCCGTAACGTACATTCGGCTAACGGGGACAACGGGAAGTAAACTTTTCACGAGTCGTTGTCCTCTTATATCTGCATATTTGACCTAATGTTCTTTTGACCTAATTTTCATGTTTAATGGTCACAGTTCTAACCTAACTCAAATGGCACCTAACCAAATCTTAAAATATTCAATGCATGGTCGAGGGTGGGCTTGGTCGACGGAGCCCCGCTTCGCGGGGCTCCTACTTCAGGATGGTTTATAAAAAAATAACCACGAAGGGGATGGCGGGGTCTATTCGCTCGCTTCGCTCGCTCACACGACCCCGCCATCCCCTTCTAACCTAACCTGTCCGAGTCGGGGTGCCCTAAAGTCCAGATTGCATCCAATTTCTACTGGTTACAGTGACTGGTGACTGGTTGGGAAATTAGTAATAAAAAGTTCCCATCGAGTAACAGTGTGACTGGTTGGGAATTTTTTCTTAAAAACATTCCCATCGAGTAACAGTGTGACATTTGAGGGTGTTACTCGTTGGGAACAAACGGAAATGAGCACCCTGCTTTGCCAAATCGAGGCGTGCTTAAACTCCAGGCCGCTAAGCCCAATAGATGATGGAGACACAGATGACATAACACCCTTAACACAAGGCCATTTTTTGATTGGCGAAGCGCCTATTAATGTACCTCTACCTAATCTACAAGACGTTCCAATTAGTCACATGTCACGCTGGAGGCACATGCAGAATTTGATTGGAGATTTCTGGCATAAATAGCGAGCAGAATACCTAAACAGCTTACAGCGGATCCTAAAATGGCTCAAGCGATGCAAAGAGCTTGATATTGGCAACCATTGGATAAAATCTGTTCCTGTATATGTATTTAATTAATGTAAGTATTTGTAAAATTGTAAATAAGTACATAGTCCCTTCAGTGTCGTTTTATAGAGTTTATACAGTATTTAATAATAAAAAATATTAATGTAGGTAAGCACATAAAATCAGTTAATCTTTTAAATACGCCAGAATAGTGAATACAAACTTTATAATTAACTCTATTCAGTATTCAGCCAGTCTAAAGCCTGGAAAAATATGAAAGGAAATTGAAATGAATTTATATAGGTACCTACAGCACGCGAGAGACGAGTCTACTAGACGTGGGTCGTACTTGCAAAATCGAGTACCAGGGCTTCCAAGTACGTCCACCTTAAGAAACCTGGGCTCGAGATACTTTCAAATATTTTCTACCTGCATCGAAAATTGATCCATGATCTCTTATAAATAAGAAGCATCGCGTATTCAAAAGCCCTGCTGGAAGTAAAAATACTTGCATAGGAAATTGACCCGTGAATTGACGCGGTTGAGTACCTACGTAGTTCAATTTCGTATGCAAGTATTTTTAATTTAATGGTTTGTAAGTATTTATTTCGGGGTCTCTAGTTAGGATGGGCGTGCCTCAAGGTTCAATTCTTGGCCCTTTTTTATTTCTAGTTTATAATAATGACCTTCCCTATCTGATGGCTAACTTATTCGCTGATATAATTTTATTCGCTGATGAGGATGACACTTCTCTTATTTTTAGAATAGATAGAAAAGATACGGATGTCTTACATGTCAACGAAAGCCTAGCTGTTCTATCGAAATAGTTTGCTGCTAATAATCTTTTACTCAATGCGAACAAAACTAAATGTTCTCGCTACCAAATGTACCCCAAGTAGGTCTAAATTTAAAACTTGATGATAGAGCTCTTTCAAGCAGATTAAGCTCAGCTGCTTACGCAGTAAGAAAAATAAGGCAGTTGAATGATGTAGCCACAGCTAGGTTAGTATACTTTGCTTATTTTCACAGTATTATGTCCTATGGCGTTCTGCTGTAGGGATCGGCAGCGGACGTAGATTAAATTTTTATTTTACAAAAGAGGGCAATCCGCGCAATCTACAAAAAAAAAACAACCGACTTCCAAAAAAACACTACAAAGTGAAAAATAACTTTAATTTCGGAAGTAGCTGTCTTTGGAGCTGTATTTGAATTTTTTGTCACCGCCTTCCGAAATTAAAGTTATTTTTCACTTTATAGTGATTTTTTGGAAGTCGGCTGTTTTATTTGGAAAAAGTTTTTTTTTTTCACTTTTTAGTGGGTCACATCATACCGGCGTGATGTTATGTTATGAACTGGTGTAAGCAATAGACAGACATGAGATTTCAGCAACCCCAGTCCATTTGCTATCATTTATTGAGGAGTTCAACGGAAATCTGATGAAGTATTTTGGAGATAGGCAACGGCCTATCTCCAAAATTCTTCATCAGATCTTCACCAAATTGAAATGAGACCACTCCGAGAAAGTACTATTCCAAAAAATACCTAAATCGCTTCGTGTACCTATAAAATTTGAAGAGTTCTCTCTATTTCTCCAGGATCCCATCATCAGATCCTGACTTGATGATCATGGGACCACCTCGGAAGTATACCCTTTCAAACAAAAAAAAAATCCGAATCGGTCCAGCCATCTTTGAGTAATCGGGGAACATACATAAAAAAAATAAAAAGGTTCCGACGAATTGAGAACCTCCTCCTTTTTGAAGTCGGTAAATAAAAAAGGGCCTCGCGAGTCTCTTAGAAACAAATTCAACGAAATTGATATGCTTACTCTGCCTTCTCTTTATATTCTAGAAAATATCTTGTATGTTCGCAAAAACTTAGGTTTTTTCAAAAAAAGAAGCGATTTCCATAATCTAAATACACGTAGGTAGTAAAGATGAAATTGTGATTCCAAAATTTAGATTAACTAAAACTAGCAAGTCATTTCTAATAAACAGTATCCGCTTCTATAACAAGTTGCCAAAGTCGGTTACAGAACTTAGCGATGGAAAGTTTAAAACTCACATCATACGTGTCCTTATCAGAAAAGCATATTATAAGATAAAAGACTACGTTGAAGACAGGGAACTTTGGCATTAATTCCTTCTGCACATGTGGCTTCCCTGGTACCTCATTAACAGCAAAACTGTGTGAAAGTCTATTAACTGCTCCCAAATTGCAATGTTAATTTTTATTCTTTTTATTTTTTTACAATGTCTGACATATTCTCGTTATTATTTGACATTATCACTGTAATTTGAAAACATTGTAAAAGCCAATTATTTTTAAAAGAGTAACCGTGGAGTTTCTTGCCGGCTCTTCTCCATAGGAAACGACAAATTGGAACCGTGCACCTAGCTTCTGACGTTTCATAAGTGCGCATGCAGGCTTATGTGAAATAAAATATTTTGATTTGTAAACGCGATTTTGCTCCTTATTTATAGCATCTCATGGGTCAATTTCCTATGCAAGTATTTTTACTTCCAACAGGGCTTTTGAATATGCGATTGTGCTTCTTATATGTATGAATCCATGGATCAATTTTCGATGCAGATAGAAAATACTTGAAAGTATCTCGAGCCCTGGTTTTAGGCCCTGGTTTCTTAAGGTGGACGTACTTGGAAGGCCTGGTACTCGATTTTGCAAGTACGACCCATGTCTAACCCATGCCTACTTTTACGAGTACGATACTTCTTTTTTTCGATACTACTCATGAGTACAGTAGGTATCGATACTTTCTATTCGATATCGTGGCCCTAACCATAAATGTTAATACACCCGATAACTGGCAACTGCCCAATACATCCAAATGAAACAAAGTTTCCTGCGAGTACGATATATATTCAAAAAAACGATTCAACTCATCACATTCGTAGAAAATCTTAACTGTGAGATTTAGAAAATTTAACACCGCCATTTATCGAGCTTTGAGGAAGCTCTCACTCAATTACCTAATAGACATTGATTACAATTATATTTCATGTGCCACTATAATCAAATCAATTGATGCTTTTGCTTTCATTAAAATGTATGAGTATTTTCATTGGTGTCTATGACTTGTGCATATATGCTTAATTATCAAATCTAAATTAATTAGTTACATACACCTGTTGTATTTATGCATATTTTCATGGTCTTTTTATGCCCTTTGGTGGGCGGCATGTTCGAAACATTTACAACCATACTGAATGCATGTGTGTACTTATATCTATGTGTGTGTGTGTAAGAACGATCCTTTTATATGTAATAACAAGTAGCTAAGTTACATGGGCGTAGCCACGGTGAGGCAGGGTGGGGCACTTGCCCCACCCTGGCTCTGACCTGTAAGGTACATAACCAAACCTAAAAAATTAAAATATCTAGGTACTAACTACAATACATAATATCCGTAAGAAAGTTCACACTAGACAGTGGACACAAAAAAAAAATGCGATTAAAACAAAAAGCGCGCGCGCGTATGATCGCACGCGCGCAGCGGTCGGTCATGCGTTGGGGTGTGTCCAGTAGTAATTGCGTAACTCACGATTAATCATAATCTGTTTCGTTTTGAAACAGATGGCTAAACCATCGCTTCATATGTTCGAAAAATGTGTCTGTTCAACAACGTAAATAACGCAATGAATATTGTTGAACTGTCAAAATGAAACCGATTATGATTAGTCGCGTGTTACGCAATTAGGGTGCAGACCTGGCGAATGCGCCGCTCGCGAGCCGCTTGCGAACTGCGCGTGAGCGGCGCGCGCCCGTCGCAGGGGCTGCGTACGAACATGAAGCACGCGCGCAGTACGCAAGCGGACAAGAAAGAGACATGCGAAGGCGTTATGTGAAAAATTTATTTAGAGAAGATTTTACAAACAGTGACTGTTGCGCCTAGCTAGTGTGCCAGTGTTGTGTTTCAAGCTATCTACCTATACATATACTTTAGTAGGCATCTACCGCATCTAAATCTAGTGAACATTTTGAAATTGGGTTGGGTGAACTGATTCTGATAGTGCTGAATAGCAGGAACCAAGTGCCGACTACTTTAATTAATACCCACTTATCTGTCTGGTCTCTGATCTGAGACCTGCAATCTGCAATGGATATTTTTTTAGCGCTGCTAGGGGTACGTACGTATCTATCTAAAACCATTCCCATCTGTTACGCGAATCATTAAAAATAAGTTTGAGCGTGTCATTTTAAGTGTCAACTTAAGTGGTAGTTTCCACAGCGAGGCTGAACTGTGCTACCACTTGTGGGAAGAAAAAAATAAGGCATTGAATGTTCTGAAAGACATGGAAGTGGCAGAACTGATAGAGGTATGGTATTCAGAAATGTTTTATCCGAGCATAAAAACTGCGCTTGCTATTTTACTGGTCCAACCGTGTACGACCTGTACTATAGAGAGGTCTTTCAGTACGTTACGGCGTGTCAAGACGTGGCTTCGCTCCACCATGAGTGAAAATCGTCTGAGCGGTCTTTGTATGCTGAGTGTTCACAGGATGAGGATCGCCGAAGGGAAAAATAAATTGGAAGCCGAAGTGCTAAGGAGGTTATGCCAGAACCCACACCGGCTTCTTTTAAAGTAATATTATGAAGTTAGTTAATACCTAAACAGCCTATAATATCGATGTGTAATTGTTAACTTACTGTACCTGAAAGTACTATCTATAGATAGATATAAACCTCTAAATTGACTGATTAACAAATTGGCATACGCCCAGAGCCCAAACGGATGAAGTTAGAGACACATTTTTGGATGGAAGATTTCGTGGTGTAGGTAGGTGAGCAATAAGAAAGTGTTTTGGATAATTCGAATTATGCATACAGATACAGGGTGCTATAGGGTGTAACCTTTTTGTATGAGAAAAAATGAATCGGGGTAAGACCTCAGGTATAGTTTGCTAGTTACATATTATTTTAGACTGCTGACCCTGAGCCCATGGCTAGTAAGTATTGGTTAGTATCGAAATAAAGCCATAAGAAGCAACACCTTCTAAGTTTATCAAAAGTCCTTGCAAACAAAACTAAACCGTATCCACAAGAAACAGGGGGGCAGTCTCGGATGCATATCATCTCGAATGCGGAATCAGGCAGGTTGGCTTAAGGGCCTACGTCCCGTTTGGTAGCGTAACACGGTCACTTTATGAACCGTACTGCTCATTAGCGGCTTGTCTTGAAGATTTGAAAAATATATGATTTTGCTATAGATTCATATAGATCATTTTGCCGGAAGTACTTTTTTTGTATGGTTAATACTTTTGCTGTAAAAAAATATTTTCCAACACGCAATATTTTGGCTTCTATTCCATACTCCTACTAAACGGCTTCGTTATTTGGAAAAAAATCCACTGAAAAATAGATAGTTAGAGGTACCACAGAATCGCCGAAGCACAATTGTAAATTAATCAAAGGAATATCCCCATTTTGAGATAAAGGCTCAGAGGTGCCCTGCGCGGGCGCGGGTGGCAGTCGTGCTTTAGCATACAAACGGGAGATGAGGATACTATGGGCCTTAACATCTCCTACCCTGTTTAATTTGTATATTAATAGTCTGATCGTGGCGCTCAGCAGCCAGCATGTCGGCTGTCACATTGACGGTACATGTGTCATTAATCTAAGTTATGCTGTCGACATGGTACTGATGAGCGCTTCGGTCTGCGGCTTGAGAAAGCTGGTATACATATGCGAGGAATATTCTTGTGGTCACGGGTTGTTAAGAAGAGCCAGTGTATGATCTTTGAGACCGCCAGTGCAAGATGTCCGGGAAGCATACCTCCGGTCAGACTCAATGAGTTCCCTTTGGAAAGGGTTGACCAGTTCACATACTTGGGGCATGTTTTGACTGTCGACCTCAAGGATCACGCAGACATGGAACGAGAGCGGAAGGCGTTGCCTGTTAGAGCGAACATTATCGCCCGCAGATTTGCGCGGTGCTCAAATGAAGTTAAGGCTACGCTCTTTAGAGCATACATACAGCGTGCATAGCTGTACTCATGCAGTCTGTGGGCTCACTACTCTAACAGAAGTTACAGTGCCATTAGCGTCCAGTACAATAACGCGTTCAGGGCGGTGATGGGGTTACCACGATACTGCAGTGCCTATATTCGCAGAGGCGCGCACCGACTGCTTTCACGCGACCATGCGCAAGCGCGCCGCGTCCTTGGTGCACAGGGTGCGGGTTAGCCCCATCACGGTACTGGCGATGATTGCGGCAAGGCTGGACTGCCTCTTCTTCCGGCATTGTTTCAGCAGACATTTTGCTGTACCAGTGTCGGAGAGAACATAGATATTAATTTTATTGTTTAAATGATGTTGCTTATTTTGATTTGATTTAATTTAATTTAATGTGTTTTGACTTCATTTAGTTAATTTAATTTTATTTTATTGATTATATTTTATTTTTGATATTTTTTTTATTTATTTTTTTGTTTTAAACTATTCAATTTAATTTTAATTGATTTAATTTTATTTGACATTACTTATTTTATTTGGTTTAATGGTTTGGTTTAATAGTTAATTGCATTTGATATATTTATTTGGTTTTTATCTGTAAAATTTGTATTAAGTTATCGGTACGTGACCGGTTAATTTATGTTTAACAATGGGTGTTATTTACCTGAAATAAATGAATTTATTTTCATACATATTATGGATATTTAAAACAAAATACTAAAATTATAAAAAAACATGAAAAAATACTAAAAATTGTGGCCCATCGGCATCAGGAGCAGGGTGCAAGTTGCCAGTGGTCAGGGCTCTAGAGAAAGGAACCTCCTGACTATGCGTGCTGATCTATCACCACAATCAGGCTTATTGGCTACAACAGTCCTGTCAGTGATGATAGATCGATCCCAGTACAATGTGGCGTGACCATTCTCGAGAACTGGATCGGGCGCATACCTGTAGTAGGGTACTTCAGACTCCACAAGGTTGTACTGCAAAGCAAGTTGCTGATGGATAATCCTAGCTACTAGATTGTGTATGTGCGAATACTCGCCGTTAGCAAGACGAGAGCAACCGGAAACGATATGTCGGATTGATTCACCGGGACTGTGGCATACCCGACAGATGTTACCCGCACCATCTTTGACAATGAATTTCCGATAATTATTCGTCATGATAACTTCATCCATAATCGCACAGACAAAACCTTTGGTTTCCCCGAAGAGGTCGCCGAAACGCAGCCAGGATACAGACGCCAAAAAGTCCACATCAGGCCTATGAAGAGCCCAGAAAAAGCATCCGTGAAGCTCTTTGCCTTGCCATACTTCCGTACGATCGTTAGTATCCATTACTGCAGGTTTGCGCCAGTTCTCTTTCGCTAAGGAGAGCGGGGGTAGGATCTTGTCCACTGCGACCACATCTCCATGCATCCCCACGTCAGTGTGAAGGAAATATTCCCTGAGACAGCAAATCTTGTGTAGGGTATTAATAATTATTATTTATTTATTAATTCTATTTGAATTGATACTATAGAGCAATAAAATTTGTAAAAAAATATGTAGTTAGCGATTTTATTCTATATTCCTAATCCCGTTTGCTCTATTCATGTGGCTATTTCAAAACTAAAAGTCTTCGTCACGTCTCATTTGGATCAAATAAAAAAAGAGTTTTGTTACAATATCAAACAATATAACCCATAGAGTATTAAACCACTAGCGTATAGGCCGATTTCTTTACAGTACATACATAATTCACTACTGCGGGCCGGGGGACGAGGAAGACTGCGCGGCTGCAATTGGTCAGTTCAAGGTCAAGTTGCGTAGGTGTATGCCTGGTTAGGGATTGCTCTACTTGATTAAGGGAAAATAGTCTATATCGATAAAATGGATTTTAACATTATAAAAAATACTCAATAAAAATCACAATTAATCATATTTAATCAAAATGAGTCAATAGCAAAAAGAAAAACATGTATCCTGTTATTATTGATTTTTAAAATGAATTAATTTTGTATAAGTTTTTCGAATTAAAGTTTTAGGGTCCTGATTGTTCTTGGTAAAAAATGATAAATAGGTATCGCTGAACTAAATAAACGTCGGCGTTGTTTTAAATTTTCAAAACAATCGCGGGTGAAGTGCCTTGAACAAACAGCGCTGTATTTTGTTGGAAACCAATTTTCCCTATTAACCTTATCTATCCATTTTTCTTTTAATTCCGGAATCTTCGGAAAACTAAAATTAAAACATGTATGTCAAAGTTGTCAAACACACAGAAGAAAAAACTGATAACCTCCTCATTTTTTTAAAGTCGGTTAAAAGTAGATAGGTATTTAATGACAGTATCTGAATTGAATTAAATTGTCTATCGTTTAATTTTATTATTATAGATACCGACTTCAACCATAGGTAACATCACAAATTATTACGATAAAAATACAAAGGGAAAGAAAGGGATAAAATAATTAGAATTTCTTAAAGAAAAAAAGGGACTTTTCCAAAAGACATCAACGCGCGCGACAAATCCGGTGGCTCGTTCACCCAACCACCATTTTAAATAGACCCCTGCGGTGGCTCATATTCCGATTAAATCAAAAATAATTTTCGTAGTGTTTATTTACCGATGAAAAGTTATGCCATCCTTTTTGTAACTTAGATGTCTTGGAATGTTTTCCACACCATTTCACCGCGCATGAAAGCATTTGTATGCGTTATAATTGCATTGAAATTCAAAACAATTTGTAATTATTTAGCGTGCACACAGGTCTAACACTTGGTCACAAGTAAAATGGTTACTAGTACCGTAGCCAAAATATAGGCGACCAAATACTAATAGTTTTCGTGCGTCGGGGCACATTGATATAACCTAATCCGCGAAAACAGCACAAACAAACTGAGACGCATTCGAAACTCGAATATCAGCATTGACACCGTCAGCGTGAACTTACTTCAAAATGGCGACCCAAATCTTTACGTATGTACGTTCCATGAGTCAGATGAGTTCCTGTACCACAAAACATTAGAAGACAGCCCTATATCGCTAAAATATAACCCGACCAAGTGAAATTGCTCGTTAGTTTCGTGGTAGAAGTTTTTTTTTTTTTTAAGGGCATCTCGCAGTTGGCCTTGAGAGGCCGTGACTGCTCAACCGGGCTTTCCTTTGGCTGCCATTAAGAATTAACTTAACGCCTCCAGCCAGGGCTTACAAACTAAAATAAATTACAAACTAAGCGACTGCACGCTGAGGTCACCCCCTGTGGGGTACGGGCCTCGGCTCAGGGCGTCACTGATAGGGGGACAGCTGTTATTGGGGACAGGCTGGATCAAAATATTGGCATTATTTTTATTAGTCGGAGAAGTTAAAGCTACTGGCTCAGCTGCGGCGCGGGCTGGCGCTTCAACGAGCAAGGGTCGGTCGGGGTGGTAGACGTACTTTATTTACAAAATTTATATCTTCTCGTGACGGGGACTTCAGTTACTTCTAAGAAGGAACACAACTACACATGACATGATTTAGATCTTAAAAAATCTGGAACATCAAATCGTTCTTAATTATATGATCACAACTGTATATAAACCCTAGCGGAAAAGTTTAGTTCGGCCGCCTACGCCACGCGCCGCCGTCAGGAAAAGAACGACATTACACTGACGTTGATACAGCTCGGTTAGTCTGTTTATTTTCACAGCGCTATGTCCTACGGTGTTCAGCTGTCAGGCAAAGCCGCCGATATTTAAAATACTTTTGTCGTTTTGTTCGTCATTTACAGACCAGCTAGGCGCCAGCATTGCCCCGAGGGACTTTTGTAACAATATAGGTACTTATTTGGTATCCGGTGTACGGTGGCATCGCAATTTGTCTTATTATGTATACGCCTACGGAGCCCTTCACTGTACGTTGTTCGCCACCGACTTGGCCGTTTTTTTGTTATTTAAATGCCATCAAATATTGGCCGTCATGTCATTTTGTTATTTACACAATAACACAGAAAAGGTTTTCAAATAATATTAATACACACATCAAATGCTTAAATTAAAATTTAATAATAAATTATCTGAAATGCAACAAATGTAACGTGTATAATAATAATACTATAATATAATTATCTCTCGTGCGCAACGCTCGTGACAGATGTACTAACAACTATTAAGGCCCACATACACGAACAGGATTAACCTAATTCGTGTGTAAAAATTAGATAACATTACAAAATTACAACGCGTGCATATTTCGTTGTTAGTAATTATATTATGCAACCTTAATAATATAGTAATCAACTATATTTAACTAAAAATACCTCTATTAAATGGTTAAATCACAGTGTACTAAACATAACTTACGATATGTAGCCGTCAGTGTAAAAAGCTTCGCTTTTACACAAATACTTGCGTGAGTCTTAACAAAGAAAGTCTTTGTTAGAAAAAACATTAAGGCAAAGCTCACAACACACGCGCAGCGTAAAGGCCGCGCGCCTGACGTCTCTGTCAGCAGTCCGGCGCCGCGTGCAGCAGCTCCGCGCGCGCCTGACGTCACTGTCAGCAGTCCGGCGCCGCGTGCAGCAGCTCCGCGCGCGCCTGACGTCACTGTCAGCAGTCCGGCGCCGCGTGCAGCAGCTCCGCGCGCGCCTGACGTCACTGTCAGCAGTCCGGCGCCGCGTGCAGCAGCTCCGCGCGCGCCTGACGTCACTGTCAGCAGTCCGGCGCCGCGTGCAGCAGCTCCGCGCGCGCCTGACGTCACTGTCAGCAGTCCGGCGCCGCGTGCAGCAGCTCCGCGCGCGCCTGACGTCACTGTCAGCAGTCCGGCGCCGCGTGCAGCAGCTCCGCGCGCGCCTGACGTCACTGTCAGCAGTCCGGCGCCGCGTGCAGCAGCTCCGCGCGCGCCTGACGTCACTGTCAGCAGTCCGGCGCCGCGTGCAGCAGCTCCGCGCGCGCCTGACGTCACTGTCAGCAGTCCGGCGCCGCGTGCAGCAGCTCCGCGCGCGTCAGCAGCGCCGCGAAGTACTGCGCCGCCAGCCGCGCGATGTACTGCTCGTGCGCGCCCCGCGCCGGCCACCAGCCCTCCAAGAAGCCGATGTGGCCCCCGCGCGCCGTCACGGCCAGCGCCACGCGCCCGCCGCGCCGCCCCGCCGCCTCCGCCTCGGCCACGGGGATGGCGGCCAGCGGCTGGAACGGGTCGTCGGCCGCGCACAGGCACAGCAGCGGCACGCGCACGCGACACAGCTTGTCGCGCAGCGTGGCGGCGCGGTAGTACGCGTCCACGGAGCCGAAACCGAAGTGCTTGGTGGTGAAGGCGGCGTCGAACTCGCGCACAGAGCGCGCGCGCTCCACCACACGCCAGTCCCACGGGCCCTCGCGCAGCGGCGCGTGGGCGCGCAACGTACGGCGCAGATTGCGTGCCATGTGGTACGACAGCAGCGCGTTGAGCGGCGCGCGCTCCATGCACTCCGAGCCCTTCACCACGTCCAGCGGCGACGACACCACCAGCGCCGCGTGCACGGCCGCGCGCTCGCCGTGCTCGGCCAGGTAGTGGCCCAGGATCAGGCCGCCCAGCGACACGCCGGCCGCCAGCAGAGGCACGTCGCCGCACGCGGCCCGCACGGCGCTCACCACCTCGGCCAGGTCGGAGTGGCTGATGGCGCAGTACAGTCGCGGCGTGGTGAGCGGCAGGCCGCCCAGGCCGCGGTTGTTGAACACGACGCAGCGCGCGCGCAGCAGCGCGGCGGCGGCGGCCAGGCAGCGCACGTAGTCGGCGTCGGCGCTGCCCGTGAGGCCGGGCAGCACCAGCAGCACGGCGCGCGGCGCCAGGCCGGCCGGCTCGGCCAGCCAGTCCAGCGCCACCTGCCCGCCGTCCGACAGGCGCAGCACCTGCCTGGCACGTCACGCCCGCGAGCACGTTTATACATATCGCACTTCGGCAAGAAGAGTGACACATAAAATACGTCCCATGAGCCACTATTCAACCTCTTGAAGCATAAACAGTGTCACATCACACTTAATACAGAAACAATGTGCATCTAGTGTGTGTACTACTGTCATAACTGGTGTAACAACCCTATTACAGTAAAAATAAAACATATATATTTCCTTTGTTTCCAGCAATAAGCTGTTACATAATGTGAAATACCATATTTTGAGTTGTTCTCAGAAGTATTTTCAAATAAGAGAATAGAACAGTCACATCCAGTGAATATTACCATATTACCTACCATTTATATTAGAAACAAATATGGTATCACTACATACAAAATTGTTTAATATTACTTGATTTGTTTAAAAAACCAATAAAATTTATTAACTGGCAAAAGTATTTTATTTCATAAAATATTTAATAATTTTGTCAAAAAAGTGACACATTAGAAAAATTTATAAGTAAAATTTAAAATGGAAAAAATATATTTAAGCTTTAATAATTAAAGCTTAAATATATATTTTTTTTTTACTTTTTAAAATTATTTTCATTAAAATATATCAGAGCATTAAAAAGTCTTCTTAAATTTATCTTGAGTTCACCGATGTGCTCTTTCAGAAAAAAAATTATGGAATTAGGTATAATAAAAATAAAAAACAAATTGTGAATTCCCAGAAACTACACTTGTGACACTCTCATTGCTGATGTGTGAATATAGTCACATATTCATTTTAAATTTTTAACAGTAAGAATGTGAAGTCTATCAGCTCTATTCTTAGATGGTTTGATTTGATTTATTAGACATAATACTTTCGTAGCCCAATTTCAAAATACATTTTTACTTGTATGCCATAAATTTTTAGGCAATTTTGCATAACAATCTGACATTTGAGTCCATCTGTGCGATGATTACGTAACGGTAACCATACGCACAAGCACCCGGATCCAAGTTCACTTCACGTGGCCACGTTAGGGGTATCCAAAATAGTTTACAAGAGTTTTAAGCTGGCTTATGTATACTTACCAATTGTACAAATACTCACTGGAAAGTTCCCAAAATAAACTCAATTACCATTTTTTTTATGGAAGAGATAATGTTTCTATTGGCATTTTATTAAAAAAGAAATACCTTTCACATAGTCTATTTTCGAGAGATTTGGTCTTGCTAGTCAGGTCATAGTCATGAACAGAAATCACATATAGCTATGTATAGCGAGGACTCGGATGTGTGTAGTGGGCACAGAAACAAATTATTTTTTTACCCATATGCTGGATGTTTGGCATCAAAAGTGAAACTCATATAAAATATCTGAATTATTGGGAGGCACCATCAATAACTGTTCCATGCGACTATAATAAAGTTCCTATTGGAAACATTTAGTAGCTGTGGCTGTGATAGCTGCCTATTGTCAGATGAGTCATATTAATCTAAGGTACTGTGTCTAAACTCTAAGTAAAGTTAATAACTATGGTCTTAATCCAGGCCACTCATGTCTATACTTACTATTTTTTATCCACTCGACAATCCTATGGACTCTTTGTCATCACATTATGTATACCCATGAAATTAGGAAGGACTTTTTTTGTGTGATTAAGTGATTATTAATATTATGTGAACTTTGTACCGGCGATATTTGACGGGCGGCAATAAACGTGAACGTAATATCGAGCCGAGGACCGTCTGCAGCCGCGACTCGACGCACCACGGCGTCGGCCAGTAGTGCTCACTCAGTAGAGGGACGTTCTCCTCAAGGAACCGACGGAATTCACCATGACTGCATATTAATATGGGCTTCTGTAACAAAACGGATCATTCAGTTGTCCTGCACATCTATAAGTAACCGAAGTAGTGCTGCGATAACAAAACCACCGAAGTCAACATCTATAACCAAACAACACGGCAGAACTTGAGTTTGTTCAACATAACTATTTAATTATCTTTACCTTGACCACTTCCACTAGATAATAGGTTATGTACAATATTGACAAAGAAACACCGACTAACAACTCCTTTTTTAATTCAAATATGTACATAAAGATACCTAACATGATTTGTATAAGGCAATACCTATAAAATAAACTAATAATAAAACAAAATAATAAAAAAAGATTATCAAAGTAAACTCTCTGTTTTGGTATAGTCCGTTATCCACTGACTGTGTGACTGACAACTTGACAAGACAACTACTGTGTGACATTAGTGAGATGAGAGATTGACAATCTCAGTGGTGGATGGTGTTGCAAGATCGATTTTTTAAATGTCAAGAGGGGTGACGTGTTTCTACCAAATATCAATAAATCCATAAAAGTGTTTTTTATTTTTTTGGACGGGTAATAATCAAATAACTTCTCCCGCTCTTGGTGGAGCGGGAACGCGTGTCAGACTTGTACTGACTAAAACCCACCCGTGTTCCCTCAGTTGCCTGTGTGCCAGGGGCCGCGGTATCTCTTTCGAACAACCCGCACCACTGGCAGGCATCGGCCCTTGCGGACCCCCCCATTTGGTGCTGACATCTCTTTGAGGCGCGCGTGGAATACAACGCGCCGTCGACCCGGGCTTGGTCCTTACCGGACAGCGAGCTACCCATTACTCGCCGTCCGCAAGCCCGCGCCTACGGTAGCCGGGAATCAGCCTGGGATTCCCGACGCCTAGGGCGTCTCGCGCAGCGACTACGGCCGTGAGGGCGCATATACTGCCTCTCCCTCACGTGCGCCGCCTCCCTCTTCACGAGCATTACTGCTTCGCAGAAGGAGGTGACGGCTAACCATTCACTCTCGCTCCGTAGCTACCGTGGCCTGGACCAGGACCGGACGCGAGAGATCACCGCTGCCGATCGCCTCCACGAGGAAACCGCGGGGCTCCGCCCAAGCCGGGCCGACCTCCGCCGTATGCTCCACCGTGTCCTCAGGGCGATCTTCGCAGTGGAAACACCCGGGCGTTTCCTCCCGCCTTATGCGAAACAGGAACCTCCCGAAACAACCGTGTCCGGTGAGGACCTGCGTCAGGCGGAAAGTGAGGACGCCATGCCGCCTCTCAAGCCACTCCTCAAAGAGGGGACTTACCGCCGCTATCGTGGCGTGCCCAGCACTGGGTTGCGACAATCGCACTCTCCATGTCACCATGAGATCCCGTCGGAGCTCTGTCCGCTGCGCCGCGATTTCTCGCGGCAGTGGAGTAACTCCCATCCTTAAATGTGTTGGGTATCAGAAGGATTGGTAAAAAGATACAAGTGGTGTAGAGAATAATAATAATTGCTTCATTTATTGATTAAAATTAGTGATGTATGTACCGACTAGTCGGTAGACTCGGTCGGTCGGTCGGTAGACCACCTGGGAAGTATACCCTTTCAAACAAAAAAATAAATCCGAATCGGTCCAGCCATCTTCGAGTAATCGGGGAACATACATAAAAAAAAGGTTCCGACGAATATTGAGAACCTCCTCCTTTTTGAAGTCGGTAAAAAATATTTCGAAATAATAACTTATGAATCAATTTGTAGATAATAAGGAAAAAATCGGTCAACGCTTGTACCTCATAAGGGGTGCGAGGGGCACACCATGTTTGTCGGCACTGACGGAATCACCAATAAGGTGTTCCAGATGCTGCCCGCCCACCTGATCATGCTCTTGACCACCATTTTCAATGGTGCCCTGAGCAATAATATATTCCCCGATGCATGGAAGCAGGCCACGCTTATCAGCATCCCGAAGCCGGGCAAGCCCAAATCCGAGCCCACGAGCTACCGCCCCTTAAGTTTACTGAGCAGTCTCGGCAAGATCTATGAGAGACTTATTTATAAGCGACTCAGAAATTACGCCGAGACCAAAGGCCTCATACCCAACGAACAGTTCGGTTTCAGAAACCAACATTGTTGTGTGCAACAGGTCCACCGCATCGTAGAACATATAAGCGCTGGCTTCCAGCGCGGTACGATGACCGGTGCAGTATTTTTCGACATAGCGAAAGCCTTCGACAAGGTCTGGCACAATGGCTTGATTTACAAGCTGTACCGACTCGGTGTGCCAGACCGTCTCGTGCTCATCTTACGAGATTTTCTGTCGAACCGCACCTTTCGCTATCGCATCGAAGGGGCGATCTCGTCTCCCCATCCCATTCGCGCCGGCGTCCCTCAGGGCGCGGTGTTGTCCCCGCTCATATTCACTCTATTCACGAGCGATATCCCAAAAAGTAGAAAGGCACAGTTGGCACTGTTCGCAGACGACACATCCATCTACTACACTGGGAAAAGTCAGGACGCGATAGCCGCCACTCTCCAGACCACCGTCAACGTCCTTGGCGCGTGGTTTCGAAAGTGGCGGATCGATATAAATCCGGATAAAAGCCAAGCAGTTCTCTTTACGAAACCGCGACGCATTAGACCTGAGCCCCCACGTCCTATCTCTTTATTCGGCAAGCCTATCCCTTGGGAGAAGCGAGCCAAATACCTTGGTGTGACCATGGATCAGCATCTCTCCTTCGCAGAGCACATAAAGAAGGCGCGCTCGCGCGCCGCCTTCGCTCTCGGCAGGTTACATTCTGTTCTGAACGCACGTAGCAAGTTGTCACTAAAGTGCAATTTGCGGATTTACACGGCATGAATAAGGCCCATCATGACGTATGCGAGTGCAATCTTTGCACACGCGAACCCCCGATTCATCCATAGGATGCAGACCCTACAGAACCGATTCCTCCGGCAAGCCACAGGCGTCCCTTGCTCGTTGAAACGCCAGCCCGCGCCGCAGCTGAGCCAGTAGCTTTAAATTCCCCGATCAATAATAATGCCAATATTTTGATCCGGTCTGTCCCCAATGATAGCTGTCCCCCTATCAGTGACGCCCTGAGCCGAGGCCCGTACACCACAGGGGTGCCCTCAGCGTGCAGTCGCTTAGTATATAAAATTTAGTTTGTAAGCCCTGGCTGGAGGCCTTAAGATTAACTTCTTAATGGCAGCCCTAGGAAAGCCCGGTTGAGCAGTCACGGCCTCTCAAGGCCAACTGCGAGATGCACAACAAAAAAAAAACAAACACCATGTTTGTTTGGAGAAAATGTAGCAAATTAGTTATTACCATATAAAAAATCAAGTCGAAACACGAAGGGCCTCAGAAGGTTTACTATTTTTTATGCCGTTACTCATACAAAAAAATCACGTTTGGTGCCATAGCTCTCAATATAAGATTCCGATAAGAAAATGCAGCATATGTTTTTTACAGCTTATAAGTAGGCCTATACGATGGAATGATTTGTTTTTCAAAAACTGATACATGTATTTTTGAGTTGCCTATGTCCCTTTGCTTGTATAGCGTCGATCCACTGTGCGTCGGCTGGCTGGCAGCCAGTGGCTGCAAGTGCACTTGCTCGCCACGTCACATTATCAGTAGAAAATAATTAAAGTAAAATAAGTTTGTTATTGACATTTGTTTTGGTTAAAGTTTATTTTGTGTTATATACTGCGAAAATCTGAATATTTTTAATTGCGCTGAAGTGAAAAAAAAGTATTTTTTCAAATTAATTGTGAGTCTGGGGTAAACTGGAACTTAGCCAAGCCTGGGGTAAAGTCAAAATCAGGCCTGGCAACACTACGAACAAGTCGCACTGTCGCAGTCACAGAGGAGTATATGCCTATATGGTATATGTGTTCTGTGAGTCACAGTCAGTGTGACCAGATTCAGTATTTTAATACTTTTTGAGTATATTTTAGTAAGTTTTCCAAGAGTCAGTATTTTTAAAGGTATATTGGCGGAAGCCAGTATTTTTGGGTATATTTTGGAAAAAGTTATGGCAATATATAGCCATATCATAATAATAGCCATGTCATAAAATTATTAAAAAAAAACTGCGTACATTGATGTTCAGGGGAATTTCCGGATTTATTCTATAATTAATTTTGGAGCAAAGATCAGTAAGTTACAGATAGGACATGACAAGTGGGCCGCCTAGAATTACAAATAGTATCGAATCATCCAGTCACAAAATGATTTTCTGTTCTGCACTTGGCTTAATCTTTGAAGGTTTGGTTTCAAACTTTCAAAAATAAACTTAGGGAAATTCCCGAATTATTGAAAGTTTCAATAATTCGGGAATTTTTGAAACTTTTGAAAATAATTGAAAATTCTTTATTCACTGCCGTGAATAAAGAATTTAGTAGTTTAAGAAATGTTTTGGAAACTTTCCCATGCGAAGTACAGCCAGATCAAATGCAGATAATTGACGAAGAATATAGAACACTCAAACTTGATCGCGAAGTAAGTAATTTATTACAATCTTCGAGTACTGGCTCACCCCTTTCTTGTGAATAATTTTGGTTGGAAGTTGGGAAAATTTCTAACAGTGATGGTACATTATAATACAAGAATATAATCTGGTTTCAGTAAATCTCTGTTATGTATACCAGTGTCGAATGCTGCATACGAGCGCATATTTTCACAGATTAATTTAATAAAAACGGAACAAAGAAACAGATTTTTTTTTTTTTTGGGTGGGAAATCATCAAATAACTTCTCCCGCTCTGGGTGGAGCGGGAGGGCGTGTCAGACTTTTACTGACTAAAACCCACCCGTGTTCCCTCAGTTGCCTGTGTGCCAGGGGCCGCGGTATCTCTTTCGAACAACCCGCACCCCTGGCAGACAAAGAAACAGATTCATTAACAAAAATGTATCTGCAATTTTAAAACCCAAACAAGGTATAAAAGATGAAGTAGGCTGTGTGAATTTTAACCCATCAAACAGAATGTTAAAATATAATTCTAATATTTATTGCGATGATGATGATGATTAATAAATAAAAATATGTTTTGAAAATCAGTATTTTTATTGGTATATTTTCCCTGTGCAAGTTGGTATATTTGAGTATTTTTTTAAGGAGCTTCGGTATTTTTGTAAAATTTAATCTGGTCACACTGGTCACAGTCAATCAGTATTGAGGTTGAATCTACAACTTTTTGTTTTTATTTCGTAGTGTCTGTGTTGTCCGATTTATTTAGATAATTTATTTTACCATTTTCTTAATGAACAAATAATGACCTGTTAGTCTCTTAGAAATTATATTATAAAAAGTTTTATCTAGTAACTAAAATCAATTTTGAAATGAAGGGTGCTAAGTTATTAACGTGTGCAAATCGTTGCATAGCAGGGAAACCAGCCCAGCTGCCGTTGCCCTTGCACAGGTAACTATTCCAACCACGCAGACCAAACTTTGGATCTAGGCATTGCACTCATTGTCATGGCCTTGTTGTTCCATAGTCCACACTTGCCTTGGACTTTGTACCTCAACCTCATTATTTATAGGCAAATGACATTCTCGTGTCAAAATTATATCTCGGAATACGGCCAAAATTTGCACGAGATTATGTGGAGTCCTACTTTTCTTGTTTTATAATTACCATCACTGACAAAATATTTTGGTTTGCCTATTTTCCATTTCTTTTGCTTCCTCCTGAGTAGGAGGAAAATATTGTAAACGCGAGTGCGTTTACAATATTTTGCGTGGGTGCTCAAGCATTACTTACTAATACCGAAGAAAGTTAGATTAAAATTGTCCAAGTAAAGAACAAGTAAAATATAGTGTACAGGCGAGTATTAGTAGAAATGTTTGAAGTTTATAGATCTTGTATCTCATCCAGTAACTCTTGAACTGGAATATAATTCATTACAATACTTACATTAAACAAAATCCTGTTTCTAGATTCTCAAGTTCTGAGTTGATCTGCATGATCTATATCTAAATCTATATTATATAAAACAAAGTCGTGTTAGTTACACCATTTATAACTCAAGAACGGCTGGGCCAATTTTAATGATATTTGATATTTTAGATTTGTCTTTGTCAGGAATAGGATAATAAGTATTAAAATATGATATTTATTAATTAAAAATATCAATCAAAACAAAAATCCAGCCGTTTATTTTTAACAAAACGCAACGCGATGCAACTGACAGAGCAGGTCATGTAATTTGTATTTTGTTTTGAAAAAAAAATACGCAAAACTAAAATGCATGAGGTTCATTGGGACATGTTGCGGAATACTAAGAGAGAATTCACCAAAATTCTTACGGGGATGGGAAAAGACAGGGTAAAGTTTGTGCGCGTATGAAGTCGCTGGCAAAAGCTAGTAATATAATAAATAAAAGGAAAATTCCTGACTGACTGACTGACTCATCAACGCCCAGCCAAACCCTTGGACCTAGAAAGCTGCAATTTTACACAGAGGTTCCCTTTATAATGTACACAAGGAATAAGGAAGGATTTTTCGAAATTTAACCCCTAAGGGAATTAAATAGGGGATGAAAGTTTTGCGCGGGCGAAGCTGCTGGCTAAAGCTAGTTACTGATAAATACGTGCACTGATTGGACAGGTCCACTCAATCTGTGTGGTTCTCCCCTCAAAACACCATTTCAGACACCAATTAATATGATCTGACCAAGATTATGTCTGGACTTTAAAAGAGACTGACCTCTGAGTTTGTTTCGACCTTTCTTCTTAGAGTAAACAGATAGGAAACACCTACCTCATCTAGTTAAAAAAATATGATTGATGTGTAAAAGTGTTTGTACAAACCTACTTACTGACATAAAATCATTCATCATGTAACAAAAATCAAGACAACAAAGTGTTGATTTTACACTGAATGAGGCAATAAAAGTTCTATGGTTAAAACATCCATAGGGGTTTAGTTCTATGGTTATCACATCCATAGGAGTTTAGTGTCCCGCTATATTACCCATTATCTATTTGGAACATTAATTTAGCTGAACTTTTAAGATCTTTATTTCAACTAGGAAAAGATCTGTGCAACATATTATCATAATGTATCTAGATTACATAATTAGTAATTGAGTAGAGTTTAATATAATAACTAAATTTATTGCAATCTTATAATTTGTAGTTATACATACATAGTATGTGAGCACCTGCAGGCTTAGCATGACGTTTTCTATTTCGATTCGATCTGAAAACCAGCTTCAGACAGCATCTGTCTAGCATTAATGCTGATATGAGCCTATTAGTTCTGTTTTCGAGGTGTTAACCGATCGATAGTTTGTGTTTCGTGCACCAATTCTCGATTATTTAGAAGGCCGTTCTCTTGAGTTCGCACAAGATGCCATCAAATTTCCCCAAGATTAGAATTGCTATGTCGTCCGCGTATCCCACCGAGTACAGACTGCTGGCGTTGGGTTCTGCGATGAGTACATTTACGACTAAGTTCCACAGTAGTGGTGACAGCACCCCACCCTGTGGGCTGCCTCTACTCACGATACCTCGTGTGGTGGTGTTCACGGTAAATTGAATAGCACGGTATTTTAACATATTATTAATCCATTCTATGACTGTTCGCGCAACACCGTGCGTGGCAAGTGCCTGTTCGATGCTGGCGAAGTTAGTTTTGTCAAAAGCACCTATATCAATGAAGGCGCCTAGGGTTGGGTTTTTAACTTTAAGAACATTTCTTATGCGAGAAACTACGCTATGAAGTGCTGATTCAGTTGATTTGCCTGCACAGTAGGCGTGTTGATTAGGATGTAAAGGTCTTTGTATAGAAATTTGGGACCTAATCTTCCTATCTCCCAGCCTCTCCAGTGTCTTCAAGAAGAACGAGGAGAGGCTTATGGGTCTAAAAGATTTGGGTTTGGGTGTAGTCACCCCTACCTGGTTTCGGTATGAAGATTATTTTTACTTCCCGCCAGTTCAAGGGGATGTAGCGGTGGGCCAGGCAGGCTCGAAACACCTTAACGAGGTAATCATCCACTAGATCTTGGCTCCATCTGAGCAGAGCTGGGAAAATACTGTCCAGCCCTGCTGCCTTGAAAGGTAAGGTGTTGATTGCCCACGTTATTTTGTCTTTGTCGATTACTTCTAACGCCACTTCCCAATCCGAGCTGCTCGTGGCCCTCTTCCAATGTGGTTCCCAGCTTTGCTGGGGGGCAATCTGGCATCCTGGGAAGTGGGTGGTTAGAAGTAGTTCGCTTGTTTCAGCGTCGTTTGTAGTGTTGGTGTTATCAGGCATACTATTGAGTGTTCTATCTCTTGAGTAAGGCAGGTTTTGATTCTCATTGCCTGGTTATTACTTTCGATGTTAGTACAAAAACGCCTCCAACTATTCTTTCCTCTGAGGCGTATCAGTTTTTTATATGTCTTACGAGCTGTTGTATAGCGGTCCCAATCTACTGGCGACCGTGTGTTTCTAGCTCTGTTGAACAGTCTTCCCAGCTTGCGTCGGTGTCTTTCCAGCTCAGGATCCCACCAGGAATGGCGAGTTCCCTGCCTAGGTACCGTGAAGGGCCACGACTGTTCATAGCTAGATAGAAGGATGGATGTAATGCTGGTTACATGTTCGTCTAAATTGGTTATTGGTATTTCAGCCGGAAGGGCGGGTAATCCGTTTATTCCCGTTGTCCCCGTATGCCATATCCCCGTCACGGGGACAGCGGGACGTGATTAAATTTATTTCCAGTTGTCCCCGTAACGTACATTCGGCTAACGGGGACAACGGGAAGTAAACTTTTCACGAGTCGTTGTCCTCTTAAATCTGCATATTTGACCTAATGTTCTTTTGACCTAATTTTCATGTTTAATGGTCACAGTTCTAACCTAACTCAAATGGCACCTAACCAAATCTTAAAATATTCAATGCATGGTCGAGGGTGGGCTTGATCGACGGAGCCCCGCTTCGCGGGGCTCCTACTTCTGGATGGTTTATAAAAAAAACCACGAAGGGGATGGCGGGGTTACCCCTGAGCGTGTGATACGCATTGGAGTCTGTCGCGATGATTAGTTCTAGTTTCTCCTTTTCACAGTATCTACTCAATCAGTGAGGCGAGCTCTGGCAGAGGCACGTCCTCGTCGCCTGGCAGGTATGCCCAAGCTAATACGATGTCCTATGTGTATAATGGGGTTATAAATGGGGACAGTGGCTGTACTAAGTATAGTTGTGTTTAATGTTTGTATATTCCAGAAAAATACGTCAGTGAAGATTTGTCACTGCGATCATATTTTAATACCGGAAATAGTGTCGGAAATAACTACTAAAAAGTATGTTTACAGCTGAATTTTGATTTTGGCATTTAGTCTTTACCTTTCAAACAGCATCATACAGTCTTTCCACAGTTATTTTACCTCTGCTTTACATCACTCATTGCAATAAGGTTGCTGTTGGCTTGCTGCTGTCAGAGGTGAAATATGTGTGAAAGGATTAGTGTTTATGGATGAGAGGTTAATTTGTGAACGTGACAGCTGCAGATGGTTGGCCACGGAGGCGCGCTCGGCGCCGGCCGACAAGCGCGGCGCGGCCCGCGAGAGTGGCTCGTTCACTCTGAACCTGTTCCGCGGCCGCCTGGAGCCGGCACAGGTGTTTCCCTTCCCCGAGCCGCTGTCTGACGACCAGCGCCAGATGCTGCAGGAGCTAGTGCCTCCTGTCGAGAAGTTCTTCCAAGAGGTACCATCTCAATCAAGTTATTTGTTTTTACACGCTTTATATTAGCTTCACTTGTATGTTTGTTTGTATGTTTGAATGTAACCGACTCCTTTGAGCGCGATTTTGACCCACTTTAAACAGTCAGATTTCATTTAAACTTTGTAAACTTGTCGAGGACCGATGACAATTCAATAATAATAAAAAAAATGAGAAAAAAAAATCTGCAATTAAAAAGCGTGGGGTGCTTTTTGTGGTATTTTTGTAATCAATTAATGTCAAGCACCCCACGCTTTTTAATTCAATTAAATTATTTTCTCCTTTTTTAGTTTGGTTTCTAAAGCGTGTTTTTTAGTTTTTTAAACTATTATTTATTTTCTATTTTTTAGTTCTGCTAACTACAAAAACGTGTTTTTTTTTCTCAATTAAAAAAAAAATTAAGTATTGAATTGTCATCGGTCCTCGACAAGTTTACAAAGTTTCAATTAAATCTGACTGTTTAAAGTGGGTCAAAATCGCGCTCAAAGGAGTCGGTTACATACAAACATACAAACAAACGAACAAACAAACATACAAGTGAAGCTAATATAAAACGTGGGGTGCTTGATATTAATTGATTATAAAAATACCTCAAAAAGCACCCACGTTTTCTATTAAAGTTTGTTTTTTGGTTTTTTAAACTATTATTTATTTTAAATATTTTTAGTTAGTTTTTAACTAAAAAAAAATCGGGCCAGGATAATGGCACACATTTATGAAATTATTGAATAGGGTATTTTACTCTATACGAGAAAAAATCTAAAAATATATTATTGAGATAGCTTAGCCAAAATGCAGTCGGAAAATGTTAGTTTTAGTTCATGAAACAACAAAATAAATTTGAAACTACAATTTAAAGATTTCAGTTTTTTTAATCTGTTTTTTAACACCATGAAATAGTAGCCGCCATGTTATTTCGTCATGCGGCATGTCAACTGAGCAACTTTGTACATTTATTATTTTCGTAACCCAAGTAATTTTTGTTTAAATAATATTTTGCATTCAGGAACAGCAAACCAACAATTGTACAAAATATCAGCACATTTGTTTTTAGCAAACTGACGTCATACCCACAGACCAATATGGCGTCTACTGTGTCCAGCGTTTTCGTCAGATTACGCGTAAAATTTTAAAATGAAAAATTTTAATGCATTTTTATGGCACTAATCGGTTAAATAAAAATGTTGTGATTTTTTTAGTTGTTTATTAGCACTCTAGAATCTAATTAAGACACTTTTCAAAAATGAGTGTAATACCCTATTGTCATCGGTCATTGATAAGTGTGCAGTTTCAATTTAATTCGACGTTTTGAAGTGGGGTCAAAATCACGTTCAAAGATTCCGTTACATAGCTACATACCGAGCTAATAAAAGCGTGTTAAAAAGTGTTACAACAAAAAAAAATGACAGCTTAAGCTGTCATTTTTTTTTGAGCTGTTAACAGCTCAAGTAACAGGTTATTTTTTTTGTGGCGCAGGTGAACGACCCCGCCAAGAATGACGCGGACTCGCAGATCGAGCAGAACACACTGTCGGGGCTGTGGGAGCTGGGCGCCTTCGGGCTGCAGGTGCCGAGCGAGCTGGGCGGCCTGGGCCTGTGCAACACGCAGTACGCGCGCCTCGTGGAGGTGGTGGGCGCGCATGACCTGGGCGTGGGCATCACGTTGGGCGCGCACCAGTCCATCGGCTTCAAGGGCATCTTGCTGTTCGGCACGCCCGAGCAGAAGGCGCATTACCTGCCGCGCGTCACTGGCGGCGAGTACGCCGCCTTCTGCCTCACCGAGCCCTCCTCCGGCTCCGACGCCGGCTCCATCAAGTGCGTACGGTGCCGTGCGGCCGGCGCGGGCATGGGGTGCGGGGACTGATGAGTGTGTGTGTGCAGGTCGCGCGCGGTGCTGTCGGCCGACGGGAAGCACTTCGTCCTCAACGGCTCCAAGATCTGGATCAGCAATGGAGGCATCGCCGAGATCATGACCGTGTTCGCGCAGACGCCCGTCGAGAAGGACGGCAAGACTGTCGATAAGGTGCCGATCGATTTCTAGTTTGAGCTCTGTCTCTACCGGAACCACTTTGTTAAACAAAACCACTTGCCGAACGCGAGCGAATTGAAACAGTTAAAAAAGCACTGTAGTTGCATACAACTATTGTACAAACAATAAGGTCTATTTTTGCATACAAAAAAAGTAATCGTAAGAAGCCTTTTGGCGGTAAATTCAAAACAACGAAAAATAAATTTGATTTAAATCGTTTTTAATTGAGAAAATGGATATTAATAAATTATTTTTTATTTATATTTCATTCCAATCTTCAAATTAGAATAGTTTTTAATAAATTGGAAAATAGCCTATTGTGGTAACCATGATAGTTTCTAGAGGGTAATGTGTTTATCAGCCTTAGTATGTATGTTCCTTTGTGGCACTCAGACCAAACGCGTGGGCCGATTTTGATGATTGTTACGTCAATCGATTTGTCTTAATTTTGCGAGTGTTGTATGACAGTAATCAAAATTCAATACGGCGACAACCAGACGCCCTAATGAGAAAAAGAAAAATAAAATAATGTTGACGAACTTTGCCAAATGAGGGGTCGTTGCATAGGTCTTCGAAAATCTTCTTTGAATGACCATTTAACGGGGGGTTATCCGAAATTTCCTGTTTCAGAATCAACATTAAATGGTCAAATTAGTATATTTAGACCCTGAAAAAAAAAATGTCATAGATACATCCTTAATTGAGGGAAATTAACGGTTCAAAACACGAAGGGTCGATTTCAAACCATTTTCCATCTCATTTCCTAATAACAGGACAAAATAATGTGGAAATTGACTGTACAATGAGGCAATTTAACAGTTGATTTTTTTAGTTTAATAGTTTTTTTTTATAAACCAAAAAATAGTAAATCGGGCTAAATCGGCTCGCGGTCAGATTCCTGCGGGACGTCATTGAGGGTGGACCTGTGTCAAGATTTTCAAAAACTCGCTCACCCTGCGCCTGTACAAAAATATCTCTAATAAATTAATAACACATTAAATTATGAAATAGCGACGACTCAGAAAAAATATCTTATAATATTAATGTTTTAATTTAATATATAAAATCGTTTTCGGATATGTGATTATTTCTAGGCAATATGACGACGTTTAATTGTCATCTTAAAATAGTGTTAAACAGATTACAAATTAATATCGATAAAATAATAGTCAAGTGAGAGTCGTAAATGTTTTTTATCGTCGTTTATGAACAAGTTTGTACAAAACACATTTTTCAAAGTGTTTTTAAATCAGATTCATCCATATCAACTACTAGCTGTGCCCGCGACTTCGTCCGCGTGGACTTTACCAAAAAAGTATATACATATTAATAAAAATTAATAAAATTTCTTAAATAAAAGTCGGTCCAGCCGTTTCAGAGATTAGCCGGAACAATGAGACAGACAGACAAAATTTAAAAAAAAAATATTTTGGTATATATACCGTGTATACATCCATATGCATTTAGTAAAAAGCGGTTATTTTAATATTACAAACAGACAATCCAATTTATTTATCTGTAGGTATGTATAGAATATAGAATGTATAGATGATATTTACTCTCCATCGAACTGTTTTAACTAGGTACTATTATATCCTACGTCAACATGACATAGTAAACAATGTGGCCGGTTGTCGGCTGTATCCTAATAATTTAAACAACTTCCACTCTAATAAGAACAGTACAAATTAGCAAAAAATTGCTGTTCCAAACAAAATGCTTTTGATACTAACACAGCCAAATGTATGGAACACGATAAAAACTGTAATGATGAACTCGAATCCGTGATTTTATTATATTGAGTCTGAGTGAACAACTTTCAGTTTTGATTACAAAAAGTCACTGTCACTACTCTTTACGATAAAATATCATAACGTTCATGAAAAATAGCGCCATGTGAACGCAGGTATGCGCTGGTAGCTCGGTGCTCATGTTCGCAATCAAATAGCGCCATGTGAACGCAGGTATGCGCTGGTAGCTCGGTGCTCATGTTCGCAATCAAATAGCGCCATGTGAACGCAGGTATGCGCTGGTAGCTCGGTGCTCATGTTCGCAATCAAATAGCGCCATGTGAACGCAGGTATGCGCTGGTAGCTCGGTGCTCATGTTCGCAATCAAATAGCGCCATGTGAACGCAGGTATGCGCTGGTAGCTCGGTGCTCATGTTCGCAATCAAATAGCGCCATGTGAACGCAGGTATGTGCTGGTAGCTCGGTGCTCATGTTCGCAATCAAATAGCGCCATGTGAACGCAGGTATGCGCTGGTAGCTCGGTGCTCATGTTCGCAATCAAATAGCGCCATGTGAACGCAGGTATGCGCTGGTAGCTCGGTGCTCATGTTCGCAATCAAATAGCGCCATGTGAACGCAGGTATGCGCTGGTAGCTCGGTGCTCATGTTCGCAATCAAATAGCGCCATGTGAACGCAGGTATGCGCTGGTAGCTCGGTGCTCATGTTCGCAATCAAATAGCGCCATGTGAACGCAGGTATGCGCTGGTAGCTCGGTGCTCATGTTCGCAATCAAATTCGTCAACGACGCATTGTATCTATGACTTGCATATATGCCACTTTTGTTTTGGTAAATAGTCCAATGGATCGGTAATCCGACAAGACCGGGGACGAATAAAAAATATATACTAAATTAATTTTAATGTCCTAAAATAAAAGTTTCGATAAATTAAAGCTGAAGCAGTAGGTACGTCCCTAGACAAAAAAGTACGGCAATTGTTTCTTCATAATGTAGCTAACAATATTTACGGTTGTTTATGCTTGCTGACCATGGTTTTGTTATTGTTAATTGTATTAAGTTTTTAATAATTTTAGTCCAGAGGTCCTAGTTTAACTTTTGTTATAAGTTACTTATAGCTATATTTGCATAATGCAGAATTACATATGTAAGCTGGCATGCCCTTTATGCCTAGAGGCTTTTATTTAGATTGGAAGTTCTGTTTACGTTTTATTTTAATTTTCTATTATTTTTAGTTTTCAATTTTTGATGGTATATTGGCGTGTGCTAGCTGACATATGGCAAATTTTATGTTTTTTTTTGTGTTTCGTAATTTTAATTACGTATTATTGTATAGAAACAAGTTCTTCTAACTTAACAGACAGCTGTGCTGCTGGGGAGTTTGTTCCGCTACTTCTTCTTCCCAGCTAAAGCACTAGGAAGTGGTGAAGGGCGGGCGTTTTTGGGGGGACTGTCTTATGTAATTTTATTTTGACGTTCAAAAAGAGCTGACTCTCAGCCTAGTTTGAATAAATGACTTTTGATTTTGATTTTATGAGCGGTGGCAAACATCAAAAACAAAAGAATATGGTTACAGTATAAGTGAAACACCACAATTTTTTTCCCATCTATCTATCTATCTATTCTATATCTATACAAATAATAAATCTGTAGACGAACTGTTTCTGTACATTCAAAATATTTCGAAAAAAAAATAGTTGGGGTGGTAAAGGATAATCAACATAATATGCCATTTTAATCCTTTTCGAAATTTTTGTCTGTTTGTCGGGTGTCGATATGTCGGTGTTTCTGAATTTCTGTTTAGATGTGTGAATAGATCAAGTATCAAGTCATAAGAACGAAACTTATATGGTTACCTTTCATATTCAAATATGATTTATAACTTGAAGTATATTTTAGTCTTTGTTTCATCGCAAACGCTTCGCTCAATAAGATATGATCAATTGAAAGCTTTCAAGAAGAATTTAGTTACGTAATGTTGAAACACGTAACGACGCGAAACGGTACTAACGAATACAATTTGTAAAAATTATGTTAATAATAACACGTAATTCTCAAAAAGTTTACTGTGTCTGCGTTATTTCAAAAAGTAATGATACTGATTACTAAAATCGCTTTCCGTTGGTGGTCACGAATCATAAAAAGGTAAAGGAATTTAAAATAAAAAGTGGTGATAATAATTAATTGATGTGGTGTTCTGAGTCATAAAGAATGCAATGTGAGATAAATATTCATTAGTTTTAAAAATAACAACTTTACAAAATCAATACAAATAGAGGGGAAGAAATCTCATAAAAAAATAAAATTGTAATAAAAGTGTCAGTGGCACCATCTAGCGTAATATAGCAAAATTATTGCGGCTATGAAGAACATCTTCATAGAAAATCTTAATCTTGAGCGCCAGTAACGCCATCTAGGTTTGAATAGCAAACATACGAAGACAACAACTTGATTATGCCTGTTTTATAGATTTTCTATCGAAAATACGTATATCCGAGAGGCGAGGTCCAAAATCCGTAGATTATGTAAATTACATTGTTTTTGGAGTCACCTTTTAAGCAAATATTTGCTTGTATTAGGTGGTTCCGCTCTTCCAGTTTACATTAACTATACATAATTATGTGTGAAAATAAACAGTAGATAATTTTGAAAGCATGCAAAAGGTTTTAAACAATATAAATATTCAAAAAAAGAAAAAAACATGAATTGTAAACAAAGAAATAAAGAAATAAGGAATGCGCACTGTGTTATGCGTGTGTGTGTGTGTGGGAGAGAGAATGTGTGAGGTGGCGGTGTGTGTGGTGTAGGGGTGTGAATGTTGGTGTGGAAGGTGTGATTGTATCTACAGATTATGTGTTTTGGGAATTATGTGATTGTATGGAGCATAGCCTCGATTTCTTCGTAACGTTTGCTCTTCAACCATTCAGTGAGCGTATTTTTGCAGTCGCGGTATGTCATAGGGTATATGGTGAGAATTTTGTTGAGAGAATTGTATAAGTGAGAAGATTGCTTTGTGTATAATGTCTTGTAGCGAATTTAGTAGATCCATGGATAAACCCGTAAATCCGTAGGTCTGGCAACGCGGGGTGACGCTAGGTAGAAACTGGAAACCTGTGGTACACATACCATTTGGACATAAGGTATCGTTGATATTGTTCGCTTTTTACGCAGTTTGTTTTTTTTTTAATTGTTCGACCAGTGTTTCCGAAGTAGATGTCTGCTTTTTTAAACTGTTTCGAACATAATTTTGACGAAGCAGATGGAAGCCAATATGGTATTTTACTATAAAGGAAAACTTTTTATCCAGTGCGCAAACTGTAATGAATTCAGCATGTCAATCCAGACCCCCTAGCGCAGCCATTTTTCGTCGGTTATGCAAAAAAAATCAGCAGATTTTGTTATTGTATAACCGACGAAAAATTTCTGCGCTGGGGTTAAAGATAGCTTAGGCAAAAACTTGAAAAAAAAATCAAGTTTTTTTTTTTTTCAAAAAAGTTTTTATTTTTCACTTTTTAGTTTTAGTACCTACCCCACACCAATTCGAAATTTCTTCATCCTTGGAGTCAAAACAATGCATATTTTTATGATAGCAGCAATCGCGGTTGATTTGCTGTAATTTTTTGAAGAGTTCCGTTGTCTGTCTCCTAAACTCATCATCAGATCTATATGAAATTTATATGGGACTTTTTCTGAATAAACCCCTTTCGAACAAGAGTTTTGCTAATCCGATATATGACGGAGTTATGCCCAAACATACATAAAAAACAACAAATATAAACATGTCGAATTGATAGTCTCCTTCTTTTTGAAGTCGGTTAAAAACCAGTCGGAAAATGTTGGTTTTAGTTCATGAAATAGCAAAATACATTTTAAAATTCAATTCAAAGATTTCAGTTTTTTTTATTTGTTTTTGAACACCATGAAAATAGTAGTAATATCAATTGAATAACTTTGTACTTTTATTATTTTCGTAACCAAAGTATTTTTTATTGAAATAGTATCTTACATTCAGTAACAGCAAACCAACGATAAGTAGAATAATAACTTAATTTTTAAATTATAAGCAATGGGGTATTATCCAATTTATTAAAAACTTAATTTGAAGATTGGGACGAAATATAACAGAAAAATAATATTGTCATACAAAATATCAATGCATTTGTTTACACAGGAAACTGATGTTATATCCACAGAGCAATATAATGGCGTCCACTGCGTCCAGCGTTTTCGGCAAATTACGCGCGAAATATGAAAATGTTAAATTTAAATTCATTCGCTCTTAATTTGGGTAATGACCGACGTTACGGGGCGTAATGTAACATTCGCAGCGAGCATGTCGTTACGCCGTGTGCTAAAACCAGTGTTGCTCGCTCGCATGTTTTGCCGTACTAACTGCACGAATGCTCGCTTGGTAACATGTTAGGTGCATTTTGCCCCGTGACGCTGGTCAGTATCCACCTTCACAGCGTGATCTTTCTTCATCGTGATAACGCCGCGGTCCCAAGAGCCGTTAATTGACAGGTGGCGCCAGGTTTTACTGCACTGCTACCTGTCGAGGCCTATCGCAGTCCGTGTCGAGCATTCCCACTGCTGTGGTTTTATTCAGTGGTCAACATTTGATAAACAAAGCTAAAAGACACGCGCCTGTACGGGCCGAGACAGGCGCCCGCCCCCGCGCTGCGTCACCCGGTGCCGGCGACGACTGGCCACCGGAGACCTCATCGGCATCGTATGTTCCCACGGCCTATCGGCCTGGCTTGGCGCGGCCTGGCCTGTGAGAAAGCGGGCCGTGGGAACGTGGAATAACGCTTCAGCACACTCAACCAGACGCGCAGTCGATTTATTGAGTATCTACGGCAGGTGCACATATATTATAAAATGAGCCTCGACCAGGCGCTTTGATTTATATTGATCCTCAAAAATCTGAGTGAGACTTCGTCGCATTAACATTATAGACCCTGAAGACGCAGTGACTGCATTCGAAAGCTGTGGTAGGTTCCTACCAGGCTAGTTCGGAAGATTCTTTCTTTTTAATGTAGGAGTGGTACCTACACCATCTGAGCGACACAATATTGTTTTCCGACATGCACGCGAACGAAGTCGCGGGCACAGCTAGTTCTTCTTAATAAAAATCTGAACTTCAGGATCTTTGAAAATTTTACCACTAAAGAAGTTAAATAGTGGCAGAATTTTTTTATGAAAATCTACCATTTTTTTAGAAGAGAAATACCGTCGGGCACACTGCTTGCCTCTTGCTGTCTAAGTGTCAATTCTTGTTCCATTCTTTTTTAAAGTTCACTTCTTACGTTGTCAGGTTTTTTGACTTTTTTTTTGTTTTGGTCGATTTTTTTAGACTTTAGAGCTGCTATTTCATTTAATTATAAAGCATTTACACCACCGTGTAATCTATGGGACCATATCAAACATTTATTAGCTTTTTCCCACAGTTCGTTCAATACTCGAGCATGTTCTTTGCCGTCAAGTCTCGGTTGTGATTCAGTTCATTATTATTAAATATCTGGATGACCGAGCCTTGCTCAGTTTTTTTTAGTTTGACGTTTTCTAAAAATGAAACCTAGCTAGATCGATTTATCGCCCCCGAAACCCGCTGCATACTAAATTTCATGAAAATCGTTGGAGCCGTTTCCGAGAATCAGATGATATATATACATATGTACACGCATTGCTCGTTTCTAGATTAGATTAGATACTGAACGGCGTGTGCTACACAGGTGACGGCGTTCATCGTGGAGCGCGCGTTCGGCGGCGTGTCGTCCGGCCCGCCCGAGAACAAGATGGGCATCAAGTGCTCCAACACCACGGAGGTGTACTACGAGGACGTGAAGATACCCGTGGCCAACGTGCTGGGCGGCGTGGGCAACGGGTTCAAGGTGGCCATGAACATCCTCAACAACGGCCGCTTCGGCATGGCGGCGGCGCTGGCCGGCACGCAACGCTCCGCCCTGCGCCAGGCGGCGGAGCACGCGGCCACGCGCGTGCAGTTCGGCAAGCGCATCGCCGACTTCGGCACCATCCAGGAGAAGCTCGCGCGCATGGCGCTGCTGCAGTACACGACCGAGTCGCTGGCCTACATGGTCAGCGGCAACATGGACTCGGGCGCGCAGGACTACCATCTGGAGGCGGCCATCTCCAAGGTGTTCGCGTCCGACTCGGCCTGGACCGTGGTGGACGAGGCCATCCAGATCCTGGGCGGCATGGGCTTCATGAAGGCCACCGGGCTGGAGCGCGTGCTGCGCGACCTGCGCATCTTCCGCATCTTCGAGGGCACCAACGACATCCTGCGCCTGTTCGTGGCGCTGACAGGTGAGTCCCGCGGCCCCCGGCCCCCGCCCCGCGCGACCCGCACTGACCCTTGTCGCCCGCAGGCATCCAGTTCGCGGGCTCGCACCTGCAGGAGCTGCAGCGCGCCTTCAAGAACCCCACGGCGCACCTGAGCCTGATCTTCAGCGAGGCGGGGCGGCGCGCGGCCGGCGCCGTGGGCCTGGCGCGCGGCCCCGACCTGGCCCCGCACGTGGCGCCCGAGCTGCGGCCCCTGGCGGCCGAGCTGGGCCGCTGCGTGGCCGAGCACGGGCGCAGCGTGGAGGCGGCGCTGGTGCGGCACGGGCGGCGCATCGTGGACGAGCAGTTCGTGCTCAACCGCCTGGCCGCGTCCGCCATCGACGCCTACACGGCCGCCGCCGTGCTGTCGCGCGCGTCCCGCGCCGCGCGCCTGCGCCTGCCCTCGGCCGCGCACGAGCTGCGCCTGGCCGAGGCCTGGGCCGAGGAGGCCGTGACGCGCATGCCCGTGCTGCTGGCGGCCACGCGCGACCCGCGCTCGCTGCGCCAGTTCGCGCGGCTGGCCGAGCTGGGCAGCGCGGTGGCGGCGGCGGGCGGCCAGCCCACGCCCAACCCGCTCAACCTGTGATCGTGCGGTTGAACCGAACCATAGTGAATTTATTTTTCGAATTGTGTATATAATATTTTAGCGAAATATTAATTATATTTTTTAGTCGACCAATAGAAAGTAATACCAATGTACATAACTACACTTTAGGCTAAGCCGATGCCGAATAGTTGTTATTCTCGGTCATAGTCATAACCTAGACGTAGTCGACTATAGTAACATAATTATGTCTGCACTGCATCCTGCCGTTTCTCGAAACCAACTTAAGAAGAAAGGAGATTATGCATACGCCGCGTATTTTTTCATATAAGTACACACGGCTACATATCAAGCTATTTATTAAAATTTCCAGTATAAACTGATCTCGCATTGTATAGGATTTCCGTCAGTGCAAGATCAGCGTAAACTGGAATTGTATAGCTTGATGTGTAGCTGTGTGTACACGAATTTTATTTAAGTATATAATTCATTTGAAAAGAACCCCGCAAGTTGGTCTAACAAAAACGAATGAGCAGACTCTTCTAAATAGATATTTACTTCAATTAGACAAATACCTTCTCATTAAAAATCTAGGAGTTAAAAAAAACATCCTATCGATAAGACACCAAATTTAAACTTATTCTATTGTTTGATATTCACGAAGTTTTTTACAAACGTAATGAATAAATGATTGAATTGGATCATGGTACAGTTCTATACTGACTTATAATAAATAAATTATTACCATATATATAACATTGTTTTATTTTATTCGAACGAACTCGAACTTACTGGTGGGCCTCCTGGCTAAAAAGCACGCTGTCTCACCAGGCTTCGTGTCTGACAGAAATAGTATCAGAGATGAGCAGCTAGTTCACACGCAAAACGTTATTGAGTGATATGCAGGATCATTTATAGTTAAACAGGCGCGTAAAAAATTAAGAAAAGTCCTTCGGAAGATCGGGTTTTATGAAAAAAAAAACTGCATAAATCAATGACCAATCAAGTTTATTAAACTTTTCGACAATTGAGCTTTGTCGCTACTGACTTGGTTTAGGAGATTTTACACTTCTGTTATTACATAAACTCGCCCAAAGTTAGGTTAAAATAGCAAGAAAAACTAATCTTTGTCGACTCATAACTTTTAAATGGCTTTTTATTTTAGTTTTCTGTTTCCACACATACAATATTAACAATGAGACAAAACCATACCATGTTTAATTTTTGATGTACATTGTCGAACAGTGGAGTAGCTAATACACTCCCGAAGTTTGTATGGGAAAACTCGACTAGGTTCACCTTAAGGCTGGACAGTACTTTGGGAGTTTGTCGTGCAAACTAAGCGGCGCGCGGCGTTCAGACCAGGGTTGCCAACTCGATATTACGGTTAGGTGCTAAATGTAACTTCACAAAAAGTACTAGATTTCTATACATAATATCCAAAAAGAGTGGTAAATTTGAAGGACCAATTAAATAATAAAATCACAATTAGGCAATCATATAATTTCTTATAACAAAATAGTTGTCATTATTTTCATTTCACTGTCATCTGTGCCTGATGCTCGAATTCCTTCTCCTCGAATTGCGGCCGTTGAAGTAGTTAGTCATATAATTGCATACTTAGTATTTATATTATTCTTCTCTATTTATTAAGGCGATGTGTTTTTTTCTTTGTTTTTGTGCTCACACCATACATTATTATTATAATACTTCTATACGTGAGGATTTGAAATTGGTTTTCTGGTGAGTATAGTTTCCTTTTTTGTCTGTTTTTATTAGCTGTAAGTCCTCCATGTTCTTAAATAAATAAATATTATAATAATTTGTAAAACTTCTAAATAGTCAATAAACGAGTTAAATAAATGTATAGATAGTCACTATAAAGGTTTGAATGTTGATTATTGTGTATGATATTAGCATATAATTTGAATTGATTTTGAAATATTGTGTACATGTATTGTGAAGTTTGTATAACTGACCTAATTCCGATTGTTAGGGTTCCACCCGGTACCGTGTGCAGGGACTCACGCGATATCAGGATGGACGATTCTTAGGGTTCGCTAATTTACATTTTTATTTAATTAAATTGAAATTCTAAAAGACTAGTTTCCAGGCCAGTAACTATTTGATTCGAATATTTTGTACTGGCAACACTAGTTTGTCAGTTGGTCGTTGGATGCTTCTGATTGGCTAACCAATCAGAGGCCAGCATTGTCATCTGTGATGGGTTGACGACATTAAATCGTTAACCAATCACATAACTCTATTTTTACCGCGCAAATTATAGTAAACCTGGGAGGTAGGAAAAGGTCGGTTAAACATTCTGACCCAAGCTGTTAGACGAGTAGGTTGTGAGAATAATAAAGTATTGTTTCCTGTTACCTGGATTTTCTTCAGTACTTTACCTAGGCATCCTAAGTGTAAATTTAGTCCATAGTCTGTTATTTTCTATATTATATATAGATTATATTTATGACATTGATTTACAGTCAGTGATTACTTAACTCACACACTGACTCATTACTTGTTAATATTCTAGGAAAATCGTATACTTACTTTTACAATGTTTGTAAATGTGTGAGCACCATGTAACTATCATAGAATTAATTTATCTGTATTACTTCTATTTGATTCTTTTTACCTATTTTGGTATGGTAATTTGATTCTGGGTGCATCGTTTTCACACATAATGATATAATGAATGTACTATGTTAAAAATTGTACTTGAAACCTTTTAAAAGAGTAACGGTGGAGTTTCTTGCCCATTCTTCTACATACGAAACTACATTTTGGAAGGGGCGACTAGAATCAATTCTATTCTGATGTAAATGTTGACGTTCAAAAGGGCCTTGAAATAAATCCATTGACTTTGAAAGGAACTGACCTCAATTTTGGAGAAAAATAAAACAGCATTTTTAGTTCGCTTATTTGATACAGATAGGTTCTAATTATCTATGAATAATATTTACAAAACACAGATGTCTGATGAAACATTTTCCTTTATGGGCCTAAACAGGTGAAGCGGCCCGGCCGCGCGGCTGGGCGGTCGAGCCGCTATTGAAATGATTGCGGTCGGGTCGCGCGTCCGCGCCGCTTCACCTGATTAGGCCCTAAAACGTGCAAAATAGGGTCCTTTCACATCGGGTGCATCGACACCAGCCGCTCTACAGTCTACACGTCGACCTGTAGCGACGAGTCCCACGCGCGCGCGTTCACCTGGCGCAGCGTCGAACGCAGAGCCGCGCCCGGGCCCAGCGCCAGCGTCAGCGGGAACGACTCGCCGCGCGGCCGCGCGTACAGCGCCTGCAGTGTCTGCTCCCAGCGCACTGGGCGCGACACGTGGCGCGGCAGCTGGCGCCGCACGGCCGCGGCGTCGCGGTACGCGGCCGCGTCCACGCACGAGAGCACCGCCAGGCGCGGCGCGCGCACCTCCACGCTGCGCAACGCCTCGCGCAGCGCCGCCTCCGCGCGCGCCATCAGCGGCGTGTGGAACGCGCCCTCCACGCGCACTCGCGCCGCACGCCGCACGCCGAACTCGCCGCCGCGCCGCTCCAGGAACAGCAGCGCCTGCACAGGAAGCTCATCGGTGAGGACGGCGCCGCCGGCGACCCCGCGGCGCGTCGACCGGCGCGCCCACTGACCTCTTCATCCCCGGCGACCACCTTGCAGGCCGGGTACAGGTAGTTGGCCACCTGGCACACGGGCGCCTCCACGCCGCGCTCGGCCGCGTGCTCGCGCGCGCGCAGCAGCGCGAAGGGCAGGTTGGCGTCGCTGGCCAGCCACACGGTGAGCATGCCGCCGGGCCGCGCGGCCGAGGCGGCGCGCATGGCGGCCGCGCGTAGCTCCACGAGGCGCAGTGCGCGCTCCAGCGACAGCGCGTCGGCGAACACGAGCGCAGCGATCTCCCCGAGCGAGAAACCCGCAGCCGCGCGCACGCGCTCCAGCGCGCCGGGCCGCTCCTCGCGCACGCGCTCCAGTGCCGCCAGTGACGTCACCAGCACGGCGGTCTGGCAGCGGCGCGCCAGCTCGTCGTCCGGCCCCTCGGCGCACACGCGCGCCACGTCCCACCTGCACCAATAGGTTCGCCGTTGTCGAAAGGTAGTTGAAATCCCGACGATCCAGGTTAGGTTGCCTGGATCGGGACCTCAGGTCCCGCAAAGAAGAGTTAAATATCAGGCCCATACAATATACTGTTGTGGTCCATGAAATCTAAATAAATGCAGATTTCAAGACTGAATGAAATGTAATGAGTAAATGATTATATTTTACTCATAGGTACAAATGAATCAATCTGCTAGCCTTTTCTCAAAGCAAAGTACGTTGAGGCGCAGATTAGACGAGTCACTCCATACAAAATGTTCAATACCTACTGCTATAATAGCCTACACCTTCCAGTCGCTAGACGCTGCGAACGAAACTGTACCTAACCTTACAAGCGTAAAGTGAATTTTTCTTTGTAGCTGCGCATCGCCGCGTGGTTATTGTGAATTTTTAGGGCTGCCTCTTTCGATAAAGATGTCTGTTATGGATATAAGGTTCACTTTTGCTTGAGGGAATTTTGGGTAATAGAAATAAGTGTTTGCACTATGCTGATTTATTTGCGACTGTTTTAAATGACAATATTTCTTTTTAATATAATGGGACACACATACCTACTTACTTGTTAATCTACTTCACACATACAATGATTCTAACCCAACATACCGCCTACCAAAGGGCCTATTTGCCCTTACTTACTTAATTACTTACTTTAACAAAATTAGTATTCCCAACATAACTAAAAAGACAGTGATAACTACTGAGTTACAATCGTTTTCGAGCAAGTTTACACAATTAATTAACACCAACAAAGAATTTATGTTTCAATGTCTATTGGTAAATAACACAACTTATTAAATGATCTTTGCACAACACTATCACCACTCTTCACACTGTACACTCGCGTCACACCGTCAGTACCTGGATGTTTGTCCACTATACGTCCCATCATCCATTTACCCGGAGGTAAATTATCGGATTTAATTAGCACAATGTGTCCTATGTCAAACTCGTTCACTTTGTTGTGCCATTTCGATCGTTGTTGCATTCTTGACAGGTATTTTTGCTGCCATCGGTGCCAGAAGTCAGTCAATAACCTTTGCTGATGTTGCCATCTTGACAAATGACTAATTGGGATATCTTGGGGGTGTGGTGTCGGAACAGTGATAGGGGTTTCACCGATAAGAAAATGACCGGGGGTTAGTGGTTGGAGGTTGTCGGTATCCGTGTCGTCAATTATACTTAGAGGCCGAGAATTGAGGCAAGCCTCAACTTGACATAGCAAGGTGCTCATCTCTTCGTAGGTCAAATGTTTGGTTATGATCCGTTTTAAGTGATGTTTCATAGACTTCACCCCCGCCTCCCACAGTCCACCCATGTGTGGGCTATAGGCTGGGATAAAGTGCCACTTAGTTCCTTCTATAGCTAACTTCTCGGCGATTGGACCATCGAATTGTAACTTAGCTTCAGCCCAATCTGCGGTAAGAATCCTGTTCGCCCCAACGAAGTTCCGTCCTTGGTCACTAATTATACTTAGAGGCCGAGAATTGAGGCAAGCCTCAACTTAACCATATCCATAGCCATATCTGAGCGCATCTGCCGCGTCTAGCCACAAACCTTCGGAAGGCTCCGATGAAAGCATCTGACGTGAGATCTCCTACTAATTCTAGGTGAATCGCCTTTGTCGACATACAGACAAAAAGAGCGATGTATGCCTTGTTCGTCTTTGCTCCCCTGCCTCTAGACATTAAAATCTGATACGGACCTGCGAAGTCTATGCCTGTATTCAAGAATGGTTTCGCAGGGGTAACTCGAACGCGAGGTAAGTCTACCATTTGTTGTGACCTTGCTGTAGCGTTTAATTTCGCACAAACAAGACATCTTTTAATCTTGGATTTAACTAAAGTCTTTACTTTCAGGATCCAGAATCTAGTTCGCAGGAAGCATAGCATAACTTGAACTCCGCCGTGCAGCGTCTTCAGGTAAGCGTCGGCGACGAGGAGAGACGTAAGATTGTTGTCTCGATCAAGAATAATAGGGTGTTTGCCATCTTCATTTAAGTCAGAGTGACGCAGTCTCCCGCCCACCCTGAGGATTCCATCATCGTCCAGGTAAGGTTTTAAATTGTTTAATTTACTGTTCCTTTTAATTTGTACCTTTGTTTTCAGTTGCTGTATTTCTTCTTCAAAGCTATCCCTCTGTGCTACTCTTATGCAGGTTTTCAGCGCCTCATCCAATTCCTTCGTGTTTACAGGTGAGTCTTTGTTTTCTAATTTTCTTTCCTTTAAGAATCTTTTGCAGTACGATATCACTTTAAGCAGTTCTTGTAATGTGTCACAGTTGCCCAATTTTGTAGCTATACTTTTCTCATTGTCAAGCTTTAGATTAACTTGTAATGTTTCCTTTCTTTCCAGATCTGTCATCATCGCCTTTGGTCTGATGTAGTGGATTTCTCCTTCTCTCAACCACTCGGGTCCCCTCCACCATAGTTCATCGTTCTTCAGGTCTAGCAAGGACTGCCCTCGTGACGCAGTGTCAGCAGGATTTTCTGGTGACTTGACGCAACTGCCGCGTAAGCTCGAGATGACGCGTCACAAAAGCCGTGGATAGTGACGTTATTCATTAAAGTTTCAGTAGTATGAAGCCATCTGTCTATTTCAATATCAGGTAAGTATAGATGAAAACATTCTCGTAGACTGTTCCATTCAGCGGCTATGGTTCCGTCTACTTCTTCATCCCATGTTACTCCTTGCATCCACAATCGTTGAATGAGAAGTTTTGCAGGCAAAACTGAAGGTGCCAGCCAGCCTAGCGGGTCAAACAATCTCTGTAGGTCCGCCAGGATTGTTCTTTTCGTAGTAGTCTTTGACGTTGCAGGTAGGTTCAGGCTGAATTGAAATCGATCCTTGCCCATATTCCAGTGTAATCCTTATGCTTGTGTGATTCCGTCTAATGTTATGTCTAGCTTCACGTGAGAGCTTCTTTCAGATTCTTCAAATTCTTTGAGAAAGTCAGCATCGTTAGAACACCACTTTTTCAGTTTGAACCCGCCTTTCTGTAGTATGGCGTCTATTTCCTTGGCCACCTTTACTGCATCTGGTAAATTGTCTTTACCAGACATCGTGTCATCCATGAAGTAGTCACGTCTTATAATTTCCGCAGCTTCCGGATGGTTTAATCCTTCATCTCTAGCTACTTGATGCAAAGTCCTTACTGCCAAGTAAGGAGCAGAAGCAGTTCCAAACGTGACTCTGGTAAGACGGTAGTCTTTAACAGGTTCTTTATCATTAACTCTCCACGGTATACGTTGCAGATCTCTGTCCCTTTCACTGACGATAATTTGCAGGTAATTTTTTTGGATATCAGCCACGAAGCAAATTTTTCTCATACGCCATCTCATAATAAGACTTCTCTTGTCATCTTGTAACTGTGGTCCTACCAGCAGTTCGTCATTGAGTGATACATTGTTTGTTCCTCTTTGAGAAGCGTTGAAAACAGTTGTTAATTTGGTCGTTTCCCTTTCTTCCTTAACTATAGCATGGTGTGGTAGGTACACAGATGGATTGGTCATTTCTTGGTTTGGTACTACTTCCATGTAATTTGTTTCGTAATCTTTCAGGACTGTAGCATAGTCGTTCTTTAGGTTTGGGTTATTCTTGAATCTTTGTTCTAATTGATATAATCTCTTTAATGCTATTGTTCTCGTGTCTCCTTGGGTTGATAGTAGCATGTTTGATTTCTTTGGGAACGTCACAATATACCGTCCGTCTTTGTTTCTTACAGTTGTATTCTCGTAGATTTCCTCGCACTTTCGTTCCTCTGGTGTGGGTTCTCGTTTGTCGTATGGATCTTGTTTCCACATTCTTTTTAGTATATCATTTAGATCAAGATTGAGGTGCATGACGATAATTTCATCTCCTGATAGTTTGTTTTCTACGTTCCCAAACAGGATCCAACCCAGGGTGGTATTTTGAGCACACGGTGTTCCTGGGGGACCTTTGATAACTTCACCCTTCATGATTTGGGCACACACGTCAACACCTAGTAATAAATCTACTCGACCTGATTTATTGAAGCTTGGATCCGCTAGAGTAAGTCCTTGCAGATGCGGCCAGGTGCTGGTGGAGATGGTTTTGTGACGGTAAGTTGGCAGTGAGTCGCGTAGACATGATGTACGTTTTGATCTTTAAGTTGAAACAAGCGTCGTGTCTGGAGAGTAGTTCGATTTCTGCGGCATGTTTAACATTTGTTTTTGTTGAGCATATTCCAGTGATTGTGCCATTGGTCGGCATTCTCTTCAATCGTAACATCTGGGCCGCTCTTTCAGTCATAAATGTAGCGTGGGAGCCGTGGTCAATCAGCGCACGGAGCACTGTCACTTGTCCCGATTCGTAATTTCTCACTGGTACCATGGCTGTGGCCAGTAATGCAGTGGACAAATGAGCAGCGACATGCGATGAAAGCGTAACCTTGGTTTTGCAGAATCTTGATGAGTCTCAACTTCTTTATTTGTTTGGTTCTTACTGTCTGGTTGATTTGGTGACGTCATGGGCGTGGATTGATGCGTGAGCGTGTGATGACGTTTGCGACATATACGACAGGACATCTTCAGGCGACATCTATAAGCTGAGTGTCCAGGGGCCAGACAATTATAGCATAGATTGTGTTGTTTCAGATACTCGCACCTCTCTGTTGGATTATCCATGTACTTAAAATAGGAAGTCTAGAGCCTAACTTATAACGTTTATTTGTATCTTGTAGGGTTCTACAATGTCTTGGCAAGTTTCATTTATGTGCTCTTTGTAATTAATGAGCAATGGCATAATTTACTACGACTGGACCGCTATATGGTTTGACATCCGATTGTAGGATTTTTTATTGGAAAAGAAGAATACAAAATATGCAGATATTTAGTGTATTAATGCAACTAAACTATTCACGCGTAAGATTTCAGCTCATTACACTAAATAATTAAAGAGATATAATCAAAATGCTGGAACAACCGCAATACGTGGATAAACCGACCAAGTTTGAGAGGCTACGAAAAAGCGGGCCTGCAGTATATAGAGCTAACGTTCTACATTTTCCAGTATAGTATCGTTATTATATTTATTAGTTTCGTACAGGTGCGTACACAATAGTTTAGCAGAAAATAAAGCACTGCATTAACTTTGTACTATTAAAAATATTTATTAGTTAACTAATGACTAATTAAAATAAAACAACATTAGAGAAAGTAATAATAACATTGATACAAAGAATCAGTTCTTTTTAACCGACTTCAAAAAGAAGGAGGTTATCAATTCGTCGGAAACTTTTTTTATCATTTTTTTATTATATTTTAGGGAAACTTCGTACAGGTTAGAAATGAAATGAAACTAGTTTATAGTGATTTATAATAATTATTTATTTTCATTATCTATATAGCATTTTTGCTCTGGCACCCCACCGTGCGTACACAAACAAGTTGCTCTGTGTTTTTAATTCATAAAAATTGTATAAGTGATTAGATACATAAGAAAAAGTATTTATTCGAACGTTTAAGTTATATTTAGTGTGTGATATTGGAGTACGCGTGAAACATCTATCCAGTGATATAAAAATAAACAATACAACTACGAAGCTGTAACGGCTCCACAATTTGAAAAATTACGAACCAGAATGTGAGAACTGTTTTGGAAAAGTGATAAATAGGAAGATATACTAAAAAGAAGAAAGGGACCTTCAGAAAAGGTACATAATTATTGAAATAACACCTAAGAAAATAAATTCCTTAAAAGTGCTAGTCATACTCTTCGATACTGTAAAATAGCGCCATCTATCGCTGAACACTGTCACTACGTATCACAAAAATCGTTCAAAGAAGAACTTTTGCTACTACACGCTAGAGGTCGCTTATTCGAATTTTTATCACAGCGAACTAGCTTACACCTCATAAAAGTATCCAGAAGCAGTACCAAAATGGCATCTACACCTGTATGCGCTGGCTGTAAAAATAAGCTACCCATAAGAGAAAATCTTATTTGTGTGCTATGTAAATGCAGATACGATCTAGAGTGCGGAGGTGTTTCTAAAGACTACTACACTAAAAAGATGACACTGGAAATTAAAAATACGTGGAAATGTCAGACTTGCATCTGTAAAATACCCAAGACTGGAAATACAAACACCCCCTTACGTATCCCTAGAGGCACTGACATCAATCAGCTATCATCTACATCACCTACATCACCTGAGGAAACTTTTGTCACTTTGAGAAAAAAAACAATAAATCCAAATAACGAAACAACTTGTTACGACGACGTGAGTTTTTTGGGCGACACCATTCCTACGGAAAAAAATGATATTACCCACACAGAAGAAAATGTTAAGACAATGAATGATACACATACTCATTTAACAATGCACGGTTTAAGTGAACTAATAATCACACATCTTAAAGAAAACAACAAATCTATTATACAAGAATTACGAAACACAATACACACAGAATTATATAATGCTATTACAGAACTAAGACAAGATTTAGATTATAAAACAAACGCCTTAACAACACAGAATGACCAAAGAAAGCAAGAAATAGAAAACATTAATAAAAAATTAGAAAATCTTCAAACAGAAAATGAAAAGTTAAAGAAAGAAATAAGAAAGCTAGCTACAGAAGCATCAAAAGTTCCAAATATCCAAGAGAATAACCAAAGAAAAATTGTACTCTACGGCCTGGCCGATTACTACAAAGAGCCTGAAAGTGCACTTCACAACAGATTAATAGAACTGTTCCGTGATATAGTCAACATAGACGTCTCAGGATATATAGAAGACCTGTACAGGCTTGGAAGACCCGGTGGACCTAAGAACCGACCACTTGTCATCGAATTTATTAGCAAGAGAATGGCTAAATATATTGTTAACAATAACACTTATTTTCAAGGAACCGGACTTTTCATATCTGAATTCTTAGACGCAAATACACGAAAGTATAGAGCACAAATGCGAGAAGAACTATTTAAAGCCAGGAAAAATGGATCTCATGCAATTATAAGAAACAACCACCTATATATAGACGGAAAACTGATTAACATAGAAAACAACAAACATCAATACGATTACAACACCCAAGAAAATGATACAATATTGAACAACTCCAACCAACTTTGCCCTACAAATATGTCAAACGAGGCTGAGAACCAGACATTTCGTAAACAACGACCAACCATTTAAAATAATGTTCCAAAATATTCAAAGCCTTAACAACAAACAAGATATACTCGAAGCATTCATTGATAAAAATCCATTGTATAAAGCAATATGTATTTCGGAAACTTGGCTAACTCAAGAAAAACTTGATCTCATTCAATTTAGTGGATATAAATTTGCATCTTCCTTCTGTCGCAGTACTAGAACGGGTGGCGGTGTTTGTACACTTCTACAAGAACATATCGACAGCATAAATAGAAATGATATTTCAGAAATGTCCATAGAATATATAATAGAACTATGCGCCACGGAATTACCAATAGAAAATTTATTGATAGTAACTATGTACTGGAATAGAAGAGAGGAAGAAGTATTTTATCAGCAATTAAAACGAATTCTAAAATATATAAATAATAAATACTACAAACTTAATATAATAATAGGCGGCGATTTTAATGTTAACATAATATCGGATAATTTAAAAACAAACCAATTTTTAAATTTTATGCAGGAACATAATTTTACTCAACATGTAAAAAGCCCTACACGTATTACACCAACCACTGCAACGTGCATAGATCTAATATTCACAAACTTTGGCCACAAAGACATGTACACAACTACAGAAGAGCTAGGTTTTTCCGACCACCATAGTACAATTTTACATTTAAAAATACCTAAACAATCAGAAACATATAACTGGTACACAATGAAAAGACTATTTAATAACACAAATATATCAAAGTTCAAAGAGAAAATACAAAAACTTAATTGGAATGATATTCTGAGAACCGATAATAACATTAACATAAATTATAAAACATTTAATGACATACTCATCTCTATTCTAAATCAATGTATACCATTGCGTAAAATTAAATTAAAATCAGAATATAAAAAATATTGGCTCACTGTAGGTTTAAAAAAATCGTGTTTAAATAAAAGACTGTTAAAGACATTAATAATAAAAACAAAAAATCCAATATTAACAAAATATTATAAAAAATATGAAAAAACATTGAAGAAAACCGTCACAGTTGCAAAAAAACTACACTTTAAAAATAAAATGATGCAATCTAACAATAAAGTTAAAACAATGTGGGGAATAATCAATGAACGCACAAATAAGAAACTTAAAAATGTTAAACACAACATAACCCTACAAATAAATAATACCTTGACTTCAAAACCCCAAGAGGTAGCCAACATATTTAATAGTTTCTTTGCTTCTATTGCTGGGGACAGCACAATACCTCCCGGCAGCAAATCAAAAGGACCCCCGACGATTTCAGCTACACAAAATACATTATATCTTAGCCCAGTAGATCCTTACGAAGTTAATACAATAATAAAAAATTTAAAAAACAAGAAAAGCCATGGAATTGACGAACTCCCCCCCACTCTATTAAGACAATGCGCTGACGAATTAACCTTGCCATTTTACATATTACTTAACCAATCTTTTGAAGAAGGCGTTTTTCCCGATTTATTAAAAAAAGCACTTATAAAACCGATCCACAAGAAAAATAATAAAACCGACCCAAATAACTACCGTCCCATTGCTCTCTTACCAACAGCCTCAAAAATATTTGAGAAAGCCATGTGCGATCGTGTGTATGCATTTTGTGAAAAATATAACATATTCAATGATAGTCAAAATGGTTTTCGGAAAAACCGATCTACCGTTTTGGCTGTTTATAAATTTATACAAGAAGCCCTCAATATAATTAATAATAAAAAATATGCTGTAGGATTGTTATTAGACATGACAAAAGCTTATGATAAGGTGCAATTTGATATATTATTAAATAAACTATATAACATCGGTATCCGTGGAAAAAGTTACGAATGGTTCATATCTTATTTAAAAAACAGAGAACAAGTTGTAGAAATAGAACATTTCAATCATATGTCAAAAGAAATAGAATTAATTCGATCCCAAAACATGTCCGTAAACGCTTCTATACCACAAGGAAGTGTGATAGGGTGCCTGCTATTCCTTGTTTACATAAATGATCTCCCTGACCACATCAATGAGTCATGCGTATTATTCGCCGATGACATCTCTATCTTAACATCATGTGATAATAATATAAATTTAAACCAAAAATTGAGTTCTATACTTGACACTGCAATACACTGGATGAACGAACACAACCTTGAAATTAACTACAATAAGACAAAAATAATAACTTTCCACCCGCGACAAAAAATACCTCTATGTATTAGTTTCAAATATAACGGATCAAAATTAGAAGCAGTAAATAAATTCACCCTTTTAGGCCTAGACATAGATTCACACATAGATTGGAAATCACATATTCATAAAGTAAGAACGAAATTATCCAAGTTTTCATACGCTCTCCGTGAAATTAAGAAAACAACAGACCTCAAAACAGCACTAGTAACTTATTACGCGTACGCATTTGCATGGCTCAACTATGGAGTTATTCTATGGGGAAATAGTACGGACGCGCCTATATTATTCACTCAACAGAAAAAAATGATTAGAATTTTAATGAACATCAAAGATACAGACTCCTGTAAACCCCACTTTATAGACCTAAAAATATTAACCCTGCCGTGCCTCTACATACTTGAAATGTGTAAATTTGTACGAAAATATCCGAAATTCTATACCAAAAGAGGAGATATCCAAACAAAAATTGCACTAAGACATGAAAGCAGATTAAACATACCCACTTCACGATTAAAAATGCACTCTTCTAGTACATTTGTTATGTCCATTAAAATATACAATAAGTTACCGGAACACATAAAAAACATAAATAAAAATAATATCTTTATCAATAAATTAAAACAATTTCTGATAATCAAAAGCTACTACACTATTGACGAATATTTTAGAGATAAATTCCAACAAAAATAAACACATTTTTTTTACTTAATACCTACATTTCATTTTAAACTTCACTTTAAAAATACCAATTTATATTATTTTTAAACACTAAAATACTTTAAATTTATTTTGAAATGTATATACTAAACTGCACAATTAATAATAATAACATTCTTCAAGACTGAATAAAATTGTAAATACATATTTAGTTTATTATAACTTATGGTGTTAATAATATAAATCGTGTAATAAATAATATAACAATATATAATATAATTTAAAACCAAATATATAAATACTTACTTACTACTATAAAAACGAATGTCACTAAATGCTACTACCTATTTTAATATTTTTTTTTTTTTTTTTTCTTAACAAAAAGCGCCTTCATCCTCTCTCCTATAAAAATTAACTTTGCTGTGCCCGACAGGGTCCATAATTGATTCGATGTTATAATATCATACCAACTGTTATATGTACACATTATGGAATGCATTAAAGTATTGAGTATTGAGTATTGAGTATTGAGTATGCGCACTAACACCCCATTTACAATGGACCAATCAGGAAGGTCGTGCGCCTTTCGTATTTCGGTCCACTGCTCTTACGCGTCTTCATATATAAACACGCAGCGCCCCGAGCGTCGTCTCCAGTCACTAACTGGCCGCACAGTTGGAGCAACGTACTATCGGTCAAGCAGCTCAGTGCGTGGCCGCGCGCCGTCGTGGTTGGATGTTGATGCTGCATGTAGGCCACTACATTACTCCCCGCTAATGAATCGTACCGGGGGTTTCGATGTTCTCCCAGCTCTTGTTATATGAGCATACGTAGGTGTTGACGTATTCGTTGCTTCGTCTGGTTCTGTGTTCAATCGGAACGCAGGCTTCAATCGATCGACGGTTATGTTCCCACACCTGTTACGCAGCTGTATAGTGTAATATTTATCTGTGCGCTTGATGACTTCGTACGGACCGTCGTACGTCGGTGTTAATGGCTTATTTGATGCGTCATTACGGACATATACATAAGAGCAGTTACGTAACTCGTCATGTATAAACGTTGCTTGGTTATGGTTTGATTTCCGCTGCGCCTGCGCTTTCTTAAATGCCTCATTCAGCTTATGCATTACGCTTGAAGTTGTATCGTTATATCTTGTGCATTGTTGATAAAATTCTCCGGGTAATCGTAATGCTTGACCGTATAATAATTCTGATGTACTTGCACCGACGTCCTCTTTGATTGCTGCTCGCAGTCCTAGTAAAACCGTAGGTAATTCTTGTGACCATGTTGACGAATTGAATCGCGCAGTGAGTGCTGCCTTGAGTGTGCGATGCCAACGTTCTATCATCCCGTTACACTGCGGGTGGTAAGCAGTGGTTCTTGTGCGGTGTATGCCCATCCGATGCATTAGTTTTTTGAATAAATCTGCCTCAAATTGTCTGCCTTGATCGGTCGTAATTGTCACGGGGCATCCAAATCTGGCAATCCAACACTCGTAGAATGTACTGGCGACCTTTTCTGCGGTTATATCTTCCATTGGGCAGGCTTCTGGCCATTTGGTAGCCCGATCTATCATTGTTAACAAATACCGGTACCCGTTGGAGATCGGTAAGGGCCCGACAATGTCGATGTGGATATGTTCCAGCCGATTTGCTTGTTTAAAGCTAGCTACTGGTGACTTCGTATGTTGCTGTACCTTCGCTCGCTGGCACGGATCGCAGGCTCGCGTCCAGTTGCTTACGTCACGGTTCATCGAAGGCCAAAAGTAACGGCCAGTGACGAGCTTCCTTGTGGCCCTTATTCCGGGGTGACTAAGGTTGTGAATCGCTTGGTACGCAGTTTTTCGGAATTCTTGTGGCAAGTACGGGCGAACGGAACTTGTTGACATGTCGCAAATAATCTTCGTGGTTGAGTTAGGCATGACGATACTTTTGAAGTCATACTTTCCCGTATTTCTTAATGTTTTCAGTTCTTCATCTTTTGATTGTTTTCTTGCCAACTCATCGTAGTCTATTGGTGTTGGGCAGGTTATGCTTTCTATTCGAGAGAGTGCGTCCGCTACTTGGTTGTATTTGCCGGTGATGTGTTGAATATTTGACGTGTACTGTCCTATATACTCAAGATATCTTGTTCTTCTTGGTGTTTCGTTGTTACCAGTAGCCGTCAGTGCATGAATCAGAGGCTTGTGGTCCGTATAAATAATTAGATCGCGGCCTTCAAATATGCGTCGGAAATGTCGTACTGCCATATATATAGACAGCAGTTCTCGGTCGTACGTGCTGTATTTTTGTTGCGCATCGCTAAATTTCTTAGAGAAAAATCCTAGCGGTCTCCATATTCCGTGAATTTTTTGTTGAATGACTGCGCCAGCACAGGTGTTCGATGCGTCTGTCATTATAGCGAATGGGTCGTTCTGAGATGGGTAGTTGATGAGGACTGCATCTTCAATGTCTTGCTTACACTTGTTGAAAGCTAGTTTTGCCGCTTCGCTCCACTGTATCTTTGTTTTGTCGTTTTTCTTGGCGTTATGGAAATATTGGCTCAATTCCTTTTGGTGCTCGGCAGCGTGTGGAATGTTCGAACGGTAGAAGTTTAACATTCCGACAAAACGACGAAGATCTTGAACAGTTGCTGGTAGTGGGTATGATTTGATGGTCTTTATCTTCTCTTCCGTAGGATGAATGCCTTCTGAGCTTATTGAGTAGCCCAGGAAATCGAGTTTTGTTTGGCCGAAGGAACATTTAGCGACATTAATTTGCAACCCGTTGTCATTGAGTCGCTGGAACACTTCTTCGAGAATTCTTCTGTGTTCCTCTTCGTTTTCAGAGGCCACCAAAATATCGTCGACGAATGGGAAAACTGGCAATCCGCGTAGCACGTTGTCAATGTGCCGCTGAAATGTTTGGCCGGCGTTTCTTAATCCGAAGCACATCCTCGTAAACTCGTACAGACCGAACGGGGTTATAACGGCTGTTTTTTTTACGTCTTCCTCTCTGTTCCTTATTTGATAATATGCTTTTTGAAGATCGATTTTTGAGAAAATCTTCTTGCCTTGCATATTGTAAGTGAAGTCATGCAGACGTGGAATTGGATAGCGGTCTGGCGTTGTTACCGCGTTGAGTCTGCGGTAGTCGCCACATAGCCTGTATTTGCCATCTTTCTTCAGCACCATGTGTAGTGGACTTGCCCATGGACTATTCGACGGTCGACAGATGCCTTGGTCCATCATTAGTTGTATTTCTTCTTTGGCTGAGTTATATTTGTGTGGCGAGAGAGGGCGAGCTTTTGCGTACATTGGTGGGCCGGTAGTCTCGATGTAATGTTCGACTTCACTGTTGTACAATTTCCACGAGCTTGGTCTTGTAATATCAGGATACTTGGCAAGTAGGTCGTGATATGGTAGGTTGTCGTCGATGGTGCGTATGCTTCCTTCCGATGCAGCTAACAGGAACCCAGATGTTGATAATGTTGTTTTTTGGTCCACCAGTCGCCGTCCATGCAGGTCTACCATTAGTGCGTAGTGATGTAAAAAATCAGCGCCTATGATCGGCCTACTGACTGTTGCGATCACAAATCGCCACTTGTACTGTCGCCTTAATCCAATATTCAATACGATGGTTCGCTCGCCGAATGTAGGTATTTGCGTTCCATTTGCTGCATAAAGGTAATTGCTCGGATCCTGATTCTTTTGTTCGTTCCTGCTTGCGGGTAGAACCGAAACATTTGCGCCTGTATCGACTAGGTACTGTTGGCCGCTTGTTATGTCTCTTATGAATAGGCGGTATGTAGATAATTTGTCGACTTCAGCCACCGCCACTGCTTCAGTCTTCTTTAGTTTCCCGGCTGCGTATTTTTCTTGTAATCACATGGACTCCTACACCGATAAGCTTTTTTGCCGAATTTTCGGTGGAAATAGCACGACCCACTCCTTCGATCACGGGATTTCGAACGTGAACGGCTTCTGTAGCGTTGGGGTTGCCGGCGGTAATTATTTTCACGATCCATTTTTAGCGCAGCTACCTCTTTGGTCAGGGTTTCGATCATGCTGATGATGTTCTGTTCAGACGAGGCTTGTTGTTGTGACGTTGAAGGCTGGCTGTGGCAGGAGCACACAGAATTTACCTCTTTAAATTGCTCGTGCATCTTGTCTGCCATGGCGGCAAGCGAGTCTAATTTCGACTCGTCGCTTACAGCTAGTACTGCGCGAGTCGCGGCAGGCAGGTGTCCGCTCCATAGCATGCGCAGCGTGTCATCTGGCATTTTGTCTCGCGCCAATTCTCGCATCCGGCGCAGTAATTGTGATGGTCGTTGGTCACCGAGCTCCATTTCATTGAGTAACTGTTGAAACTGTTTCCCTTCTGTTTCTTCGTAGACGGACACCAGCCTCTTCTTGACTTCTTCATACCTTTTTGAGTTCGGAGCGGTCATAATGATGTCACTTATTTGCTCCACCTCTGGCTTCGTGAGATTCGCTACTACCAGCCCAAATTTCCCTTCGTCTCCGAGCTTCTGGTTGGCGATCATGACTTCGAACTGGGCAAACCAAAGACGGGGTTTGTCCCGCCAAAATTGTGGAATGCGTGACTTAACACTGATCATTTCGATTGCTTCTTCGCTGATCATTTTAAACGCGGGGTCACCACTTTAGGGAAACTTCGTACAGGTTAGAAATGAAATGAAACTAGTTTATAGTGATTTATAATAATTATTTATTTTCATTATCTATATAGCATTTTTGCTCTGGCACATTGTAGTATGCGCACTAACACCCCATTTACAATGGACCAATCAGGAAGGTCGTGCGCCTTTCGTATTTCGGTCCACTGCTCTTACGCGTCTTCATATATAAACACGCAGCGCCCCGAGCGTCGTCTCCAGTCACTAACTGGCCGCACAGTTGGAGCAACGTACTATCGGTCAAGCAGCTCAGTGCGTGGCCGCGCGCCGTCGTGGTTGGATGTTGATGCTGCATGTAGGCCACTACAATATGTATGTTCCCCGATTACTCGAAGATGGCTAGACCGATTTGGATTTTGTTTTTTTTGTTTGAAAGGGTATAGTTCCCAGGTGGTCCCATGATCATCAAGTCAGGATCTGATGATGGGATCCTGGAGAAATAGAGAGAACTCTTCAAATTTTATAGGCACACACGTAAAAAAATACAACACTGCACTTAACTGTTTTATATGTTTTCATCAAATAGCCAAACGTCAGCACAGCGGAAATTTGATTATCTCCGCAGTGTATTGACACACAAATTTCATTTAAACATACACATTTAAGTACCTCTCGTTACTCACTAATTATTGAATGTTTTTTCCTGTACGTCCATTTGAAAAAAAAAATTGTCGCTGGGATGACGTAGTCCCAGCGGAAACAGTTTTTGTTGAATAGCTTCTCAATGGTTGGATGCACAAATTTGTATTTACCATACACAATTACACGACGTCATATACTAAATATCTGCTAAACTGAAATTACGAAATTCGACACTTTTCCGCCGGGACTACGCACACGAATGGACCGTGTATGGTGAATGACCTCGGTATTTTATTTTTCGTGATAGGTATCTTCACTAAAAGCATCTGGCCATGGTTCTCTTTTCTTGAAATTGAATAAGTAGGTACCTACTTTGTTAAAAATTAAATTCTAATAATGTTTCTGATATTCTCAGATCTCAGTAGTTTTGCTAGTGCCATTTGCTTGGGCATATTTTCCACCGACGTAATACATCTTCATGTTTAACATTAAAGCTCACACTTTTTTCGACATCTACCCTCATATTTGGCGTATCCGATGAAACGCTTCGAATGAAACGTTTCCAGGGCTTCCTTCTATTAACACTAAAAAAGTCATCATCCTCGTTACTCTCATCTTCTCTCCCTTTTCTTTTTGCAACTGATCTCTTCTCACTTTCATTTATTATATCACTTCCCAAAGTACTTGGTTCCAACGATTTCTCAACATGTTGTTGGTTGATAGGTAAGTGAGGAGAGTTCTCCTCATCACCAGATTCATCACCAGATTCATCATCTTCTCCACTTTCCCTTTTTTAAATAAGATTAGCTCGCTAACGCACGGTAGTAGGTACTAATCGTATAAGGACAACGGTAGTAGGGTACCCGAATATGTGCTATCTTCATGGATATGAGCAAAGCATTTGACTGTGTTGACCACAAAGTATTGCTCCAAAAATTAAACATGTACGGCATAAGAGGTAAAGCGCTCGACCTCCTTTCTTCATATTGACAGAAAACAAGTAACAGAAATTACACGAATATGCCAGAGAACGCGAAATGAGATCAAATATAGATCTCACGCTAGAACTATTGAATTTAGAGTTCCACAAGGTACTGTTTTGGGTCCCTTATTCTTCCTAGCATACATTAATGATCTCCCCAGACACGTCAAGCAACCAATGGTACTGTTTGCAGACGATAGCACGGTAATAATAAAATGTGACAAACCAAATGATTATGAAGATGAAATCAATCAAACATTAAGTACAATAGTTAAATGGTTAATAAACAATAATCTTAAAATAACTATGAACAAAACAAAAATAATGCACTTTTGTCTAAAAATATTAATGTTAATTACGATGGACGAGAGTACATTCTGTAACAAATACTTACCAAATTTCTGAGAATTGATATAGATTACAATTTGTCATGGAAAACACATGTAGATAATCTCTGTAAAAGGATCAATAAATTCTGATTCGCTCTCTACAAACTGTCCAAAATTATCAACAAAGATGCCGTCTTTACGGCATGTCACGGACTTGTTGGACCTATATTAAGATATGGTATAATGTTCTGGGGCAACTCGGTAGACAAGGAATTTGTATTCAAAGCCCAAAAGAAATGCATCAGAGCAATGTGCCATCTAGATAGGTAGAACTACAAGCTGTACTTTGTAAATTTAAAAATTCTGACATTACCTTCCTTGTACATAAATAAATTAAATCTTTTTGTAAAATCGAATCCAAGCTATTATAAGACTGCTTCGTAAAACTATTATAGACAATTACGTGACAAAAAAAGGTTAGACGTGGAAATACCGTATGGGAAAACGGTATTACTCAATAAAAGTATTATTTGTATGGCATCACTGATTTATAACTAATTGCCCGATGACGTTTAGACGTTACCTACCTACTCATCTATATAAAACGAAATTATACACATTCCAAATTAAAAAGTGTTATTATAGGTACGTAATGTAAAAGACTAGTTCGAAGATAGAAATATTATATTTTAATTATAGCAAATATTTGTAAGTACATTAATTCAATATGATAATAATACTTACAATTAGGTACTGTGACATTACTGTTATAATTTATTAGTTCAGATGTAATTTAGTTCACTATCTATGTATATTTTCAATGACAATGTAACTTAATAAGAAAACTGATTGAGAATAATTGTGTCGTAATATTCCTAATATATTTGCACACCTCATATTATGGTTATAATACAGTGTACCTTAAAAACCTTTTGTAACATCCTCTGAACTTGTGTTATGCAAATAAATTATTTGACTTGATTTGAATCTTTAACCTCACCACTATTATCTACTTCCATGGCATCGATGAACAAAACAATTACAATATTTCCCATGTGCTACATAATTATTTTAATCGGTCAACTACAAGATTAACCAGACAGCCAGAAAATCCAATAAATTATTTTTTTAAAGCTATGGCCGATACAGTCATAACCTTGCCACCTGATTTGCAACCAAAAACTAAAAACAAAATTTTTGCCATAGTTTCAGAGACAGAATATGAAATTTTTCAAAGAAAGATGACATCATTCACAAACCAAGCTGTAGTGGTAACAAATCCATCAAATATTTCCTGCGAGTTTCAAAAGCAATGTTTTAATCCAAGTCCATCTACAAGTACTCAAGCACCACCCCTCAACAATCAAGTCGAGGAAATGCAGATTCTGAGAATATTCAGTATGACTGCTGTTGTATCCTACGGGCTGATTTTTTAGTCACCGTCCAAATTTTTCAGGGTCATAGTACCCGTGAAATTGAACAACTTTCTCCAAGGAACATGGGTCGAAATATGAAAAAAACAATCGACCTCCCATGCAAAATCAATAGTTAGCTGGTCGATTTTGTATGGGAGGTCCGATTTTTTTTTCATATTTCGACCCATGCCACCCAAAAATCACAGATTAAAATTACAGATAGTAATTTTGCTATTTTGAAATTTTCTATTACTTTTTATTTAAATTATAGATTTCAGTATACACAGTACAGTTACAGTTTTTATTTAAATATACACATATTGGAATGTGTAATGATCACAGACAATAAATTATATATAATGCCTTTTTTCAGTTAACTCTAAACGTACGTATGTCTACTAATACCTACTTATATCAATTAAAATCACAGATCAAAGGTAATATTAAATGATATCACAATGTAGTAAAATGCTCACAGTTAGTCCTACTGATTTGTTGTCTCATTTCAAATATCACATTTTCCCGCGTCCCACCGAACGACATGTTATATCGGTGATTTTTGATAAGTATGTGCAACTGGAAGATAATAATAATGTTTTCATAGTACAGATATTATTATGTATTTAACAGTGTACGCGTCTGTACCGAAATTGTAAGGTGTATTATACTAAACATTTCAAAAGATAGCATAATGTTCTGCGATTTCGCTTTTTCGTAACCACCTAAACTTGGTCGGGTTACCTCGGTCATTCACTTCCTAATTACTTTAATCGTATTATCTCATTAATTATCCAATGTACTACGCTGAAATTTTACTGATATACAACTGAACTAAACAACTAATAATTGACATAACATTCAGTTGATATATCCAATCCAGTGGCCAAATAACACCGCGCGCATCAAGACCGTGCTCGTGAAGAACTGAATATCATCATAACTTGTTAAATACTTACAGGATACTAATGAAACTTCACATACATTTGAAGGCATTTACAAGCTTTAAAATAACGTTTAAAGTAAGTCTTTAGACCTCTTATTGAGAGTGCTGGAACCAATTGAAGTGTTTTTCTATTTAATGAAATATCCTTTAAACTATGCATTATTTTGGTTTTTTTATTGCAGAACAAATTTAAACTAATTCCTAAGAAGTCATGTACAAAATATGATAAGAATCCGCTTAACCGTTTCAAAGATCTAGCAAAACCAAAAACGTTACCCCAGCAAAATCTCGAATAACTTCGCAACCGATGAAAGAACAAATACAAAATAAGGCACAACATTTACTTCATCTAGACAACTAATTTTATAGCTAGTATTTATTTAAATATTCCCATTAGAAAGAAAAAGGTCTGGCTGGGATAACGTTACCCCAGCAGGAATTGTTTTTGTGAAATAATTAAAAAACTATAAGCGCAACAAATTTAAAAATGTGAGCAACAATTACAGAAGCCGCAAAACTAATTATCTATGAGATTCAAATTACCATTTTCGACAACATCTGGCTGGGGTAACGCACACGGCGTTCCCGGCGTTGCGGTACTGATCGATGACGTCATCGTCAGTGGCCAGACGATGTCGGAGATGACGCAGCGCCTCGACACAGTATTGGAGCGCATCGGTAAGGCAGGTTTGCGGCTCAATCGGAACAAATGTAAGTTTGCCAAAGAACGTGTAGAGTTTCTAGGTTTTGTCATAGACGCTGAGGGTATTCATCCTGCACCTAGCAAAGTTGAGTCTATCGTCAATACTCCTGAACCAGAGAACGTTCCACAGCTACAAGCGTTTTTAGGATTATACAATTTTTATGAGAGGTTCGTACCTCACAAAGCCACCATGCTCGAGCCCCTACATAGGTTGCTTGACTAAGCAAAATCTTGGCAATGGACAGACAGGGAGCAAAGTAGTTTTGACACGGCTAAAAGGTTGCTGTCATCTGACTTGACGCTCATTCATTACGATTTAAATAAGCCGTTGGTACTCACCTGTGACAGTTCAGAATACGGCGTCGGCGCTGTATTATCCCACGTTATGGAAGACGGACAGGATCGCCTCGTAGCTATGAGTTCCAGAACTTTACATACTCACGAACGCCGTTACTCACAATTAGATAAAGAGGCCACTGCGATTTCATTTGGAGTTAGCAAGTTTCATAACTATATAATGGGAAGATCCTTCACTATAGTTACGGACCATAAACCGTTGTTGGGCATATTCGATCCTAAGCGACCTATACCGACGCCGACGGCCTTGTCGCCTCGCCTAACGAGGATCGCAATTTTGTTAACGTCACATAATTACGAAATTGTGTACAAACCGGGACAACAGATTGGTCACGCTGATGGATTAAGCCGATGGCCACAGCCGGTTCCCGACCAACCTGAACAGCAGTTATGTGATGTGTTACTGATGGCAGAGACACCTTCCGACTTTCCTGTGGATGCCGACCAAATAGCATTAGCAACGAAGCGAGATAGGCTATTATCTCGTGTCAGACATAATCTACTAAGCGGTTGGCCGGCTAGAGTTACTGATGATGAACTGCGTCCATACTGGTTACATCGTTCAGAACTCTCTATGCATGAAGATTGTATCTGACTGGGTTGTCGAGTGTGGTACCGTCATCATTGCGTGAAATGATACTACGTGCTTTACATAAAACACATAACGGCATCGTCAAAACGAAATCACTAGCCAGGAGTTATGTTTGGTGGCCAAAACTGAACGAAAATATTGAGGCATTAGTAGGCGGTTGCGACAAATGTCTTGAAAATCGGCACATGCCTCCGAAAACTAAATCTGAGTGGATCACGCCTACAAAGCCATGGTCTCGAATAAATGTGGACTTTGCGGGTCCTTTCAAAGGTAAATATATTTTCATTGTTGTAGACGCATACTCCAGATGGCCTGAAGTGATCTTGGTTAACAATATGACAGCGGGAACGGTTATCAGACACCTCAGAAATGCATTTGCTACGCATGGTTTGTGCGAGACATTGGTTTCCGACAACGGAACGTCCTTTGTGTCAGCTGAACTTAAGCAATTTTTGGACGCGAATAAAATAAAACATATTAAGACAGCGCCATATCATCCTGCAACAAACGGTTTGGCCGAAAGAATGGTGCAAACTGTTAAAGATAAGTTGCGCAAAATGGATGACATCTCTTGGGATGTTAAGATTCCTCAAATGCTACTAGGATTGCGGGTAACTCCTTGCACAATAACTAATAAGAGCCCCTCTGAACTCTTGATGAATAGGCGCCTACGTACTTTGTTAGATGTTATACATCCGGATAATCGTGTTCAAAATAAAACTGATCAACAGATTACCAATAATGCTCATAATGTAACTCGAGAAACAAATGTGGGCCAAAGTGTGATGTATAGAAATTATAGTTGTGGACCTCGTTGGTTGCCTGGTACGGTGGTTAAAAGGCAAGGGCCATCTAATTATCAAGTTTCAACTGGTGATGGTAATGTTGTCAACCGACACATCGACCAACTGGTTAAAAAGAATGTCACAGAAGATCCAAACCGAGAAGAACCGAGAAAAATCAAGATGTGGAAATGGGAGGTACATGCTCGAGTGAGGAAATAATTGAAATACCGAGTTCGGACCAATGGGCGGAGATGTTAGGTATACCCAGTGATTATGAGTCTGGCTATTCTGGGGGTAAGATTAAAAGTAAACTTTTATCTCATACAAAAGGCCCTTATGAAAAGCCTGATTCAATGTATATCGAATAGACATAATGTTAATGTTAGATATTTAAATAAATACAAAATTGTTAGCTTTAAGTATAAGTTAAAGTTTAAATACATTTTGTATACTTGGGGGAAAGGTATGTTGTATATAGGTACCTACATACTTCCTAGTTTATAAGTTTATGTTTATTCGGTTTTAAGTCTACCCTCCATCACATTGTTGTTCCTACATTACTATTATGATTTATCCAATTGTATTTCTAGGCTACTTAGCTCAATACACAAATAACGATATTTGGTGTTTTATTGAAGACATAATAACTGCCATGACAATATTCCTGATTCAGATACTTGTATGTATTCTAGATGAAATTAACGACGTATCACAGAGTGTCCTACATCATAATGCCACGAAATATATTATAACTTTCAATGCCCGTCTACTTCATCATCAATCATTATATCATTACCTACTTCTTAAATAAAAAAGAACTTACCTTATTGTCACCATGAGTTTTTCTTCTACACCTATAGCTTTTCGGAATAGAGTATCCTCCCCTTTTATGTATGGCTGCATAATTTGTACTAACTCGTTATACTTATGCAGAGACATTCTAAAGTATGTATGAAATCTTTTTAAGTATCTTTTAAGTCGTGGCAAAAGTACATGATATTCTCCTTCTTAATATCGCGATTTTGGAATGACATGAAATGAATCTATAGTCTCGCATATACTGGTTGCCGAACGACTAACGGGCAAAACTGTCGCGCCGCTGCAGTTCCAGAGCGATTTATCGAACTTCATCTAGTACTGTCGCGTCGCTCCACTGCAGCTACATAATTAAACATTTAATTTTATTCCATACCCAACTACACTGGAGGCCAACTCGTACAGCTGCTTGGCGGCGGGGATGGCCTGCAAGGCGCGGCCCATGCCCAGCTGCTGTGCACCCTGGCCCGGGAACAGCAACACCGTGGTGTGGTGCGGCTCCACACGCGGCGCGTCTGTACGATCGCGCGCGCGCCGCACCGGCCCGCGCGCCGCGTACGGCTGCGTCGCCCAGCGCAGCTCGGGCTCTGCCGCCTCCGTCGAGGCTTCGCCGAACGAACTAGCATCATCTAACAGGCGGCGTAGTGGCGTGGAGTCCTTTGAGCCATTTGTTTGTGACCCCTTGGAACGTGATCTCGCTAAAATCTGCGGCGAGCAGACATCACATAACACCCGAGTGATACGCTGCATTGATCTAAAATCTAAACACTATTATTTTCTCCAACAGCAATGTAAAATTTAAGATTGGGATTGAATAAATGTATTATCTCCGCCACTAAGACGACCCACTGAGCTCATTTAGTGCATGTGCGATACATTGTTTTGATTTACCAAATGGTGTAATACCACAATATATTTTTTTGAACGAATAGTAATTAAGTGAACGCCAAAGTTCGGCTGTTTTTATACTTACTCAAGGGGTTACACAGTTACACTAAAAGTGATCAATGTAGTAGAAAATATGGTGTAAAAAAATAAACCTTTGATGTATAATATGTGTGTTATTGAGAGTTTTACAAACTTATTTGAGGTTATTCGATTGTTGTTTCCACATATTTGACTAGGGATGTGAGATAATGGAAAATAATCGATTAAATAAAAATCGATTTTTCTTTATTCAACATTAATTGATTTGTCAAAAATAGATTTTAATAAAAATAAATAATCGACATCTGCGAAAAAAACTATTTTTTTCTATTCTATTATTTAAAATTCTACATGCTTTTCATATTCCTAAGAGATTAATAATAACAATTTATCAGAATAAAAATCAAATAAAATAATATGAATAAAAAAATACCAATTCAAAACTAAAAATAAAAGCGAATGTTTCATTAAACTTTCAAGGTAAGGAAGAAAGAAACCAAATATCATTATTGATACAAATTTTCAGTACCATTAAACGTTTTATAAAAATAAAATTATGACAATCCCAACAAAATGAAAACCTAAAACTAAAACATTTATCAAAGGACATGTCCAGAAATGGTTTTTTATTATTTAATAATTCTAACCAGTTCTAACTATATCATACATTTTAAAAATAGTTTTTAATTTACGTGAGAATTTACTTCTAAAAAGAAAAAACCTTTCTAATAATCTAGGATAATAAAGTGAACACACCCAAAAAAAATTAAACTTGTTAAAATTGACACGGGAGAACTGTCATTACTGTCAGTGTCGATCAATATTTGATGACAATTGACAATAGAAATGTAAACCTATGTAACATTAATAAAATCGTAAAATAGTAAATACATTATTTACAGTCAAAATGTGTAGCAATATCCACCAAAAACTGAAAGCACGTGAACATTTGAAGTAGCCATAATCATATAGATTATGGCTACTCCGAATGTTCACGTGCAAATTGCAATATTTTACTAAGACCCCAGTTATATAAAAGTGCATGTTTCAGCATATTCCACAAGAGCTTAGAATCCGCAGAAGTAAACAAATGATAATGGTATCTACTGATCGAACCGTTGTTTAATTACCTAGAGTTGTTTAGTTTCCTTTTTAGTGACTTGGAATCGAGATCAGAAGTGGATGAAAAGCCTTTCGAAAATTATGCTATTTAAAAACTGATTAGTATTGGACGCAAGTGTACGGTTTTGTTATGAATAAAATTTCAGTTTTTAAAATAGTATCTATTTATTGAATTTTATTTTAGAAACAGGCAGGCGAATCCGGGGTTCGACTGTAACCTTCTAGTTCAACATATCTGTTTTCATTTTGAACTATGTCCCTATCAATTTCTGAACTGAATGCACTTGCAGGTTCAGCCACAGAGCTAGACCTTGTACCTACATTGTCACTTGTCTCTTGGGCCTCTCTTGGTGGTTCTATCACTTGTTGAATATTGTTATGGGCCCTTTGCCAACAGGCATTACATGCTCGATCATTCGCTGGAATCTGAAATTAAGTTTTCAATTATTGTGTGTTCCAGTAATCTATAATATAAAAATGAATTGCTGTTCGTTAGTCTCGCTAAAACTCGAGAACGGCTGGACCGATTTGGCAAATTTTGATTTTTAAATATATTTGGTAGTCCAGGAAAGATTTAAACGTTGAGAAAATATACTGAAAATCTATATAAAAAAAAAATGTTTGGTTGTCTCACAAAAAATTCTGAAATCTTTTATCGGCGGTACGAAGTTTGCCGGGTCAGCTACTCAAGAGATACAAATGAAGTGTTAATATTTATTATACATATTTACCAGTCGGGGGCTGATGATGCTAGCTACATAAGCCTGCTCAGGATGACCACCCGTTAGGGGACGAGAGTGTCTGCCTGTTCTTCTTGAAATAGAAATGCCACACCAGACACAAACTGATTGATGACCTAGCTGTCGGTCACCAATGTTGTGCTCATTTCTGTTGTTCAGTTCTTTGAGTTTAAGGTTGATGCATTCTTGGCAAATGCGATCTCCATCTGTTACCTAAACACAAAATATTATGTAAAGAATATAGTATCGTTTTTCTGCATGTTTTTTGAGCAAAGTAGCTGTTTAATTTGTAACAACATAAGCCCTATTATATTAGGTTAGATAAAAACTACATTACCTCCTGTCCTGAGTAGGTAGTCCATTCTTCACACAGAACATAATATACTCTAGGGAGAAGAATAACGACTTCGTACAAAAAAAGTAAAGACAGTTTTGCTGCTCGCCATCTAGTGGCACCCCAGAACAACTAAAGGACGCGAATAGAGCGGGAAATTTGAAATATTTTAAAGTAAATTACTGCGTAATCGAAATTGAATTTTTCTTTCTTGTTGTGCAATAGGAATGCTTAATTATCTCAAATTAGCATTAATGACGTACGTAATAATAATATGCTAATTTGACATAACTTTTCATTTCTATTGCACAGCCAGAAAGAAAAATGTAACTTCGTTCATTTCTTAATTCGCTCTACTAAACATTAGCAAAAAAAACTCAGGAATTATAGTAAATAACTTTATTTGTAAGTAACAGTAACCGGTGAACGTCCACACTTATAATATTGTCGTCGAATTTCCGCGTTTATTACCGACGTCATAGTCACGTTTTATGAGCCACTTTTTCGAAATAGGTACAGAAACAGAGTCACTTTCTCGAAACACACATTCAGAGTCACTATCTCAAAATATTTGGATCGCACTGAGTCGAAACAAACAAAAAAACTTACAATACAATAGGACTTTACGGCAAATTATAACAAACAACTCCGCCATCTTCTTGTTTGGTAACGTCATCAGTCAGTAGTGGTATGATTAGCGACCTAAAACTTCATAAAGCGTAATTTTTTAGTCTTGAGTATTAGGTCCCGATTTTATTTTTAACTCTAGCCACACTTGAAATAGCCCTTGTAGGTATGTCGTTGTTTCGACGTATAGAGTCGACACCCCCTGATTCTTCATTCATCATCTGTCAAATCAATTAAGACATTGTCACAGAGTGTCGGAGGTTTTATTAGGGTTGCCAACAACAAATAACATCAATTATTATTTTATGTTTTTTTGCTTTTTTTTTGGTTTAAAAATATAATTTCAGTAGTTCTCAGTTCCATATTTTTGTCATATTTATTAGAGTCGAGTTTGATATTTCTCGGAATAAAAAACCAACGTCCATAAAATAAGCGGACATCTCCTTTTAAAAAAATGCCATAAATGTCCAGTAATATTTTACATTGGACCAGTTTTAAAATAAAATACTTAAAACAATAACTAAAAAACTAAACGACTACGTTGTGGTATATAAAATTAAAATACAAAACAAATATTTCGTTAATCTTTTTTTTTAAATAATTATTGTCACAAATGTCCAATCCTATTTTATATTTAACTGGTATTAAAATAAAATACTTAAAACGGGAATTGAAAAAAGTACTAAAAGACTACGTTATGGTCTCAAAAACTAAAATCTTAAACAAATCTTTCGGTAATTTTTAAGTTTAAACAGTCAAAAGACGAAAAATAATGATTGACACTAATTTTTAGTCTCGTTTTACGTAAGAGTAGTATTCAAATAAAATAAAACGACCTTTTACGCCTGCTCGAGATCGTTGTCAGTACGTCGACTGCAGTGGGCAGCTCCCTGAGCCCTATTTCACGAGATCAGGAGTGAGCCAGGGCACAAATTTAGGGCCTTTTCTGTTCATTTTAACAGTTAACGACCTGCCGAGAGCATTCAATAAATTCCTACCATTGTTATTCGCTGACGACTTGAAATTAGTTCTTAAATAAAACAGGAAACTGATCATGACGTACTGCAGCAGGATATTAATAGGGTAGTAGAATGGAGTCGTAGCAATAGGTTGTATTTCAATGTGGCCAAATGTTCGGTGTTATCATTTACCCGAGTCATTATCAATATCGCATGGATGGAATCCGACTGCATCGTGTCTCAGAGGTTAAAGACTTAGGCATGCGCTTAACAACTGATTTAAATTTCCGTAAGTATACCACGGATGTTTGTAAAAAATCATACCGCAATTTAGGGTTGGCTTTACGGTTAGGAAACCAGTTCACGAACATCAGTGCTCTGAGATCGTTGTACGAACTGCTTGTAAAAAGTAATTTGGAATGCAATGATGTCGTCTGGTCGCCACATGAAGCCAAGTACAAACTAATGCTAGAACGTATCCAGAACAAATTTGTGAGATTCCTGTACTTTATGCAGTATGGTGTGTATCCAGGGTATCCACAGTTGTATCCTACTCTGTTTGTGCTGGGCATGGTAGGCTATAATAAACTGGAAGTAAGAAGGGAAGTAGCTCTCGCCACGTACTTATTTAAGATTATGTGTGGTAAAATACACAACCCAGGCGTTTTACGCACGGTTGGGTTGTGTGTACCTGATGGGTACGTGGGGTGACGGAGGCGGCTTGCTACAGCACGCGCCGTTGACGCAAGCCCTGCTCACACTCAATATGGTCTCACAACATATTGACTGCTTAATACAATTGTGTCTAACCTTTGTAAGCTATTATTACTATAACTTTAACCATGAAAACTACACTATTGTATTAGGTAAGCCTGTGATGATAGTTGTATGTGTTTTGTGAATAAAATAAATAAGTGAAACAGCTAAACGACAACGTTAACGTATTGTCACAAAAATTATAAAATTGAAACTTACTTCAAGTTTATTCATCCTTCGCATGGATGGCGCTGTTTAAGAAAATCGAGTTAAATGCGTAATTTCTATAATCGATTTATTAAAAATCAATTAATATTACTATAAACTTCGATTTAAAAAATCGTTTATAACAAAAGAATAATCGATTTAAATATAAATCAATAATTTTTTGACATCCCTATTTTCGACCTTGAATGAATGACAGATTGCCTGAACTAATTTTCAAAATAATTTAAAGTACTCTGTGGAACGAATGCTGTGGAATTTCAAATGTCGATGACTAACTTTGATATATTTTTGACAAGTTCTTTGATGAGTTTTTGGCGGGATACGGTTGGAACATGTTGCACGAATTTTCATTTTCATGAAATTTAGTGAAATAGCGAATTAAATTGTATAATTTTGGTAGTGAATTATTCAATTTAGTTACATAAGAGTGCACAAGTGTAGTGAAGGTGAAAATAAGTGACTAACGTGGACTTTTCGTGTTCCCCCCAAAAACTCATATTAGGTTGTTGTAAAGTTACTACCGCTTTACAATAACTTTGACTTGACTGACTAAAGACGACTATGACTGTTTTGTAACTTCGTGCCCTGTAACGGGCCATTTACTTGATCGAAAAGAAAAATTACTTGACACTGGCTAAATGCACAAACCGTGCGAAGCCACAACCGAAAAAAAAAAAAAAAAAAAAGTTCTTTGATACATATATGCATGGTATTAGTTTATACAGACGCCAGTACATCAAGCTACCCCAAACTGTAATTTTGGAGTTTTTGGCGGGATTGCGTTGGAACATGTCGCACGAATTAAATTAGTGAAATAGCGAATTAAATTGTATAATTTTGGTAGTGAATTATTCAATTTAGTTACGTGTGAGTGCACAAGTGTAGTGAAGGTGAAAATAAGTGCCTAACGTGGACTTTTCGTTTTCCCCCCAAAAACTCCTACTAGGTTGTTGTAAAGTTACTACCGCTTTACAATAACTTTGATTTGACTAACTAAAGTCGACCATGACTGTTTCGTAACTTCGTGACCGATGTCGGGGCATTTACTTGATCGAAAAGAAAAATTACTTGACACTGGCTAAATGCACAAACCGTGCGAAGCCAAGACCAAAAAAAAGACTATATTTTTTTTCCAATTGATCATCTACCTTAGGTTTATGGTATAAAGTTGAAAATTGACAAGAAATTTGACAGATTGGGGTAGCTTGATGTGCTGGCTTGTATAGAGTCACTGACATAAATGATTTATGCGTCAGTGTATAGAGTAGACAGGAATCAACTTATCTGGCATCAGTCAATAGGGTTGAAAACACATCTCTCTCTTCCAAAGGCAGCTGTTGAATGTCATGCTTAGAGCATTTTAGGTTGAATACTCTTATTGTGTTTCGGTTTTTGTATCATAAAAAATAAATTTAATTGCACCAAATTAATGTATGCGACTTGGAAAGGGCCCTACTATAAGATTTATTGAAGCACTTTTAGCTGATCTGAGCTGATCTGCCAAGAGGGTTGATCACTTACACAAAAGCTCACGCCTTCTTCCCATGGCAGAATCTACAGAACGCCACCTACCATGAATGATCCTTGCATTTCATCCTTTTTCCTCGTTTTTGTTCGTATATTGATCAATAACGCGTCAAATCATTTGCATACTCCTAAACATGTGCGATGAATCATTCACGAACATTGTAATTTATTGTTGTTCCAGGTGGCTAAAAATAAACCTATTGACAAAAATGCAGGCTTCGTGATAGTTGACAGTATTTCGCCGCATGCGTTTGCGTATGTGTCCAAAGCATTGTATGGACCATGGTTTATAATCAAAACAGCACAAGCAAAGCAAGTGTATATATTACCTCCTTGATTTATTATTACTTTCAAGATAAACTGGCAGTGATAGCAAACGGCTATCACGTTTGTCTGAACCATGCATAAAGTAATCCCGGGTGAGCCATAGACAGAGAATAGAGCGGGTGAGCCTACGGGGCAATACGGGGTGAGCAGTGGCAGCGGGTAAAGTGTGCTGTCTGTCAGTGTCAGGTCAGGGTACTAAGCTTCTCTGTCTACGGTACTAAGCGTAGACATAGAAACTCTGTCTACGATACTAAGGTAAAAGCTAGTTTGCTACATATCAGTAAACTATGATAAAAGCTTAGGGCATTAGGTTAAATGCTATAAGGATAAAAGTAACTTGTTTCAATAGTATTTAGAAGCATTCATATTTTTCGTAATAGGGTATTACTTACACCCATTTTTTTTAAAGTGTCCTAATTAGATTCTAAAGTGCTAATAAACCACTAAAAAACCACATATTTTTTTATTTGATCCATTACTGCAATAAAAATACATTAAAATTTTGTATTTTCAAATTTTACGCGTAATTTGACGGACACAGTGGACGCCATATTGCTCTGTCGGAATAACGTCAGTTTGCTAAGTAAACAAATGTGCTGATATTTTGTATGATATTTGTTTATAATAAAACAAATTAGTTATTATTCTACTTATCGTTGGTTTGCTGTTCCTGAATATTAAAATTACTTTTATTATGAAAATAATAAAAGCGCAGACGCCAGCACATCAAGCTACGCAATCTGTCAAATTTCTTTGATAGATTTTCAACTGTATAACAATATAATAACGTTCATCAGTTTGGGATAGCTTGACCTGCCGTGCCGGCGTCTATGCAAAGTTGTTCATTTGGCATTCTCTGTCTACGTACAATTGACATGCCGTATGTATGACGTAATAACATGGCGGCTACTATTTCATGGTATTCAATAACAGATTAAGTAGTAAAGATGAAATCCATCAATGAAATTTGAGAAAAACCAATATATTTTATTTCACATAAGTCTGCATGGGCACTTACGAAACGTCAGAAGCTATGTGCATGGTTCCAATTTGTCGTTTCCTATGGAGAAGAGCCGGCAAGAAACTCCACGGTTACTCTTTTAAAAATAATTGGCTTTTACAATGTTTTCAAATTACAGTGATAATAGGTATGGGAGGACAGTGCAGGCTAGTCAATCAGTACCAGGTACTTAGAGGAATGAAAATACAGAATAGAAAAACGTCTACAAATCTAGTCTTTATGGCCTACAACGTTCTCTCATTCACAATATGTAAAACAATCTACCTACCTATAATGAATCTATTTGAACCAAGTGACATGATTTCGATGACAATCACTAATAATAAATAGTCGAAAGTAAAATTGATGTATAATGTCAAATAATGACGAGATATGTCAGACATTGTAAAAAATAAAAAGAATAAAAATTAACATTGCAATTTGGGAGCAGTTAATAGACTTTCACACAGTTGTGCTGTTAATGAGGTAACAGGGAAGCCACATGTGCAGAAGGAATTAACGCCAAACTTCCCTGTCTTCAACGTAGTCTTTTATCTTAAAATATGCTTTTATGATAAGGTCACGTTTGATGTGAGTTTTAAACTTTCCATCGCTAAGTTCTGTAACCGACTTTGGCAACTTATTATAGAAGCGGATACTGTTTACTATAAATGACTTTCTAGTTTTAGTTAATCTAAATTTTGGAATCACAATTTCATCTTTACTACGTGTATTTAGATTATGGAAATTGCATCTTTTTTTTAAAAGACCTAAGTTTTTGCGAACATACAAGATATTTTCTAGAATATAAAGAGAAGGCAGAGTAAGTATATCAATTTCATTGAATTTGTTTCTAATTGCGCGGATTGCCCTCTTTTGTAAAATAATAATTAAATCTACGTCCGCTGCCGATCCCCACAGCAGAACGCCATAAGACATAATACTGTGAAAATAAGCAAAGTATACTAACCTAGCTGTGGCTACATCAGTCAACTGCCTTATTTTTCTTATTGCGTAAGCAGCTGAGCATAATCTGCTTGAAAGAGCTCTAATGTGGGCACCGCATTGCAATTTTGAATCTAAAGTAATTCCCAAAAATACAGTTTCCGAAATAGCATCTAGTTTCTTGCCATCAAGTTTTAAATTTAGACCTACTTGGGGTACATTTTTGGTAGCGAGAACTTATGACATTTCGTTTTGTTCGCATTGAGTAAAAGATTATTAGCAGCAAACCATTTCGAAAGAACAGCTAGGCTTTCGTTGACATGTAAGACATCCGTATCTTTTCTATCTATTCTGAAAATAAGAGAAGTGTCATCAGCCAATAAAATTATATTGGAGAGTCAGATTGGAGTAGCTTGCTGTGCTGGCGTCTATACGATCATTTTGAGCTTTGAAAAAAAAAAGTAATATGGACAAAACGTATTTGTCAACAAAATGTCAACATCACATGTAAATGCGTGGACAGAGAATGATGTGAATGTCTCTCTCTCTCTCTCTCTCTCTTTTCATCACATTTTTTCACATGAAAATAAGAACCCTTGTTTCCACCCGACCTCGACTTTTGTACTGTATTCTTGTGCTTTTCTCAGATAACTTTATATTTACTTCTAGCTAGCTTTATGTGTGGTCACGCGTGAACATATATCGTAAAAAGTAAATAAAGATTTGTGACCTGTGATACACTCCGTGGTGGTGCGTAGACTTTGGCGGTTTGTGCTGCTAGCGTTACTAGTGGTGAAACTTGGCATATTCTCCCGCTTTGACTAGTCATTGTCGTTTGTTAGCAATGTTTGACGAATGTTTTAGGTATTTTTTTCGTGATTTTTTCTTTTGTACAGACGCCGGCAGGTCAAGCTATCCCAAACTGTCAAATCCCAATTGAACATGAACCTCCTTTTCCCAATTGAACTTGAAAATCTATCAAAGGAATTTGACAGATTGGGGTAGCTTGATGTGGTCTGTACATACCAAAATTTTGCCCACCTCGATAATTTGAACTTTTGGAGTTGGCAACACAATTGAGTAGGCCGACTTATGTGTACCTATATGTGTTCTGTGGACGGGCTTCAGCTCATTCAACTAGTCTAGTACTTTAACTATCGATAGTTATCTGTGTTCAATTTACTTCTTGCTTGCTTGATTCATTTTCTCTCAACTCACACCACACTCTCATCAACCATTAAAATTTTCAGCCAAACCATCTCTCATTCATCCATACAGTATCTCTCGGCATTTTATCTTTATTTCGGTTAGATTATTAGTTTGTGGTATTTGATGACATAGGTGCTAAATACCGAAAATTACATTACTATTTTGGTGTAAACACAGTTGTTAATTATTGGAAATATTGGAATCGTTAGAAAGTTTGAGGTATGATAGCTTTCAGGTATTTTACTGCACATCATTATTTTAATGGTTTTATCAAAACGTCGAATTACGTGGATCTAAAATCTTCGCAATCTACTTCTATCTTTTTGGACCCATTTTTAGTTTTACTCTAGAACATATTGCACAATTCCCTTTCTTTTTACGTTGACGTTGCTAAAGTAACCTTTAAAAAATCAAAGCTTCAATTTTTATCATGTCCACGTAAACAATGATATTGAGCCATACTCAAATTTATCACTTATTATTCTGGCGATTCTATAAAGTACATTATTAGTTATAAACGTAGGCGCAGTTTAAAATGATCATTATAATCTGTTATTTTATAATAGTAAGTAATACAATTTGTGTTTTTTTCAGGATTGAAGGATGGCACGCGGGCAGCAGAAACTTCAATCACAAGCAAAAGCTGCAGAGAAACAGTCCAAAATGAAGAAACAGCAAGGCCATAGTGCCAATGACCAGAAGAAAGCTGCACAGAAAGCCCTCGTTCATGTGTGTGCTGTCTGCAAGGTAAACATTTGATGTATTCATTTAACTTGACAAACAGTTTACAAACAAATATTGTGTAAAACATTCAACGTCTGCATGAAAAATGCATGGAGATTGGACAAAAATAGAATGTATCATCTAGATTTCAGTCATAATATCCAAGCTATCATTTATGCATAAACAGTCCGTGAAAACCACATCAAAATCTGTTGCTTGCGTAGTTTAGAAGACCAACATGGTCCCACAGATATACACGAAAAGTTACTGCAATATGTTGGGTCGGTGGACTACAGCTCATAAGTCATATTCGCTTGTTCGGGTTCGAATCTAAGTGGCGTCCTTTTTCAACTTCTTGATTCGCATGAATCTTGCAATGTTATAGAAACATAAGTTGAGTTGTTTTTAATTTTGTTTTAGTCTGCCGACTCGACATTTATTTATAATATAATAAATATCTTTTACACACAAGAAATATTTTACATTACTTCACATTCAGCCTAGATGTTGCATGTCTTCGAATTTTTAGTCCTAGGATATGCCGGTTTCCTTGCAATGTTTTCCTTCACCGTTTTGAGAGCTGTGGTGATGAAATTATTTATACAATATTAAGGTTCCATTACGAAAATAGCTGATGTCACTCGGAAAGCTGCCACGCTCAAATGGAATTGGGCTGGACACATCTGCCGTATGTCAGACGATCAATGGCCCAAACTTACGACCCAGTGGGTCCCGCTTAGTGGCAAACGACATCGCGGCAGGCCCAGACGGAGATGGCGGGAGGAGCTGGACTCTTTTAATAAAGATTGGTCCTTGTCAGCTTTGGATAGAAAGAGGTGGAAAGAGAGTAGGGAGGCCTTTGCCCAGCAGTGGGACGTTACAAGCTAAAAAAAAAAAAAAGGGTCTTCCTGGGTTCGGACCCAGACAGATCAACAACTCGGTAAGTCGCGGCCGTTACCACTGCTTACATTACTTAATAGGTATTATACCCTCCCGGACTGCTAAATCAAACCACCATACATGTTTGCTTATAGGTCTAACACATCTAAATATTGACAAGTCAGAGTAAAAGTTTGAAGCTGACATACAAGGTGCTATTATTTTGGTACATGGAGTAATGAATAAAGCGAAGATGCCGCAAAGCAAACTCTCTGTAGAAAGTAGTGTCGCCTGAATGCGGTTGAGAGGGGGCGGGGCTTTTTATTATTATTATTAATCATTTTAATTCAGAATTAATTATTTCATTCCATAACTTGTTAGTAAAAAATACTTAAAACTATGTTAGTAAAATTATTAATTATTGTACAAATTCAGCCATTACATTTAAACTAACAAAAATTGAGCTACTTAATATTATAGAGGGCACCACCCGAGCCGTGAACTGTATTCCAGTGTCTCACAACCGGGCAATCAACCCTTTCCAATATGGTATTCAGAAGGCTGTTGGCGCTGCCCTGCACGCGGCGCATCAGGGAAGCCACTGTCTTACGTACCTGATGCACTGCAAAAGCGAGGCAACCCCAACAACATCCTGAAACCATTATTGTATAGGACCCGTAGGGCATTGAAAGTTCCACGCGTACACCGGACCCACAGGCTGCAGGTATAAAATGACTGGCAGAATGCCTTAAAAAGAGCAATTTTCACGTCTCGTGAGCACCGTGCAAACCTGCGCGCCAGCATATTGCATCTCACCGCCAACGCCCTACGTTCCCGCTCTATATCCAAATCATCTGAGAGGTCCTCGGTGACCCAGTGCCCCAGGTACTTGAATTTAGTGACCCTACTTATAGGCAATCCCCCCAGTGTGACCGGTGGAACGGTTTTCGGACACTTACTACCAGCATTGAAAATAAGTAGTTCACTCTTTTTACTGTTATACCTGAGGCCATGTGACCCTGCGTAGCTCTCACAGATCCCAATGAGGACGTTTAGAGCTCTGACAGATGGGCTCAGCAGGACCATGTCATCGGCATAACTAATGTTGTTCATACACACACCATCCACTGAACAGCCGACACCAGCCCTGCTGAGCTCACCTACCAGCCCATTCAAGTACAGGTTGAAGAGCCGTGGTGAAGTCAGGCCTCCCTGCCTCACCCCACACACCAACCTATACTCTGATGAACATGAGCCCGCCCACTTAACATTATTGGTTTGGTTGCCGTACCAAAATCGCAACAAATTTATAATTCCCCTGGGTGTGCTGGTTTCCCCCTGGAGCTTATCCCACAACACATTATAGGACACCAGGTTAAATGCCTTCGACAGGTCCAAGAAACAACCGTAAATAGGCGTTTTCCTTGTAACATAGTACTGGACAGTATGCTTGAGTCTCAGCACTGCAGTTTCAGTCGATTGCCCAGCCCTGAAACCAAACTGGGCCTCGTGCAGATCTATATGCTCATCTAGGTGTTTATCAAGCTTTCCGCAATCTCTTCCAGGCAGCCGTGGAATGGACAGAGTGGACTTAAAATGGGGATGTCGTTGGCGCAAAAAATATGTATACAATATACTAAAATAGATACGTAAATACCTATGTACAATTGTACATATCCTAAATAATAGATACATAAATACATACAAAATATGAGGATCGAAAATAAGTGAAGTTTTTACTATTGTTAGGCTCGCGTTTGATCACTTTCTTGTATATTATAGTTATAATTTTATTTTAAATATTTGTCATAATCATTACCTGACTAGGTATTAACAATTTATGTAAGTAATGCCCCTTGATGCAATTTCTTTTAACCTTTTTTTGTATTATAGCCCTTTATAACTCAACAACATAAATACTGAAAAATATCCAATGGTACGGTACCAAAAAATAAACAAAGAAACACATATTTTTTTGTTAAAAAATAATAATAATCAGTGGTCTATTAATTAACGATTTTAGGGAGTGTGACAGAAATGTCACATTGTATCATAACACTCCTCTAAGACGTATGGAATGCATTGGAGCAATTGTTTTGCTTGTTGTAGCACAAAGCAACTCCACATTTCTCACAAATCGTCTGTGATACGCTAGCACAGTTTGGATATTTGCACCTGATCCTCTTTTCAGCCCATATAGGCCAATGCCCCCGTGGTCCTGCCGCACAGGTGCTGGGGGCACATACTGAGCTGGGCCTTTATGTTTTTTGGCCTGGATGTCTTGCTCAATGGTTCGCCGTTTTTGATGGTTTTGGTCCCCAGCTTGCACAGAACCAAGGCAATATCCTGACGAAAATCAGCTGACTGCATCAGTGGGTCTTCTCTTTTTTTGGCCTTATGTACTCTTTTATATAAGAACCAGGCATCGGACATAACAAGATCTAAGAAATGGTAAAACATACGAATCTGCCATCTCTTGCTTCGCAGGCGAATTTTGTACCTGTCCATGATACTGTTGATCAAATCGACACCACCCATATGGCGGTTGTATTCTCCTACGATATGCGGTCGGTCAATAGTCACATATCTTTTGTTCGGCTTGTCGTACCTTAACAACTGTGTCTTCGGCAGCTCTCCCACAAAACTAGAGGCAAGTGTGACAATTTTGTGGTCTTTCCAGGCTACTGTCGATATCTCTGTTCTTTCCACGTTTCCAACCTAATCAACCGAGTATTCACGTTGTTTTTACACGCTTTATATTAGCTTCACTTGTATGTTTGTTTGTATGTAACCGACTCCTTTGAGCGCGATTTTGCCCCACTTTAAACGGTCAGATTTCATTGAAACTTTGTAAACTTGTCGAGGACTAATGACAATTCAATAAAAAAAAAAATGAGAAAAAAAAACACGTTTTTGTAGTTAGCAGAACTAAAAAATAGAAAATAAATAATAGTTTAAAAAACTAAAAAACACGCTTTAAAAACCAAACTAAAAAAGGAGAAAATAATTTAATTCAATTAAAAAGCGTGGGGTGCTTGACATTAATTGATTATAAAAAATACCTCAAAAAGCACCCCACGCTTTTTAATAAGAATTAAATTATTTTCTCCTTTTTTAGTTTGGTTTTTAAAGCGTGTTTTTTAGTTTTTTAAACTATTATTTATTTTCAATTTTTTTTAGATATACCCTTGTCTGTTGGAAGTTTGCAGTCAGGTATACGATTTCGTCGTATGGTTCCGAGACTAAGAACGCCTTGGTTGGCTAAATATTCCAGAAGCGGCAGAGAATCCGGTAGTTTTGATTTCTTGGTACCTATTTCATGCGAAAACCTGACGACCACATTCGCTGCAGTGCCCAAATCTGGCTCTCCAGGAGCTGTTTCAAGTTCAAATTTGTATGCAAACACTTAGATACATACAATTTAAAAGCGTTGTACCCTTTATCGTATTTCATTTTAATTATAGTAAGGGTCAGTTTTTCCTGCGTTTTATTATAAATGTATTCAGTTATGTCATCTTCCACAGTGTCTTTGTGTACATTGGACACAAACAGGGGCACTTTAGTGTCAGCCGCCTTAAAATTACTCAGCGGTTCCACGGTTGCTGACTCCAAAACGATTTTGTAGACGATTTCTTTGAACGACGGTCCAACCGTTATCGTGATTGTTTGTCTTGAAAACTCCCGTCTTTTCTTGAAAACTCGCACGGCCGTCTGTGCCTACACGGTTTACTGCGTTGGGAGAATATTGCATATGTTTGAACGGATTGTTGTGTATAAAAAAAATTGTCGTGATTATTTTTTGAATGTCATTTTAAACAACTTCATAAATTTCTAAACGTTAATTTTTTAACACCTTATATAGTTCACTTTTAATTTTCTGTAGCTTCTCTACCGTTGCGTAGTTACTCTTTATAAGCTTAAGCTCGTTTTTAAGTAGCACTAAATCCTTAAGCAGCCCCGTAACGTCAACGTGGTCAAAGCTTACGGGAGGCAGTTTGTTTAAGTTCTTTGGCCACAAATATAGGAATTAGCTCGGGGTCGGTATTCTTGAACAGAGTTATAATGTCTTTCAGGTCCTTATGTCGCTTGTCTTTTCGTCAGGATATTTTACTCTTGCCCGACGACAAAGATTCAAATAATAACGACTTTGCTTGATCGATATCTTCATTGGAGAAGCCCGTTGCACAAATATTGATGAGGCTCTCATTGTCCAGCACATAAGCTGGCTTATTTTGCACAAATGCCAACAACTCGTTAATCACGATATTACACGTTTTACACTTAACAATTTTAGAGATCGCCATTTTTTATAACACACCCGCACGACTTAGCCAGCTCAGCCTGAGTGAAAAAGCGTCCAGCGGGGCGTTCGACGTGGCGTGCAAGCGGCGAAAGAGCGTTCACTGAGTGGCCTCAGTGCACGCTTAGCGTTCGTGTGAGCCGGTCACATTTTAACCGACTTCAAAAAGGAGGTTATCAATTCGACATGTTTATATTTTTTTTATGTATGTTCGGGCATAACTGTCATACACACGAAAAGTTTTTATTCAGTGCCCAAACTGTAACCATGAATTCAGCATGTCATTCTAGAACCCCTAGCGCAGAAATTTTTAGTTGGTTATACAAAAAAATCAGCTGTTCCATATGTATGGAACAGCTGATTTTTTTCTAAAGCTGTTTCATAGAAAAGTGCAACACAAGTGCAAGTGCTACGCGGTCATAATGTTATGACTGAGTAGCACTTGCACTTGTATTGCACTTTTCTATGAAACAGCAGATTTTTTTTTTGTATAACTGACGAAAAATTTCTGCGCTGGGGCATCTAGAATTATATGCTGAATTCGTGGTTACAGTTTGCGCACTGGATAAAAACTTTTCCTGTATAGACGGATTTGCAAAATATTTTTTTGTTCGAAAGGGGTTTATTCCGAAATGGTCCCATTCAATTTAATTTAAATGTTTTAAATTTAATTTAATGCGTTTCGGAGACAGACAACGGAACACTTCAAAAAATTACAGCAAATCAACCCTGATTGTATAACATAAATGAAATTTGACGAAATTAAAGTAATTTTTCACTTTGTAGTGTTTTTCCGGAAGTCGGTTGTTTTTTTTGGAAAAGTTTTTCATCATGGCGTCGGGGTCGTACGATATTGTTGTAATGTATTTAGGAGAAAATGTGTGGTTAATATATTTTTATAACTCGAGACAAGGTCTAAGTCAGATAATTAACCAAAGAAGGCTGTGTGGAGAGTTTTCGAAATTGTATGAAACTTTGAGTTATTAAATTAAATGAATGATTAAAGGATTCTATTTTTATATAGGGCATGTGATGTTGACCATAGTTCTGTTTTAAGTTGAATTTCGATAATAATGTCTTCGAACGACATGGTGCGCACGCTTCCGTCACCGCTACAAACACAAACTAGTTTGAACTTGCACGCGACGACGCGACGCGGACGCTCCACTCACCGCAAACAAAAACGCTCCGCCGCCCGCGCCTCTCGGCCGCACTCAGGACACTCGTGAGTGTTCGCATGTGCTTGACATGACCGCCGCACGCCCCGCCCCGCCGGACGCTCGAGTCGAGCGTGCACTTAGGCCGCACACTTAGTGGTGCGCACAGACATGCAGTCTTTTTGAGGAGTGTAACAGAAGGTGAAACAGAATAGACGCAAGACCTGAAAGTAGTTTCTTCCTAATTGACTACTGAATCGATTTCAGTACCTAACTTTTAATATAAGTTTTTTTTTTATTATGTACAGTAAGGAGTCATAAGTCCAATAGCATACTAAGGGTTATATTGGAGTAATTCCACTTTGCCCCACCAAGCCCGCCACCCTGGTGTGGCAAAGTGGACTGCCTAAAATTTTGCAGTGGAATATGCCCCACTATTCTGATTTGATGGGGCGGATAACACTAGCATAAACACTTTGTGGATTCTGCCCCACTAGGGTTGGCAGCTCAGGATTTGTGTATGAAGGTTAACATGTATTTTTGAATCATTTGGGTTAGGTTAGGTTAGAACAGTGACCCTTAACGCGCGACTGGACCGATATATTTTTGACATCCGATTGTAGGATTTTTTATTGGAAAAGAAGAATACAAAATATGCAGATATTTAGTGTATTAATGCAACTATTCACGCGTAAAATTTCAGCTCATTACACTTAATAATTAAAGAGATATAATCAAAATGCTAGAACAACCGCAATACGTGGATAAACCGACCAAGTTTGAGAGGCTACGAAAAAGCGGGCCTGCAGTATATAGAGCTAACGGAAAATGTCGAACGTTAGCTCTATGTACTGCAGGCCCGCTTTTTCGTAGCCTCTCAAACTTGGTCGGTTTATCCACGTATTGCGGTTGTTCTAGCATTTTGATTATATCTCTTTAATTATTAAGTGTAATGAGCTGAAATTTTACGCGTGAATAGTTGCATTAATACACTAAATATCTGCATATTTTGTATTCTTCTTTTCCAATAAAAAATCCTACAATCGGATGTCAAAAATATATCGGTCCAGTCGTAGTAAATTATGCCATTGCTCATTAATTACAAAGAGCACATAAATGAAACTTGGCAAGACATTGTAGACCACTACAAGTACAAATAAACGTTATAAGTTAGGCTCTAGACTTCCTATTTTAAGTACTTAGACCTAATAACCTTATTTTACTTTTACGTGTATACCTTCTGAACGGTATATTTTTTCCAAATTCTGTTTTCACACACTTTATACACAAATTCAAAGCAACGTGTGTAAAAAATTACAACTGTGCACTAAACTGTTTTATATGGTTTTCATCAAATAGCAAAACGTCAGCGCAGCGGCAACTTGATTATCTCCGCAGTGTATTGACACACAAATTTCATTTAAACATACACATTTACCTCTCGTTACACACTAATTATTGAATGAATTTATTTTCTTGTACGACCATTTTTAAAAAAAAGTGCCGCTGGGATGACGTAGTCCCAGCGGAAACAGTTTTTGTTGAATAGCTCCTCAATGGTTGGATGCACAAATTTTTATTTACCATACACAATTACACGACGTCATACACTAAATATCTGCTAAACTGAAATTACGAAATTCGACACTTTTCCGCTGGGACTACGCACACGATGTGGAGGTATCGAAGAGAACGTTACCATCAAACAAATTTATCCGAAACAACGTCTTACGGTGGAGGGTCTGTTATGGTGTGGGGTGGTATAAGTTTGACAGCACGCACCGCTCTGGTCATCATCGATGGCGGTTCTCTGACTGCACACAGGTACATAACCGAGGCCCTGGAGCCCCATGTTATCCCTTTTGCCCCATTCATAGGATCATATTTTGTGTTTATGCACGATAACGCACGGCCCCACACTACGCACATAGTGTGTGATCACCTTAATGAGATCGGTATAACCCAGATGGACTGGACAGCACGATCACCAGACATGAATCCAATAGAACATAATTATGTGGAACATAATTGGACGAAGGGTCCGGGAGCAAGAAATCCAGGCCCTAGAAATGTTGAAGAGCTGTTTGCGCTGGTTGAAGAATGGGACACTTTGCCTCAGGAAATGATTGAAGGTGTCATACGGAGCATGGTTAGACGTATCCAAGCCCTTATAAGGGCACGAGGAGGCAACACGCGCTATTAATATTCTATTAATTTTACTTTTTTCTTTTAATTTTGCTCTGTCCTGCATTAGAAAACATCAAAAATTTCCACATTAACCACTTTTAGTTTCTTTTTATAGTAAATCCTAATAAACCCTTAATTTTCTTTTTCTTTTACATATAATAAACAAACGAAGTCAAATGGAGCGAAAATAATAAATAAAAGACATTAAATCTCGAAAACTAATGTATTTTTTTTGTGTTCCTCTAATTTTGCCGGTGTATGTATTTTGCCATACCTACCACTGCTTGAGCCAAAGAAAATTCAAACTTATTGTAGAAGAAATAAGACTCAATTTTAAATGCATAAAGTAATGCTTGGGTCGACACGCTTTTCTTAATAATATCAGTTTTGGTCATCGGATTATGCTTTTAACTCAATACTCTAATTGAGGTGTATGAGGTCTTGCGTTAATTATGTTGCTCGTTGTATAGCACACATGGGTGTTAAAAATGTTAGGTCACACGTATGTTTGAATGTAAAGTAAATACACACATTACCTATGCTTCTAAGAACCCTACCGCAGCTATCAAAACAGCTGATGATCCTGAAACGGCTGAACCGATTGTGATGAAACATGTCTTAGAACCACCGCTAGAAAACCTTCTTTTAAATAAAAAAACCGCATCCAAATCGGTTCACCCGTTTAAGAGTTACGGTGCCACAGATAGACCGACACACTCACATAGCGGTCAAACATAACACCCCTCTTTTTCCGTGTCCGTTTCGACTGCTCGGCCACTATGTCGTAGAAAAAAAAAACTTATGTCAGCATTTCGAAGGAATTTGTAAAAGATGAACAGTGAAAACCGCAAATTCGAAGAGTCAATAATCAGAAAGTTATGTGGGTTTAACCGTGGCCGCGCAGTCCGCATGAATTCAACTGCGCGGCCACCAGTTCTCTTAAACGGAGCGTTGTAAAAGTCTAATTCCTTTTGCTAATCACTGACAGGATTTCGAAGAAAATGTAGATCATAAAAATAATGCCCTACTGTCTGTAGTTCACGACCTACATCACTCCAAAGTTTGGCCGCGCAGTCCGCACAAAGCGAACCGCGCGGCCACGAGTTTTTTTTAATAGACCTTACACGGAGCTTAGTAGAAGTCCCATTCTTTTTGCTAATTACTGACACCATTTCGAAGAATATGTAGACAGTATAAATAAATCCTATAATTAAGAACTACAAGACCTACAGAACTTAAAACCTATAATCGAAGGAAAAAATAGGGTGACCAAGATTTATAGTGTGTGAATCCAGGCTTTTTTCCATTTCAATATCATAGTATAAATATATCATCACTACACAATATACAAAGTCGCTTTTTCTGTCCCTCCCTATATCCCTATGTATAGATTTTAATGCGGTTTTTTTAATAGATAGTGATAGAAGAGGAAGGTTTATATGTATAATAATAAAATCCATTAAATAGGGGCTGTTATTTTTGATGTTTCTAACGTGATGTACAACGTTCGAAGTACTTCGCCCGCGCGTATTTAAACGTTTTTATAAACCTGTTCAGTAGTAGTTGCGCAAACACACACACACATTATTACAAACTTTCACGTTTATAATATTAGTAGGAAGTAGGATGCCTCAAAAAAAAGTATAGGGTAAAATAAAAGCTAGCTCGCAAAAGACAGATTTTTCATACTTTACATTTTAATTTTTTATTTATCGTGATATTTTGAAAAATGTACACTATATCTATATAAATTATAGCACATGTGTTATTCTGACATGTAAGCTATTTTACTGCAAAGTTTCAGAAAAATCCGTTCAGTAGTTGTTGCGTGAGAGCAACAAACACACACACACACACACACATTATTACAACCTTTCACGTTTATAATATTAGTTAAATTATTAAATTATATGAAACATCTGTCCTGTCTGCGAATGAAAGGAATGCCAAAAATATAATATCTTCCTAAAGTGTTTATTTATAAAACTTAAAAATAAAAATAAGCAATTATTTTTTAAATTGTAATTATAAATATGAAAACGAATTGTGATTTTTAAATTATGTGATTTATAGTTTATAGTAATATTATGTTTTATCTATTACTTAAGAAATAGAAATATAAATCAATCGATGACATTTTTTTCTTTATATCCTTTTAATTAGCTTCTCTACTCAATTTCAAACCAAAAGACTAAAACTATTTGCATGTTACGATAAAAAGTATAGAAATATACGTGACAATGAAAACGTCTTATATGGGAATATCTCGTCAGCGCATCGTAAATCATGGTCACCCTTCTTTTAACTCTAGTTACAGGGTATAAGTTCTGTAACTCGCGATTTTCAAACATTAGAACTTCATTCATGATGTTTACAAATTCTTCGAAATCGTATCAGTGATTAGCAAAAAGAAAGACACCTGTACCAAGCTCCGTTTAAGCTCCACTTTAAGAAACACGTGGCCGCGCGGTTCACCATTACGTGAGTGTTGTGGAACGAGAAGTCCAAACTTTAGAGCTATATTTTTACAATGTATTTTTTCTTCGAAATCCTATCAGTGATTAGCAAAAAAACTTAGACTTTTACAACGCTCCGTTTAAGAGAACTGGTGGCCGCGCGGTTCGCTTTGTGCGGACTGCGCGGCCAAACTTTGGAGTGATGTAGGTCGTGAACTACAGACAGTAGGGCATTATTTTTATGATCTACATTTTCTTCGAAATCCTGTCAGTGATTAGCAAAAGGAATTAGACTTTTACAACGCTCCGTTTAAGAGAACTGGTGGCCGCGCAGTTGAATTCATGCGGACTGCGCGGCCACGGTTAAACCCACATAACTTTCTGATTATTGACTCTTCGAATTTGCGGTTTTCACTGTTCATCTTTTACAAATTCCTTCGAAATGCTGACATAAGTTTTTTTTTTCTACGACATAGTGGCCGAGCAGTCGAAACGGACACCTTTTTCCGTCGGGGGTTAAAAACACAAGACGGCATTATTCTCAAAATATATTGAAGCTATTGTGACGTAGGTACGTACGATGCGAAGCTTCTTGTTATTCTGACTCTGACTCGAGTCGAGATTATATTCAGTTTTGAATTAGTCAAATAGGTACTAATTTCATGGCCGTACTCTCGGTGTTGCGCGTGGTCTATCTGCCTTTGTTTTATAATCTGAGATCGCTTGCATGCTGACAATTTGTGTTGTTACCTATTTGTTTAACTATCACTTAGTGCTAGTTCAGACATAGCGGAATCCGCGCGGTTGAGCCGCGCAGAGTTTATTATAATGACATCCTTGCTAGACGTTCGTACTACACCGCGCGGATCATGTATACTTGCGGTGTAGTACACCTCTCGACCGCTAGAAAATGAATTCGCGCGGATCTAATTACTTGACGTGCCTAGAGTGCGTTCTGTTGCTCCGTGAAATCCGCGCGTATCGGACGTCTGACAAGGGATCGCTTCGACACCGAGTTATTCATCCACGAAATGGAAAAAAGACCAGCTTTGTGGGACATCCAGTGTGCAGAGTATTCTAATAAAGTTGCCAAAAACGGGGCTTAGCAGGAGCTGGTGGAGATTTTTGGAGAAAACGAGGATTCTTTGGAAAAAAAGGCTCTTTTTGGTCAGTAGGTATTTTATTTTATATTTACCAGGGTAGTTTATGTTTTGTGATAGATATAGTCCGCGTCAAATAACTAAACCCTGCGCAAAAACGATTTTTAGCTGTAATTGGAGGTACTTATGAGACGCGGAAAAAGAATCACGTTCCCATAGTAACGGAGTAGCGAGTGTTCCCGGATAGTGGCGTACTATGCGCAACTGACGCCATCTTGAGTTTAGTTATTTGGCGCGAACTGTAACAACTCATAACTTCACATTTTTGCGTCTTGCCATTGTACGCGACCCTCATTTCCAAAGTAATGAGCATATTTATCTCTAACTAGCTTTTGCCAGCGGCTTCGCCCGCGCGGAAATTTCATCCCCTATTTAAATCCTTTAGGGGTTGAATTTCGAAAAATCCTTCCTTATTTCTTGTCTACATTATAAAGGGAACCTCTGTGCTAAATTTCAGCATTCTAGTTCCTAGGGTTTGGGCTACTCGTTAATGAGTCAGTCAGTCAGGACTTTTCTTTTTATTTATATAGATAGAAGATAGATAGATAGTTATAAATGTTTAAAGATGACGGTGTACCCCTGCATGTAATGTATTAAGAGATTACTCATTGGCGCAATGTATAAAGTATCTTCATACTGTAAACCATCTCTAGTTCTAACAAAATTGTGTAGCACGCAACATGCCTAGCCTTTATTGCCTTCGGCAAAATCTATATTAGCGTTTATATGCCTGTGAAAAATACGCCACTTCGCTAAAAATTCAAAAGTGCATTCAATATTACGTCGAGCTCTGTGTAATAAAAAAAAAATGTTTCGTATTACATTTTCTGATAAACCAAACGCTTCATCGCCGACTATGACAGAAGGCAATTATTTATTTATCCTTTATTTCAGGCAACTGAGGCCCACAAAACACAATACATAATTATATAAGTATAAAACAAAAACTATAAACTAATGCATATTTTATACAACAATTTTAAAAATGACTACACACGAAGTGACGGCGTCGTGTGACGCTGCGAGGTGTCGCGTAGCTGGCCGCGGAAACGCCGATACAGCACACCTTTCGGCCAAGACTCTTCCTTGAGGAAGGTCACCAAATGGTGAGTTGGAACGCGTAACACGAACGACTTGAAGGTGGTGCTATGGCGCGTGGGATCTGTGTTAGATATTGGTTAAAGTTTTGGTATGTGTTATGATTTCTCTATTAATCTTTTATAAAATAACGAATTTAAAAAAAATGCAGAGTCACTACTTTTCCATATGATAAAAGATCACTTCAATAAAAAACGTTGAAAATCAATGAAAGTAAAACAAAGAAAAAGTGAGAAAGTGCCAACAGTACTACAGAAAAAAAAATGTTTGTAATTATAATACAAAGATCCAGAATCTTTGGTCATTATAATCCATATAATGCCATTATGCATATTATGCTTGCCATCTATGGCGCCTATGTAATTGGGGAAATTTGCAGATTTTTCAAAAGCTGTAGCTATTTTCTTCCACATATCTTCGCTCGGTTCGGGTATGACTTTGTTTGCGATTTTTTCCCACAGAGCTTCACATACTTCACGGACAATTCGTGTTATTGTAGATTTGCCAAGACGAAAGTTGTAATGAAGTTCTCCAAAGGAACAACCAGTACCCAGATATTTGAAACAATAAAATACCAAATATACATACATGTATAAACTCACGCCTTATTCCCTTCGGGGTAGGCAGAGACAACAGTCCGCCATTTGCTCCTATTCTTGCATACGTCTCGAGCTTCTTCTACCGTCATTAAACCTTTCATACATGGCCGTCAGTTTTGGGTACTTTTCCCTGCCCATTCTTCAGAACATCAGTAATTTGATCATTGTATGTTCTTCGTGGTTTACCCCTACCGGCCGTCCCGCTAACATTTGCCTTATATACTTGTTTTGTCAATCGTTCCACACTTTTTTTTCTATGTGTCCAAACCACCTTAGCATATCCTTTTAAATTTTAGTCCCTACGTATTCTTAAAATACCAGCACATATTTATAAGACAAAAATTTTGTTCAAGATAGTGATTTCTGTTTCAGGTGTAACATTGCAAAAAAAATTGAAGAACATACGTGATGCCTATAATAAGGAATTCAAAAAAGTACCTGCCAGTTCAGGTGCATGTAAAGGTTCAAAATACGTATATTTTAAATGGCTATCTTTTCTTAAGAAGTTGGTAGAAAACTAAGAAACGGCCACTAACATAGATGAAGCGAAAAATGAAGGAAGTCAAAAATGAACCAAGACCTAATTTTGTAAATGCAAGTGAAATACGCTCCGTACCCAATAAAAGGAAGAAAACTAAAATGACATCAGAAGAGCGATTGGCTAACATATTAGAAAATAGCATTGAGTCACGGGATAAAATACAGAGAGAATTACAAGTAAGTATGTCAAAGCAAAATGATGATGACAAGCTTTTTTCTATGTCACTGTACAAAGAGTTAAAAAAGTCCCAGAAAACAAACGTTTGGAGTACTAAAATTTAATTACTCCAGGTAGTACAGAAGGGGCAGAAATTACCGTCGCCTAATCTTATCACGAACCAGCAAAACACACCTAATGCAGCATTTTGGCAGAACCAACAATATTAAAACCCACAAGGATATTTTACTGGATATTCCTTCATCATGCATCAGTACTGATGACTCACAATCTTCTATTGTACAAAATATATATTCTGATTTTGTGTAAAAATAAAAATCTTACCTTAAAGTAATCACGAGTTTTTCTTCTGGGGACATGCTTGACCTCATAATGGGTATCATAAGATGCAATTTGTTCACTGATCATTCCAAGTAATTCATCAAATGAATTTTTCGACATTCTCAAATAATTAAAGAATTTAGGCTCAAAACTCCTTAATTTTGGAAATAAAGTTATACACTGACATGGATGAGTCGATCACGTAAAATTGGATGCACCCTATACTGCAGTTTTCTTTTTATTTTTTTACGAAGCTAGTACACACATATTGCTTCTTCGACTTCCATTGTTGGAATGAAGCGGCTGTCACCTGTCACTCTACCTCACTCCGCACACACGTCGCGCCTGTCTGACCACTTCCAATCCTCGCCGATTGGAACCACGTGGTTCGGTTGCGCGCGGATTCTGCCATGTCTGAACTTACTCGTAAGTCTTGTACTCATGTTTGGGCAAATAAATTATTATCTTATCTTAAAATTGGACTTGCACAAGTATACATAATAAACGGGTGGGATGAATCAGCACAAGTATGCGAGCTATTCGGTGTAACACAGACGTGTGCAAGTCTAAATTTGCGCAAGTACAATATCAACACGTTAGTGGCCTGTATAAGTGCAGAACCTCATGCAAGTCGTTCTGCCGTTCAAATAGTTTACCATCGATACCTGGAGCCTGGCGGTTTCGTGCGCCGTCCAGGACGACCACGAAAGGGAGTCACTACAGTACGACAAAGTCGATTTATCTTTACCACTAGCCTGCGTTATCGGCACCCAACCTCAGTGTTCCAATTTCAAGGAACACTGACAAACGGAAGTGATATTGAGTGACTTTTTGTTTTCCCTACCATTATTTAAAAAGATTAGAGAGAAAGCGAGATTTAAACAAATGCACATATGATGGGTGGCTCGATTCAGCTGTCCGGTAGTGTATGTGAGTATGTGGGGGCACAACCATATCTTTAAGTGCTGTTGTAAGTCCAAAAGATTTTCGTGATGGCTTGCCACACACTTAATGTTCTCATAACGAAAAGTTGGCCTGTTATTTACACTTCTAAAAATCTTTTACTCTATTGATAGTGTAAATATTCTATGTTTTTTTTTTTTTACAAATAACCATTGGACGAAGAAATTAATCATATTTCACATACATAATAGAACTCTCATGTAATACAATGAATAAACTTTGATTAACGGTGGGTGGAAGATAAAGGGTTCTATATAGAATAAAGTTGTACTTATAATAATATTATAATACTCAAGCAGGATATGTAATTTGGTTTCAGGCGCAGATGCCTGACCCTAAGACCTACAAACAACATTTTGAAAACAAGCATCCTAAGAATGACCTACCAGAAGATTTGAAAGCTATCTAACACTTCCAACTTTGCTGTAGATTTAACATTTATTTAACTTTTAAGAATTGTAAAATATCTTCATATTAAAACTGCATTTGTTTATTTCATGATGTTTGATGCTATGTTTTTTTATGAACTAAATGGAATGATCATATGAACTAGCATGTTTTTTCTGGTATCATGTTGTAGTCCATTGTTGGGAGTAGTTTCATACTTGAGGAGCGTGACACAAGTGTCCACTGCACTTTAGTGTACTATCTGTCTGCTAGCGAGAGCACAAGGCTACAAGCGGCTGTGTCACGTCGCAGCACGTAACTATTGCTTCATTTTCACTTTTTTTTTGGGGCTTATTCTTGGTCGTTTAAAAAATGATTTTTATAAATATTTTTAAGTATTAAGTTACCTATCAAAAGGTCGGGTGTTGTTTCTGAAAGTAAACTGCATATTATTATATTGATAAGTGTTAGTGATAGGTAGTAAGTAATCTTTAACCTGATAGGTTTAAATAAATATACAGGAAAAGTTTTTATTCAGTGCGCAAACTTTAACAATGAATTCAGCTTACCATTCTAGGCCCCCCAGCGAATAATTTTTTTGTCGGTTTTACAATAAACAAATCAGCTGTTTCATAGAAAAGTGCAATACCTACGCGGACTTTTCTATGAAACAGCTGATTTGTTTATTGTAAAACCGACAAAAAAATTATTCGCTGGGGGGCCTAGAATGGTATACTGAATTCATGCTTAAAGTTTGCCCACTGGATAAAAACTTTTCCTGTTTAAATAATTTACTTGGTAAAATAATTACACCATTAAAAAAAGTGAATATTGTAAGCATTTTTGTATAAGTAATAATGATTATTGGGAATATATTACTCAGTCAGTAAAAGCAATATTCTGCAGATCCCCACACACCACTGTCACGTCATCGCATCACTAAGTTTGCAGGCCTGGTAAAGTATATTATCATCATTAGGATTTTTTTTAGCTGGAAAATCATCAAATGACTTCTCCCGCTCTGGGCGGACCGGGAGGGAGTGTCGGATTTTACTAAAACCCACCCGTGTTCCTTCAGTTGCCTGTGCCAGGGCCACGGTAACTCTTTCGAACAAATCCGCGACCCTGGCAGGCATCCCTTTTATTGTTGCTGACATCTGTTTGAGGCGCGCGTGGAACACAACGCGCCGTGGACCCGGGTCTGGTCCTTACCGGACGGCGAGCTACCCATTGCTCGCCGTCCGCAAGACCGCGCTTACGGTGGCCGGGAGTCCACTATGGACTCCAGACGCTCAGGGCGTCTCCTGCAGCGGCTAGAGGCGCGAGGGCGCAATCTTGCCTCTGCCTCACGCTTTCCGCCTCCTCCTTCGCGAGCATTAATGCTTCGCAGAAGGTGACGGCTTCCCATGCAGTCTCGCTCCGTAATGGTACGGAGCGAGACTGCATGGGACTGCTTCCGGCCATGATCCAGGCCATGGGGCCTGGATCAGGGCCGGAAGCAGGGAGATCGCCTCCGCGAGGATCCGGCGGTGCTCCGCCCAGGCATGGCAAACCACCGTATGCTCCACCGTGTGTCATCATTAGGTAACCAGTGGCCCTAATGTTTTAGTGTGAGTTTCTTTTAACCACTTTTAAAGCATCGACCTCGTTCGGCGCTCCAATTGGCCCTGGATTGGTGAAGGGCGAATCGGAGCGCCGAACGCTGTCGATGCGTAAACTTGAGATGGTTAAAATAAATAATAGTTTAAAAAACTAAAAAAACACGCTTTAAAAACCAAACTAAAAAAGGAGAAAAAAAATTAATTCAATTAAAAAGCGTGGGGTGCTTTTTGAGGTATTTTTATAATCAATTAATGTCAAGCACCCCACGCTTTTTAATTGAATTAAATTATTTTCTCCTTTTTTAGTTTGGTTTTTAAAGCGTGTTTTTTAGTTTTTTAAACTATTATTTATTTTCTATTTTTTAGTTCTGCTAGACAAAAACGTTTATTATTTCTTATTTTTTTTTTTTAATTATTGAATTGTCATCGGTCCTCGGTTCAATAAGTTTTCAATGAAATCGGTCATCGATCATCGGTCTTAGTTTCAATGAAATCTGACTGTTTAAAGTAGGACAAAATCGCGCTCAAAAGAGTCGGTTACATACAAACAAACATACAAGTGAAGCTAATATAAAGCGTGTAAAAACACACTAGGGCCTCTGTACGCTTTCAAAAGGTAAACTAGCTTCGCCCGTTACTTCGATTCTGGCAGAGCTTCAACGCCGCTAATCAGTACCTAGTAAGATAATCAACTCAGACAAGGATCTACGTGTACTAGTGATAGGTACGCAAAATTGAAAAAGGGGGGGGGGGGATAGCAAATTCTATTTTTGGCGTGCGTTTTAATGGCGCGACCACGACGAATTAAAAAAACTGCCGAGATTTTGTAAAAAAATTGTAAAGTTTACTCCCAAAACCATCAGTTTTGCCCAGTGATTGTCACAGTTTTCATGTTTCTCTGCCATACTCTACTTAAAAGTTATGACTGATTGTTTAAGATTATACTTTTCTAAGTACATAAGAGACCAGACTCAGGTAACGGATACTAAATAAAACTAAAATTTTGATGTTAATTTACTATTATTAATACCTCTAAATTATTTATATTTATATCATCCCTTAAATTTTCCATAATTTTATTCAACTGAAACCAATACCTCCTATCTTCTTCTAACTCTGTAAATGGTAGTTTTAGAATAAAAACATATTTCACACCATATTTATATTCCAATTATCAGATTATTAAAATAGATAAAACCGGGACATTTAATAAAATAAAAAAATTAGACGTTTATTTCGTCTCCTGTAAAATTGCAATTTCTTAAATAGAAGATATTGGTAGTTCATCGTCGATATCCAAACCGCTTTCCGAAATTAGTGTTATTCTGGAAGTGGTTTTTTTTTGTATGGAAAACGTTTTTAGTTTTGTCATTTTTTTACGCCTGAATAATTTAATGAGCGATAATGACTTCTAATAAAAACCTGCAGCTACATTTCGTGCAGGCGCTTTATTATTAATTATACTACACTAATAAATAACATTAATTAGAAGAGAAAAACAATCGATAGAAGATTGGTTGAACAAATGGGACATCAACAAAAGAAACCATGACTTCACGCAATGCAAAAATTTATAACAGTAAGGTCATGCGGCACTAGTAATATAATTTTTCATGGATCACTGATAAGATAGGCGCTCGTGTTACATCTTCTCGTAGGTCTCGACGTGCCCGCAGGCGCAGGCGCGCGAGTATTGGTCCGTGTCCGCGTCGTACTGCTCGGCGCCAAACTCGTGCTCGTGAGCAGCGCGCGTGCGGTCGAACAGGCTCGAGCGCACGTCCATGCGCAACGCGCGCAGGCGCCGCGCCGTGGCCGACTGCTTGCTGCGCGTCCGCGCCCCGTCGCGCCGCGCGCGCTCCTCGGCCAGCGCCGCGGGCCCGCCCCACGCCAGCCACGCACGCGCCTCCACCTGCGCGCGCAGGTACAGACGCATGTCGCCCAGCCGCGAGCCGTGCGGGTTGCGCCGCGCCACGAAGCGCAAGGCCGGCGGCCGCAGGTCCAGGTCGCAGTCCTTCAGCAGGTACACACTCTTCGCCTCGGTGCGCGTCACGAGCGCGTGCGCGCCGTCGTCGTCCCTGCGGCGAACGCATCGTTAGCGAATGGCGTGCGGCGCGGGGCGTTCGGTGGCGCTCTTTACCGACCTGCACTCATCGCACACGTCGTGCCCGAATGTGTCGAAGAGGTAGGACTGAGGGAAACGCCGGTCGCACTCTCGGCAGCTCGGGCGCTCCGCCGGGTCCTGGATGGGCGCGGGCGGCGGGCGGGCGCGCGGCGGCGCCGCTGGCGGTTCGTCGTCCAGCAGGAAGCCGCCCCCGCTGTCGGAGGGCAGCGCGGGGCGCGCGCTTGCGGCGTCCCTGCAGCCACACAAGTTAGCTGAGCGAGCGCGGGGCGGCGAGGCGGGGTGTGATGCGATGCTCACGTGTGTCGCTGCACGAGACGCGCGTCCCGCCGCTGGCGCGCCTGCAGGCGGTTGCGCTCGATGCGCGCGCGCTGCGCGGTGGACAGTTGTTGTTGTGTGTCGTCCACTGCGCTCACCGCCGCCTCAGGCTCAAAGTGGGGTGCGTCAGTTATCTCAACCGACGCCATTGATATTTCGGTCCTAGATAAATACAAAAAAGCATTGCCCTTTAATAATTATTATGAATAACATGGAGACTATAAAAAGTAATTACAGGCCACTATGACTCATTATGCTAAGGTATTTCTAAATAATATATGGATGACCAAGCATTGCTGGTTTTTTTTTGGTTTGACGTTTTCTAAAGATGAAACCTAGCTAGATTGATTTATCGCCCCCGAAACCTGCTACATAATAAATTTCATGAAAATCGTTGGAGCTGTTACCGAGATTCAGATTATATATATATACCTACATATTTACAAGAACTGCTCGTTTAAAGGTATTAGATAGATTACAATTTTACCATGGCCAGCAACATAGATCCACCAAGACTTTGGCATCTCTGACATGCGTTTCCGCATATCCATCTTACAGTAGATTGGAATATGGTCTATTTAGAAATGCATGACTGGGCTACTTACCTACCTCATAAAAATAAATAGTACAGGTACAATAAAAGCGAGTGGTTTTTAGTTGTAAGCACCAAAGTCAAAGTATATATTTCAAAGAGGCACTTAAAAGGCACTGGTGAACGTCAACATTTACATTAAAATAGAATTGATTCTAGTCGCCCCTTAGAAAATGTTGTTGTTAGAAGGATGGACAAGAAACTCCACTCCACCAAATCGCCATCAGCCTATCAGTTAGGAGATACCTACTAAGCTTGTCACCAAGCATTGAAGAGAAAGTTACCATGTTGGACAATAATTTATTATAAGCAGTGGAGATAGTTACTACACGAAATAGAAAACCAGTTGTTGTAACAGACATTCAGCTAAAGTTTTCAATTTTATTGATTTCATGAATTAGTCCGGCTTCTCTAAGAGTTTCTTTACCGACCTGCACTCGAATAAGAATAACCTATTACCTTTCTGTTCCTAAAAACAACTTAAAAAATTATGTCGGTAATTCTTTAAACTTAAAGTTAGAAGTTAAAACTTGGCTAAACACCGTAAGAATGTACGTAATAGTTTCGTGAACTGTACAGTGCAGTCTTGTTCGCCACATATTATTCCGCTACCACACATAATTTTTTTTCTACTTAGACGTATTTAAGTACCTAATTAATTCTTTGCGTTTTCAAGGTACTTTTCTAGATTATTAACAAACAACACGGTGAACTTGAAAGTCTCCATAAACGCACGCACAGAACACTTAAACTCCTAACGCACGACTTGACATTGACAACCACACACCACAGGTCCACAGTACACCTATTATACTCAAGATCACAGTCAATCACAGATAACTATGCTCAAGATTGACGACTGACAATACTGACATGTGCCGACATTTACTTACAAAGGGGTTACCAAAGCAAAAAATGATGTATCAGATCCACACGCTTGGAACTTGCCACAAAGTGCAAACTAATTCGTAAGCGTAGCGTAGTCGCAGCGGAAATTCATTATAAGCGTAGTCGCAGTGGAAATTCATTTCAATTTAGCAGATAATTATGTATTTAGTGTATGACGTCGTGTAATTGTTTATGGTAAGTACATATTTGTGCATCCAACCATTGGGGAGTTTTTCCAAAGAAGCTATTCAACAAAACCTCCAAATGGGAGTTGTAGAGCAATTTATTTAATACCCAACAAACTACGATGACTCGTATCTCGTCTACGAGATACGAGTCATCGTATCGGAGAATCTGCTAGGATTAATTCAGTTTACATGCTCTAGCATGTAAACTGAATTAATCCTAGCAGATTTGTAGGTGTGTAACATTTCTGCGCTGTGACTTTACACCTAAGACACCAGAAACGTTTATGTAATAAATCACAATGTATAGAATGGGCGGAATCAATTTAATTTTAACTACAGATGGCGAGCAGAATCATGGTGCGAGCTAGTAAGAACTAAAAGCCGATTAATGCGAAGCAAACCTCCCAAATATTGAAGATTCTTCTCGGAACAAACCCCAGGTACAGATAATTCTCCTAACACCCAAAACATATAAATCTCTCGACAATAAAGAGTAGTAATATTATTCTCGTCGCGTCGCTACGTTGCGTTGTCTTCTCTGTCCGGGCCGGGACGGTACGGCGAGCCTGGCCAGCTCATGCGTGCCTGGTTCGGCGGAGAGATGGCGTCGCGGCGCGGCGCGGCGACACTACCATTACATTTCTTCAAAAAACAAGTAAAAACTTGGCTTCTCCAAAATATTTTTTATAGGTACACTAAAAGATTTTTTTGATTATAGGTAGGTAGATATTATACACAGACATATAAAACAGTAGATATTATAGCTTTTAGAAAGAGGCTTTAGGGTCTATAGTGACTGGTATAATATCAGAAGGTTGAAGAAAACGCTTGTTGATATAAGAATTCGAATGAGCATATATTTGAATGAATACCATGACTTATATACTATTTACAAAAAAATTACCTAACCAATAAAAACATGTACATTAAATTAAATAGAAATCTTGCACCTAGCTTCTGACGTTTCATAAGTGCCCATGCAGGCTTATGTGAAATAAAATATTTTGATTTTGATTTTTGCAAAAATATAACCAATAATATTAGCGCATTTTTAACCAATCACATCACAATGTTGTCGAATTAATTCCGCACGGTGGCGCCTGTGTTTTCGGCGCGAGTGCGCCGAGCGCGCGGCTAAGGCATAAGTATGGGTGCCTGGCAATCCGTGCTTCCATTTCGACTCAGCCACCGTCGTGTGAACATTTCAGGGTGAGTAGTGAACTTGACTTGCGCGGCGATAGAAGATGAGGACGCCGCGAACCGAAGCTAGACAACCCTGGTGTTCCTGAAGAACAAGATGACGGCGTGTGGGCTCTGCAGTCCTGATACTCCTGTTTCTTTATCAGATGTTATTCAAAACGTGGTGTCAGTTCTTCTCAGGACTGCTTGCTTCATTGTTTCTATAATGGATGTCAAAAACGTGGTTGTGTGCTGTGATGAATGGTGGCTACAAGGCTAACAGAAGAATTCAGCTGGGTTGGGCAGCATTTAGGAAGCTTCGTCGAGTATTTTCGTCGCGTATTCCGCAGAGCCTGAAGACTAAAGTCTTCAACCAGTGTGTCCTACCTGTTATGACCTACGGAGCCGAAACGTGGACACTCACGGTACGGCTGGTCCATGAATTCAAAGTCGCTCAGCGAGCTATGGAACGAGCTATGCTCAAAGTATCCCTGAAAGATAGAATCCGGAATGAGGTGATCCGGCAGAGAACCAAAGTTGTCGACATAGCTCACAGAATTAGCAAGCTGAAGTGGCAATGGGCCGGCCATATTAGTCGTAGAACCGATGACCGGTGGGTAGACGTGTTCTTGAGTGGAGACCGCGAATCGGAAAACGTAAGGTAGGACGCCCTCAAGCTAGGTGGAGTGACGATCTTCGCAGGGTTACTGGTAGCAACTGGATGAGAGTTGCCGAGAATCGAGTTAAATGGCGTGAAATTGGAGAGGCCTATGTCCTGCAGTGGACTGCTGTAGGCTGATGATGATGATGAGGTATTATACATAGATATTAGATTTTTTTTATATTAATACGAAGGTTGATATTGTTGTGTTTTATTTTATTTTATATTGTTTAAATGTGTCCAGTGTTTTGTATTGTGTTATAAGTTAGGTTCTACACCCATGTGCAATCAACTGTTTTATATGTCTGTGGCAATAACTAATTATTGTAAATATTCGTATGCCGCTTTTAACGGCAAATGTGTCCTGAACATATTTATACTTGTGCAAGTCCGTATCTACCATATCCGACGAAAAAAAAGAAAAATGGTGCACGAACTATAGATGGCAGCACAAATCGACACGAGAGCCATGGTGTGGTCAAAACAGAAACTTTTCAGGTCTGTCGTGTTGCGTCAATGTTTTAGTTATTTTTTACATTCTGCCGTCCACAAGTTATAATGCCGTTAACTCGCCTATGGTCGATTTTTTTTTTGATGCCACCTTAATCAGAAAAAAATCTTTATCTTTCTGTGTATAAGTAGTGTGTTTTTAACAGACTTCAAAAAGGAGGAGGTTCTCAATTCGTCGGAACCTTTATTTTTTTTTAATGTATTTTCCCCGATTACTCGAAGATGGCTGGACCGATTTGGATTATGATTTTTTTGTTTGAAAGGGTATACTTTCCAGGTGGTCCCATGATCATCAAGTCAGGATCTGATGATGGGATCCTGGAGAAATAGAGAGAACTCTTCAAATTATAGAGGCATACGAAGCGATTTAGCTATTTTTTGGAAGAGTACTTTTCGGAGTGGTCTCATTTCAACTTGGTGGTCTGATGAAGAATTTTGGAGATAGGCAACGGAACTCCTCAAAAAATGATAGCAAATGGACTGGGATTGCTGAAATCTCATGTCTGTATATTGCTTACACCAGTTCATAAACATAACATCACGCCGGTATGCTGTGAAGGGGTAAGCACATGTGAACCACTAAAACGTGAAAAAAAAAACTTTTTCCAAAAAAAAAAACAACCGACTTCCAAAAAAAACACTGCAAAGTGAAAAATAACTTTAATTACGGAAGGCGGTGACAAAAAATTAAAATACAGCTCCGAAGATACCGACTTCCGAAATTAAAGTTATTTTTCACTTTGTAATGTTTTTTTGGAAGCCGGTTGTTTTTTTTTCTACCATTTAAGGATGCCGAGAAAAAAATTATAAAGTGACTAAGGGCTTATAATTTACATTTTTACTAGAATTTTTGCCCTCCGTGGCATAGACCATGCATTTCATATTTTTCTGCACTTTTTTGTCCATAACTCGAAATATGATTTTGTTGGTTAACGGCATTATAGCTTGTGGACGGCAGCATTATATTAAATGGTTTTTAATGATTACAATGATGTTACACCTATTAAAACAATTATATTAAATAAAACACGATAGCAGTTTAAAATGCGTATTTAATTACGTACTTTTAGCATAAACATAGGTATAATTAAGATGACGTTATTGGGACCCCATAAAACAATAGAATTTAGCTCGGATTACCTACAATTAAAAAAAGCCCCCAGTAAGTTACAGCAAGCTACCCCCATTAAATCCAATGCAAATTGCCCCAAACAACAAATTAACAGCGAATATTAATTACATTTGAATAAGTAAAAGTGAGCACTTTTATAATAATTTACGGAAATACTTAGCTTCTTCAGAGATATCTTCCACTATTGTTTTTACTTAGAGACTTAATCCTATGAGATTACAAAAATGAACTGACTAAAGATTTTCCCGGCAGAAACTCCACACCTCGTTATTCTTTCTTCAAAATCATATCTCCAGCCTGATTGGTTCGCGGTGATGGCGCGACGATGTCCTCTCCCTATTGGTCGACGCCCGCCGTTTAGTACCGCAAACATCCACCGATGGCAGCACCGTTTCCGTTTGCCTTGACGATGACAGCTTCGTGCAGTGCTGCCAACTTAGCGCTTTCAGCGCCAGATCTAGCGCTTTTTTGGTTCAATAGCGCGTTTTAGCGCCTAGTGCTTAATCTAGCGCTTTTTGAAATCATCTTATGATATGCATATCTACTATTATTTATTCTGTGATGTGCGTAACACGGAACGAATCGCATTTTTTTTTAACTAGTTGCACTTAAATGCTGATTTGTTTCATAGGTTTGGTATCTTAGTCTGTGAGTTGAGGATTCCTCGCTAACTACCTATTTTATAATTTGTAGCTAACTTCGTTTCACATTCTATTGTTCCAAAGTAATTTATAACTTTCCGTCTGTTATTTTAAGTCAGTTTTACGAGTTGTGCAGTGAGACTATAATAAAAATGGATTTCCCCTTATAAAAAAAAAACAACTACAAACAAAATTATAAGAGTGAGTGGGACAGCGACCATTTAGCGCTTTCTAGCGCTTTTTTAAAGAGCTAACAGCGCGTTTTTGCTTAGACGAGTTGGCAGCACTGGCTTCGTGTAGGTAATCAATAGTATGTTAATCTATGTAGGTACCTAATTGTGTTTTACGCGTTCTGTCGCCCCATCTAGCGCCTAACGTGTGGAATATTCACAAGGATAAAATATGAGTTCTGGCCGAATAATAATGATCGTCATCCGGCATCCGGTGAGACACTTGCATCAGAAAATGAACAAGTGGTAAGTTCTGAAGAAACCTTGAGGCAGGGGAAGCAATGTCTTTCACCTCAGAGCCCTGATTTTGAGTACCAGTCATGCAGTGACATTGATGACAGCGAATCTCCAGAGGAGCTAGCTGCTCCACAGCGATCGGTGAGGAGCACCAGAGGTATTCCACCTAAACGCTTTGGTGATTATGAGGTAGATTTTTCCTTATTATGTCAATCTTATGTCCTTAATGAACCTCAGTCTTATGAGGATGCAATAGCTAGTCCACAAAAAGATGAATGGGTAGAAGCCATGAAATGTGAGTATGACTCACTGATAGAAAATGGTGTCTGGACGTTAGTTGATAGGCCTATAAATAAAACTGTTATAAAAACTAAATGGGTATTTAAGGTGAAACAGGATACATCAGGAAACTTTGATAAATACAAGGCACGTTTAGTTGCTCGTGGATGTACTCAAAGGCCTGGTGTTGACTATAACAAAACCTTTTCTCCTGTTGTCAGGCATTCGACTATGCGTATTTTATTTAATCTTGCTAATGAAATGGACATGGACTTATACCACATAGATGTCACGACTGCATTTTTAAATGGTAAACTAAATGAAGAAATTTATATGGAACAGCCACAGGGTTACAGACACAATAATAATAGTATATTTTATAACGAGGGACTAAACGAAGCCATAATATACCCGAGGTGGTTTGACTCCCGAGCGTGCGAGGGAGTCAATGAAACCGAGGGTATATTAAGTTGGCGTTTAGTCTCGAGGTGCAAACTGTACTTTTCACTTCGAGTGCAGTAAAGGTTTTCGAATGGCGACCGCGCACTGGACGACGCAGTGTGGGCAGGCCCCCTACCCGATGGACTGACGATATAATAAAGGTCGCGGGAATCAGTGGATGCTTAGGGCCCAAGATCGTTCGTCGTGGCACTCATTAGGGGAAGCCTATGTCCAGCAGTGGACTTCCACAGGCTGATGATGATGATTAAGACTTTTAAATAGATACCTAATGAATTATCTAAATCTTTTTACAAGTGACGGAGTTATGTGGCAGCAACAAACAATAATAGGTATTGAGTCGAAACATCGCCTAAACCACACCCTAACTAAACTATTAAACTAAACAATGCCTCAAGTAAATTAAAATTGTATTTATGATGAAACTTACCTGCGTCAGATTTTATCTTCTGTATGTTTTTCTTTACTCATGCTCTCAAATACGGAAAATTCTTCTGGGTGAAGATTTTTTAAGGACGAGGTGGTTCGGCCCTTGCGAGAGTAGCTTTTATTGCATGTTTTACAATCAGCCTTATCATGGTCCTCTATATTTAGTTCAAAATATTGCCTTAAATTACTTTGTGTCGGCGATTTTAATTTAATAAGCTGAGCTAAGACTAATAAAAATATTTCCCAATAAACAATTATTTACACACTTTGATCACTGTATCACAATAACACTAAAAAAAAAAATGTTTTTCGCTCCCATGCATTGGTCATTGCGTCGTGCGAACGGCACGCGCCATTCCCCGGTCCCGCCCAATTTCTTTCTTGTATGTGTTCTGTGCTTTCTTGTCGCAACCTGTATTACAAACGCATCCGCATGAAAATCCGCATTGATTATTGCGGATGCGGATGCAGATGTCCAAATCTATGCGGAAGCTCCGCATTTACGGATGCGGATGCGAATATTTGCAATATCCCTGGTACATACTACCAAGAAAAATCATTTCGCTGCGGATCAACAATCACTCTATTTTTTGCGTGTAGATAGGAGATAGATATAACATTGGATCAATTAAGTATACTTAATTGTACTATTCTATAAATTTTATTTACAATCACCGATGTATTTTAATTTAATAATAATCTTAAACAAAATATGTACAGAAATGCGCGGTCAGCAACAGTCCTCCAACCATCGTCGGGCAGCAGTAGCAGAGATGAGGAGTCTAGCAAGCACAATTTTGACGTTACGTTTCATAAACGTGTAAATGTAACTGAGGTTTGAATCGCAAATATATGCAACATACGCAACTGATGGGGTATCAATCGATTTGATAAATTATAGACTTTGTTCATATTTCTGTCTACACTTATGAATCATCTATTCTATATTAATATTATAAAGAGGAAAGATTTGATTGTTTGTTTGCATTGAATAGGCTCCGAAACTACTGAACCGATTTGAAAAATTATTTCACTGTTGGGAAGCTACACTATCCCCGGGTGACATAGGCTATATTTTATCCCCGTATTCCCACGGGAACGGGAACTACGCGGGTGAAACCGCGGAGCGCTGCAGGTTGTTCATAAGTGCAGACAATGAGATTTAATATGTGGGTGAGTCATTCCGCTTCAAAATTCACTTAAGTTAACAATAGTTAACGTGATCGGTAGTCGCCGGTGGTGGAGCGCGCTCGGGTCGCTCAGGAGTGGGCAGCAGTGCGGAGTGGGCAGCAGTGCGCAGTCAGCAGGCGTCGGGCTCCAGGCCCAGCGCGCGGCAGAAGGCGAGCACGAGCGCCTCGGCCTGGTCGCGGTCCGCGGGCGCGCGGGCCGCCAGCACGAGCCCGCCGGGCGCGCGGGCCGCCAGCGCGGGCCCGGCGGGTGCGCGGGCCGCCAGCGCGGGCCCCAGCGCACCCAGCGCGGCCGCGAAGGCTTCTGCCTGCTCTACGGCGCGCCGCTCCTCCACCTCAGAGTCCGACTCGTCTGAGCACGCCGAGTCGTCGGAGCTCGCGAACGATGATCCCGCCGATGCCTCTGAAATACAAAAGAAAACATTCGCAAAAACAACATTTAATCAAAAAATTGTCATAAAAGTAAGCAAGGCGTTTTTTTAAATCGGTGAAGGAAACAATAGTAAAGAAACCTACACCGCAAAATATATGTGGTTTGATTTTTCCAACTCGCATTTGGCCCGCGTGGTAGATTACAGCACACTCCAACTCGCATTTGGCCCGCGTGGTAGATTACATTTGGCCCGCGTGGTAGATTACATTTGGCCCGCGTGGTAGATTACATTTGGCCCGCGTGGTAGATTACATTTGGCCCGCGTGGTAGATTACATTTGGCCCGCGTGGTAGATTACATTAGGCCCGCGTGGTAGATTACATTTGGCCCGCGTGGTAGATTACATTTGGCCCGCGTGGTAGATTACAGCACACTCCAACTCGCATTTGGCCCGCGTGGTAGATTACATTTGGCCCGCGTGGTAGATTACATTTGGCCCGCGTGGTAGATTACAGCACACTCCCTCTCGAAAAGAGGTGGCCTATGTCCCAGTAGTGGGAATATTATAGGCTAATAATAATTATGCTTTATGCTGTGTATGCAATTAAGATATGTGTGAGTGATCGTTGACAGGATCATCTAAAGAACTGGCTCACGTTGGCCGATGTTCCGGATCATTAACCGACTTCAAAAAGGAGGAGGTTATTGTAGCAGCAGCGGTGAGGTTTGGTGAAAACCAAGGTGTATGGTAGATTGTGTTGAGGATTTTTCAATGAAAAACGATGCGTTAGGTTTAACGAGTAAATTATGTATTAGCCATTTTGCTTACAACATTCAAGGAGAGGGGTGTGGGAACAATATTTTAAATTAAACCAATCACGGTCGAGAGAAAGGTATGACGTCGCGTGTGGTATTGTTTCCTGCCTCAAGATGTCGCTGTAAGTCTTCGATATGCGTTTATTCAGCAAGAGATCACAACATGCCCCCGGCCTTGGAAGCAGTGGCTTTCAATGGTCTTCAGTCACTGCATCAGTGTCGATCATGTCCTGTAGCAGAGGACAAATCTTGGTGAATGCTCGCCTCACCACGCCTGATGACGTCTGTATATCAGCCACCCGGGATATACCATCCTTTCCTGGGATAGTGCGAAGCACGCGTCCCAAATGCCACTTCAAAGGTGGGAGGTTATTTTCCTTGATAACCACTAAGGAGTTTGGTTTGAGCTTGTCCTTATTCGCCGTCCATTTCGTCCGCACCTGCAACTCGGAGATGTATTCCTTCGCCCACCGGTTCCAGAAGTGTTGACAAAGTTGTTCTACCCTCTAGTATCGCTGAAGTCGACTAGCAGGAACATCGCGAAGGTCATCGCTGGCTGGCGCAATCAGTGGTCGACCAATAAGGAAGTGACCGGGAGTGAGAGGGGAAAAGTCGTGAAGATCGGGGGAAAGAGGAGACAGAGGTCGAGAGTTTAGTACGGCTTCTATTTGAGCCAGTACTGTGCTGTACTCTTCGAACGTGAGGTGCGCGTTACCTATTACACGACGAAGATGGTATTTACTGGACTTTACTCCTGCTTCCCACAGACCACCAAAATGCGGAGAATAAGGGGGAATAAAATGAAATTTTATATTTTGACTAGATGCGTACTCTAAAATATCGCTACTACAATTCGCTAAGAATTTAGAAAAATCGTTCATTACACCTACAAAATTACGACCATTGTCAGAGTATATATCTGCAGGCTTACTACGGCGTGAAATAAATCTCTTTAAAGTAGATAAATACGCTTCACTGGAGAGGTCACTGACTAACTCCAGGTGTATAGCACGTGTCACGAAACAAACGAATAGACAAATGTAGCCTTTAATGAGCCTAGCACCCCTACCCTTTCGGTTCAGAATGAGCACTGGCCCAGCGTAATCCACCCCACACTGAACGAATGGAAGACTGGGTGTAACTCGCTCCCTAGGCAAGTTACCCATCATAGGACTGAGCGTCTTACCTCTAATGCGAGTACAGGTAACACAACTATGCACCACCTGGCGCGCTAAATTCCTACCACCAACAGGCCACCATGATTCGCGTAAATTAAATAGTAATGCCTGCGGAGCAGCGTGGAGTAGCTGACTGTGCTCATGACGAAATAATAAAGTGGTAAAATAATGTTTACTAAGAACTACAATCGGATGTTTTTTACCGTAAATAAAATCATCAGAATTAACTAAACGACCACCTACGCGCATTAATTTGTGATCATAATCATAATCATAATAATATTTATTCACGAATAAAAGACCATCATCTAAAAACAAATTCAATTTAGACAAACAACCTTTATTAATAGACTCATTATTAGATAATGCCTTATATTCAACCGGATAGGATTCAATTTGACAGAATCGAGCTAAAGTTTTATCTGCATAGTCTAGCTCGTCTACACTAAGGCCGCCTGTACGCTTATTATTTTTACATCGACTGTTATTAATAAAACGTAACATATAGGCAGCCGCACGTCTCATACGTTTAAATTGAGAGAACCGATGGAAGGGAAACAAAGATAATTCACAACAATCCTGAGCTAAAACGGCAGTGACGCATGACTTAATCTCAGGTAACTCACGATGTTTGAACGAATCCGAACTTCTGTGATCGTCTATTGAAAAACTAGGATCACGAAGAAATCCAGGACCCTCCCACCACAAGGTAGACAAAGAAAGTTCTTCCAATCGAGCACCGCGTGACGCCAGATCGGCGGGATTATCCCCACTCCGTACGTGGCGCCACGGGGCGTCTAGTGTGAGGTCATGAATTTCCGCTATCCTATTTTGAACGAATGTCTTAAGCTGGTTAGGCCGCATGTGCAGCCAGCCTAAGACAATCGTAGAATCAGTCCAAAAAACTACACTATTAAATTTACAACGTAATGAGTTACGTACTCTGTCATACAGACGAGCCCCTAATAAAGCTCCACAAAGTTCGAGACGTGGGATACTAATAGGTTTTAGAGGCGCGACCTTTGTTTTTGAAAACAATAATCTAACAGATACTGTTAAATCATTGCTAGCTGTGCGAACATAAATACACGCGCCGTACGCCGTCTGTGATGCGTCGCTAAAAATGTGTAACTGAATATACATAGGCTGTGTACCTATAGCGTGGCGAGGTATGCGAATAGTGTTTAGCGCTTGCAATGAGACAACAAACCGGTTCCACACGTGCGCCGTGTCATCAGGAACGTTATCGTCCCAACCTATTTTTAATAGCCATAATTGTTGTAAAAGAACTTTGACAACAATTATGACAGGACTCAACAAGCCGAGAGGATCAAAAATTTGCGAAACGTTTGATAAAATAGATCTCTTCGTAATAGGCTTGTTATTTTCCATATTAACACAAGAATTAAAATAAAAGTTGTCGCTTGCGTTATGCCAGCCGATTCCTAAGGTTTTAGAACTTACATTTTCATCTAAACTTAAAGGTTTAAACTGACTAGATGACTGACGGTCATCATCGTGTTTAAAATTAAATATCTACTTCCTAAGTGGAAAACAACCTGACTGCAGCGTTTTCTGAGTTTTGTCGCATAGATCTAATAATTTAATTTTATCGTCTAAGACCGTAATGTAGTCGTCGACATAAAAATCCTCTTTTATAGCTAGTGCAACATCAGGATCAGGACATTCGGAGGCTAATTGTTTTAAGCACCTAACACTTAGAATCGGCGCGGAGGCGGTTCCATACGTAACTGTGTTTAGTTTAAATATCCCTAACGGCTTTGAGGGATGGTCACGCCACACAATCATTTGCAAGCTGCGCTGGCCCTCATCTACTAGGCATTGCCGGTACATCTTCTCCACGTCGGCGCACACGACGTACTTGTGCTGCCGAAAGCGGAGAAGAATGGCAATCAGATCACCCTGTATAGGAGGACCAACTAGCTGCAAATCATTTAGTGACTTACCAGAGCTCGTTGGTGCGCTTGCGTCAAACACCACGCGCAACTTGGTGGTGGTGCTGAGCTCGCGGAACACGCCATGATGTGGCATGAAATAACACGGGGGTTCATAGGAATCTACCTGTGTCATATGGCCTAAACTCAGATACTCCTGCAAAAAATTGGAATAAAGAATTTTATATTCAGGCGAACGCTGCAGACGTTTTTCTAGTGCAAGAAATCGACGTTCTGCTTGTGTATAAGAATCCCCCAAGGTATCAGGTGACTTATGGAGTGGAATGTGCACGCAGAATCTCCCCTCGCTATTGCGAGTTGTAGTGCGAACAAAGTGATCTTCGCATGCACGTTCTTCCTCAGTCTGTGCGTCTCTGACCTTGGACGGTTCCTCAATCTCCCAGAACAATCGAAGTTGCGTATCTAGGGAATTAATAATATTGCAATGAATTGGCGCATTTTTTCGCGTATAATTAACGATAGGTCCGGAAATAATCCAGCCTAGTTTGGTATTCTGTAGAAACGGACCACTAGACAAACGAATCTTACCGTCTTCTAACAGATCCCAAAACCTATCTGCGCCAATTAAAATATCAATATTTTTGTAGTCTAGAAACTCCGGATCGGCTAACCGTATGTTGTCTGGAATACAGACTTGCGCGCTTAATTTACACACGGCAGGCATCGAAGCCGTAATCCTAGACAGCACATAACAATTAATGCGCGTAGTAAATGAATTATCGACGCAGGATTTGATAACAATATTACAAGTTTGCGAACAATGTACTACCGAATCACCCACGCCTCGAACTTCGTTTGTGGACTGTATTAATGGTGAATTTAATAATTGACATAATGATTTAGAAACGAAACAGCGCTGGCTTCCATTATCCAGGAGTGCCCGCGCTTTATGATATCTACCGTGTACATCTGCTACTTCAACGAGAGCTGTTGACAATAACACGGACTGCACACCTATAAACTTACTCGATCGCGTTTGCATGTGTGCCTTGTTTACTTGAATATGGACTGCGGTGTCCGAGGTGGCTGGTACGGCCGCGGGGAGGTGCGCAGGCGCTTCACTCGCATTAGCACTCGGCGCCTCAGTGTTTGTTGTGAAATGCAAAGCAACAGAACTATTAGCCTTATCATTGTGCAATATAATAATGAGTTGTGTTTTTGATTGCAGTGTCTACAAGGCCCAAACCTACAATAATTTACCGAGTGTCTCGAATGTAAACAATTCTCACATAAGTTGTGCTCGCGTACAAGTTTAAGCTTTGTGTCTAAGTCGCTTTCGATAAACTCTTTACACGTGTACAGTGGATGATTCGCGTTGCATTTTGCGCATGTTAACTTACCGCGTTGTTTACTTGATTTACTCGGCGTGCTGGAAACATTGCAGTGTGACATATTTTGACATTTTGAGTATTGTTTTTTGCTGTCAGTGCTTTGAGCTTCTTTGCTATGTGAACGTTGCAATGCCTCCAGCATGTCTGCTTTGTTGCGCAAAAAGTTAGTTAAAACATCCACCGATAAACGTTTGGAATTGTTCTCGTTAGGGTTCGGGAACAATGTGCACTTGTGAGACCCCCATTCTCTTTCAGTTATTTTATCTAACTTCGACACCATTATATTAATAATTAAACTATCCCAGTAGTCTGTAGGCTCACCTAGAATCTTAAGAGAGCGTAAATTTTTCAAAATAGTGTCTATTAATTTTCTAATCGAAGAAGGCGACTCTTTAGTTATTGCAGTTATGTTTAACAACGCTTTGATATGGTGATCAACTAAAAGTCCGCAATTATTATAACGATTGAGCAACAAGTCCCAAGCTACCTGGTAATTATCAGTAGAAAATTCTATGGAATGTATTACTAGTTCTGCGCTGTCTTTTAGAGACGATTTGAGATAGTGAAACTTTTGAATATTGGAAATATCTTTAGAATTATGAACGAGTGAGGTGAACGTGTCTCTGAATTCTAGCCAGTGCTCGTAGGAACCATCAAATGTAGGCATGGAAATAGTGGGTAACTTCACAGAATGTATTTGATTGTTATTACGACTATGACATGACTTGGTACAGTCAGCAACCTCATCAGTGTTCAGCATAAATTCAGCAAGTGATATTAAATTGTAGTAACTATCTTCAAAGTATTCTCTTTGATTTAATTGTTCGCCTAATTCACTATCAGAAACTCGTTCTTCTATTTTAGTTTGAATGTCGTTAAATTCAGAAAATAAAGTAGTACATCCTTGAATCCTTAACTTTAAATCAATGCGTTTTTGATTAGGAAAGTCATGATCACAATCTTTTAAAGACTCTAAATAATTGTTGAATTTGGTAAGCCTGCCCTTAATAATACCACGCTTCCTAACTAAATCACGAACTAACTCACTACTCTCTACACTTAGCAAATTAGGAGATTTGTCACGGGATTTAGCAGAGTCAATAGGCATTTTGGTGGTCAGTGAAAAGAGGAGTACTCACGGTTTAATAATCGTCAGATCAATCACACACGGCACTGATGCTAGCAACGTCACCAGGCTGGCAATTGACTGGAAATCCGATATTCCGAGACTACAATGCGGCAATTTCACTGAAATAAGAGCACAGACACACTATAGCACCAAATAGAACTCAGGAGATGATGGAAAGGTATATGGATTGGCCCCACCGATTGTGTATTATCTCCGATGAAACCTTTTCCGTTTTCTTCTCTATCCGCCACGTGCAAGGGGTCTCCGTCCAAAGGTCGCTCGGCGATCTTGAAGGTCAATATCCCAATGTTCGGTTCGAAGGTCCAAAATGTAGCAGCAGCGGTGGGGTTTGGTGAAAACCAAGGTGTATGGTAGATTGTGTTGAGGATTTTTCAATGAAAAACGATGCGTTAGGTTTAACGAGTAAATTATGTATTAGCCATTTTGCTTACAACATTCAAGGAGAGGGGTGTGGGAACAATATTTTAAATTAAACCAATCACGGTCGAGAGAAAGGTATGACGTCGCGTGTGGTATTGTTTCCTGCCTCAAGATGTCGCTGTAAGTCTTCGATATGCGTTTATTCAGCAAGAGATCACAACATTATCAATTCGTCGGAAACTTTTTTTTTTTTTTTTATGTATGTTCCCCGATTACTCGAAGATGGCTGGACCGATTTGAATTTTGTTTTTTTTTTGTTTGAAAGGGTATACTTCCCAGGTGGTCCCATGATCATCAAGTCAGGATCTAATGATGGGAACCTGGAGAAATAGAGAGAACTCTTCAAATTTTATAGGCACACGAAGCGATTTAGCTATTTTTTGGAAGAGTACTTTCTCGGAGTGGTCTCATTTCAATTTGGTGAAGATCTGATGAAGAACTTTGGAGATAGGCAACGGAACTCCTCAATAAATGATAGCAAATGGACTGGGATTGCTGAAATCTCATGTCTGTCTATTGCTTACACCAGTTCATAACATAACATCACGCCGGTATGCTGTGAAGGGGTAAGCACATGTGGACCACTAAAAAGTGAAAAATAAAAAAAAAATCCAAAAAAAAAACAACCGACTTCCAAAAAAACACTACAAAGTGAAAAATAAGTTTAATTTCGGAAGGCGGTGACAAAAAATTCAAATACAGCTCCAAAGACACCGACTGAAATAAAGTCCTGACTGACTGACTGACTCATCAACGCCCAGCCTAAACCCTTGGACCTAGAAAGCTGAAATTTTGCACAAAGGTTCGCTTTATAATGTTGACAAGGAATAAATAATGGTTTAAAAAACTAAAAAACACGCTTTAAAAACCAAACTAAATAAATAATAGTATAAAAAACTAAAGCGTGGGGTGCTTGTCATTAAGTGATTATAAAAATACCTCAAAAAGCACCCCACGCTTTTTAATTGAATTAAATCATTTTCTCCTTTTTTAGTTTGGTTTTTAAAGCGTGTTTTTTAAACTATTAAGTATGTATTTATTTTCTATTTTTTAGTTCTGCTAACTACAAAAGCGTGATTTTCTCATTTTTTTTCCTTTATTTATTTATATTTTTCTCTATTTTATTTTTAAATTATTGAATTGTCATCGGTCCTCGATAAGTTTACAAAGTTTAAAGAGCGATTTCCGCTACCCTTGATCGACGATCACATTGACAGGCTTGGCAGTTTTAAATTCTTTACAAGTCTTGATATGGCAACAGGCTTTCATCAGGTGCCGATGAATGACGATGATTCTATTAGTAAAATAGCATTCGTAACGCCTGAAGGGCATTACGAATATTTGAAAATGCCCTATGGGCTCGCTAATGCACCCATTATCTATCAAAGAATCATCTCCAAAACCCTGAAGCACCTGCTGGATACCGGTAAGGTGTTGATTTATATCGATGATGTCTTGAAAATGTCGAATTCTGTCAGTGACGGTCTGGGAACTTTGCGAAAGTTATTAAAAACACTCACAGAGGCGGGATTTTCAGTAAATCTAAAAAAATGCACGTTTTTAGACACCGAGTTAGAATACCTAGGTAGGCTTATTGGTCATGGTCAGGTACGGCCGAGCCCTAGTAAGACTGAAGCTTTGGTGAGGTCTCCTAAGCCATCTAATGTAAGAGGCGTTCGTCAATTTTTGCTCTACTTTTCTAAAAAGTTTTCTTGATGTGTTGCCATTTTTATATTGTGTTAGTCTGTTTGTCTTTTCTTAGCTGATCTATATTATTATCTAAGGCATGCCCGGACTCGAAGAGTTTTTGGCCTTAGGACACATTTTGACCACGCTGACGATTATTATTAATCGGCCGAAACCCATATTTTATAATTTTAATCATTTCAAACGATATTAGAATGTAAACATTAACATAAATATTGGAGGCAACACGATGATAGGTCTGAATAGTTTCTTTTTTTGACCAAACCGTGGCTCTCGTGTCAGTTTGTGCTGCCATCTATAGTTCGTGCACGTTCCCTATAGTAGATTTTATAACTACCAACTTACCTCAGCACAAAATTGAGTTGCAGAATGGCGCAATCCCGGATTCTGTAGTACTTGCAGACAATGATTTTGGCACTCTGGCTGATATTGATTACTGTGGTCCTTTCAATATTAAGCAATCAACTATTCGTAGAAGCGTTGTTTCCAAGGGTTATGTCGCTGTATTTGTTTGTTTCGTAACGAAATGTATTCATTTAGAACTAGTGTCAGACATGAGCTCTGAATGTTTTTTAGCATCCTTAAAAAGATTTATCTCTAGGCGAGGCCTGCCCAACACAATACACTGTGACATGCAAAAACATTTAAAGGCGCAGAAAATTCTTTAAATAAATGATATAAACTTAATGCTTCAGATGCGCATCGCCAAAGCATTATTAACTTCTCTGATTCAAGAGGTATCAAATTCGAGTATATTCCTAGTTACTCGCCTAACTTCGGTGGCCTCTGGGAGGCAGGAGTAAAAAGCTCCAAATATCACATAAAAAGAATTGTAGGAAATCAGGTACTTACCTATGAGGAATACAGTACAATATTAGTTGGCATAGAAGGAATATTAAATTCCAGACCACTAACTTCAATGTCGAAAGATCCTTCTGATCTTGCATTCTTGACCCCAGGTCACTCTTTAATAGGAAGGCCCATAACGGCAATCCCTGAGCCAGATACTACTCACATTCTTGAAAATAGGCTACGCTTTTGGCGTCGAAGCATTAAAATACAGCAACACTTTTGGAACGCGTGGCATAAACAATATTTGTCTCAGTTGAACAGCAGACCCAAATGGCACCCAAAACAAACATAGAGGAAGGCAGTTTAGTACTTTTAAAGGATGAAAGATCTAGTCCTCTCCAGTGGCCTGTGGCCAGAATTGTCAAGATATACTATGGTTCGGATCATAAGGCTAGGGTCGCTGAAATAAAAACAGCTTCAGGAATATACCGAAGGTCGATTAGCAAGTTGTGTATTCTGCCCAATTGTATATATATGTCGCCGCGAACGCGCCCTCTTGTAAAGATTATAATATAATCTTATGCGTAACTATTTATTATAATTGTAATAACACCATTAAGCCCGGTGCTCCTGCCCTTTGGACTATTATTATAACCATTTGCATGCATCAGTCTGTCTATTGGTTTTCTTAAGATCAACGCCATCTATTGGCCAGCTTGTAATATAAAACTCGCAGAGTACTGCTGGTTTGATTACTAGATGAATAACTATAAAACTAATTATGAGGCCTTAGTTAAAACTTTAGTCACAATTAAAAAGGAATAATTATTTTATTGTCTTTGGGCTTTTAGTCATTTGACACAGTACATTTGTTTATGATACATTGCTACCTACTGTGCCGAAAATGGCGCGGATTGCGAGTTTAATGGTCAATAACTGACTGTTATAATTTAATATGAGAACTAAATCAGTTTCAATCAAAATTTACAATTGATAAAGTAACAAGATTATTTTACACACACATTTATTTGTGAATTCCTGTTGTTTGATTAAATTCCTTGACAAACCGGATATGTTGTAAGGTAGTGAGTGATATTTACGTTATAAAAAGAAATGAAATTACTAATTAAACTTTCATCTTAAAACGCCATTGCATTTGTGATAACTAGCATTGTTTAATTATTAAAGAATTAACTTATAGCATTTGACTATTGTTAGTAAATTTTATAACACTTACTAAGTAATAAGATTCAGTTGCTTTCTGTGCGATACGCAGTACTTCCGCCCACTTGGAGAGATGGAAAATAATGGCGGCCGGACGGTATCGCGATGAAAGTGTGTAAAAAGGACTAAGATTATAATTGTGCAATATGAAACCTCTGTAACATAATGTTTTGATTTAAAAGAGTGTCCGTGGAGTTTCTTGCCCGTTCTTCTCCATATGAGACCTACTTTAGTTTTGGAATGGGCGCCTAGATTCCCTTGGTAACTCAAACTATTTGATTCACTGATAAATGAAAAATCCTAAGTGTCTGTAAAAGATTTAAGTGAAAATAAATGGTTTGAGTTAAGTGTTGTGAGTGATTGAAAACCAACTACCTATATACCAACGAAGAATTACACCAGAGACATCAGAGACGGCGTGCATTGGGTTTCCCGCCGTCTTATATATACAGCGTGGCGATTAGGTTATCACATTAATTCAAACCACGTATTCTACATTACGTATTTTAAGCATACATAAATAAAATAATTAATAAAAGTTAACATTCTACCCGTGAGACCTTTTTTTCCCTTTTAGTATTTAACAACATCATGTATTGCATAAAGAAAATCCCCTGACCAATACTAGTAGGTCAAAGACCCGTGGCCGGCGGCGTAGATAGTTCAGTCAAACGATGTAAGACGATGCCATTCCGAATTACTTGGAATTACTAACAATTACAAAAGACGTAAACAAATCAAGCGAAAAATGTCCTTACGGCTAATAGTTTAAGGCGTTCGCTATGCGCAAAATTAAAAAATAAAGGACTCCAGCGGGGAATAAAAAGCATCTGCGATAAATGTTCTTACTGCTAACGGTCTACGGCATAAATCTCTACGCGCGAAATGGACGGGGAAGGGGGTGTGTGTCGTCAAATTTCGCATTTTTTCAGCGGGCGGGGCGGCGTGTGCGATTGTTTGTGTTTTGTGTGTGACTCACTCCAGTGCCCGCGCCGTTGTCCTTGAGGATAGTTCGTTTACGATAGCAGTTGCCTATTTGCATTTTTTTGGTGTTTGTATTGAGGACGTTTTGTTAAGATTCTTGTTGAAATAGGATAGGTACGTTATTATTAGTTGTAGATTAGTTAAGTGTTGTGACAGTTCGTGCGGTTCCTATTTTTGTGATAGGACACGTAATTACAACAGTAAAATTAGTTGTAGGTAACTTTTTGAAAGTTGTGTGACAGTTTATGCGAATTCAGACGCTTTTATTATTCCTTTTTGTGTTGTGTTCTCAAGATGCCTCGTGTCAATTTCACGTCATCGGAGTACACCGATATGATATTGATTTATGGAGAATGTTATCAAAACGCAGCGCTGGCGTTACGAACATACCGAGAGAGGTATAATACCACACGTGTATGTCCTTCAGATTTACGGATTTTTACACGGGCAGTCCAAAGATTACGTGATAACCAATCTTTGGTTCCACATCAGGTTGAAATTCCTCTGCGAGTAACCGTGGGTCGGGAAGAGCAAATCCTTAATTATTTCGCTCGTAATCCAACTGCAAGTCTTCGTAGAGCAGCTCGCCTATTTCGAATACACCACAGGACTGTACACAACATTTTAAAAAGAGATAAGCAACAGCCATTCAAATACCAAAAGGTGCAGGCTTTATTAGGAAGAGATAAGCCAGTCCGGGAAGCCTACTGCCAGTGGCTACTGAGCAAAATAGAAAATGACTCTAACTTTTTGTACAACATAATGTGGACAGACGAGAGTACATTCACGCGCAACGGGATATGGAATCGACAGAACTTACGATACTGGAGTCGAGAAAATCCGCACCTGATCCGAGAGTCCGCACACCAATACCGATTTGCCGTGAATGTTTGGGCTGCAATACACGGAGACCACATAATCGGTCCGGTGTTTATCAATGGCAACCTCAATGGGCCTAAGTTTGTGGAACTACTTGACGGCACAGTGTCGGAGTACATTGATGAACTACCGTTGGGTGGCAATGGCCAGGTATGGTACCAGCTTGACGGAGCACTTGCTCATTCAGTAGTGGCTGCCAGGCAGCGCCTCACTGAAATGTTCGGAGAGCAGTGGATTGGCCGATACGGACCTACTCGGTGGCCAGCACGGTCACCGGACCTAACACCACTGGATTTTTTTTTATGGGGACATGTAAAAAATGAAGTGTACGCTACTGAAGTGACGACAGTGGAAGATTTAAAAATAAGAATAATTCAGGCTTTCCACAACTTAAATAATTTAGCCGCGAATGGTGATCTATTAAGAAATGTCCGTAATAATATCATACGACGGTGTCGATTATGCATTCGGGTGCGCGGCGGACATTTCGAAAATTTAAAAATTTAAATTGCATAAAGTGAACTAAATGGAGGTTTTAAAACTTAATTTGTGATTACTTGGTAACAATACCATAAAGTTTGTGTTGCATTGTTGATATCAACTATTACCAACGCCCCGCGCGTGAGCGCAAGTACCTACCCTCCGCTAGTCTCACTGTCGTTTGGCGTGTGCGCCGCCCGCCGCCCGCGCCGCGCGCCGCGGCGTTGCCGCTTTTACAGGTCAGTAAACTAATAGTAACAAGGGTGGATTATTTATTGCCAATTTTTACGCTATTTAGTTTGTTAGAAAAATTCAGTTTTCTATTTTTAGGTCTATTTTTGTTTTTATTATTTTAACAGACTGATAACAACTTGTAATTACCGTTGTACTATTTAATGTGATAACCTAATCGCCACGCTGTATATATATATATATATAGAAGTAATATAAGCTAATGTAGTGACATTCCCTCGGGAATATGTTTACAACATTTAAGAGAATATGTTAATATTATTGCCATTGGCAACATTATAATAAAAACATTTTAATAAATTGGCAACTCTACTGCTTGAGTGTCTTCTAAAACTTCACTTGTGTAAAAATTGCTGTTGTCCCTTGTAAAATCTTATTAAACCAATTAAAACTGCGAATATAATAGGTCTTTACCTATGAAATTGCCGTTTTGTATGAAAAAATTTAAACGAATTTTTTTCATGTATTTTTTATTTGTATTAATCGAAGTAATCACCCATGCAATCAATGCATCTTTGCCATCGCAGTGGCAGTTTATTGATGCCCTTCTTAAAGAAATCAGCTGGACGGGAGGCAACAAATTCTTCAAAGGCATTTTGTACTGCCTCTCGGGTATTGAATTTTTTTCCCGCAAAGAAGTTATCCAAATTCTGGAAAAAGTAGTAGTCTGTAGGCGCAAGGTCTGGTGAGTAGGGCGGATGACGGAGAGCTTCCAACCCCAGTTCTTTCAACTTGGAGACCGTCTGCTGTGCAGTATGAGGTCGCGCGTTGTCGTGCAGGAGCAGCGGAGACGAGCGATTGACCAATGCTGGTTGGAGATGTGCCAGCTTCTCCATCATTGTGTTCAGTTCTTCACAGTACACATCTGCAGTAATGCTCACCCCGTTTGGTAAGAAGCTGTGATGAATCACACCGGCGCTAGACCACCAAACAGTGACCATCACTTTTCTAGGGGTAAGTTTTCGTTTAGGGCATTGTTTAGGTGCTGAACCAGGATCTAACCAACTTGCTGAGCGCTTGCGGTTATCAAACAGAATCCATTTTTCATCGCAGGTAACAATGCGGTTCAAAATTCCTTCATTTGTGTGTCTGTTGAGCAGTGCAAGGCACGTCTCGACGCGTACTTCGCGCTGACGATCATTGAGTTCGTGGGGCACCCATTTGTCAAGCTTTTTTACCTTGCCAATTTGACGCAAATGGACCAATATTGTTTTGACGCTAACGTCGAAAGCTGCTGCTAATTCAGCCGTAGATTGTGTATCATCAGCTTCCACAATCGCCTTTAATTCGTCATTGTCGACCAAAGTCTTCGGACGACCGCGAGGTTCATTTTTCAGGTCGAAATTTCCAGAACGGAAGCGAGCAAACCAATAACAGGTGGTGCGTTGGTTTGTAGTGTTAGCTCCGTAAACGTCGTTGATGTTGCGTGCCGCTTGTGCCGCGTTGCTGCCACGACGGTACTCATATTCCATAATTACTCGAATTTTTAACGTATCCATGATGACGAAAAAGATTGAAATGCGATGAAAATGTAACACTAATCAATAAACAAATGACTACTTTTGGAAAAAAAAATCCATGTTTTTAAAATAAAATTAATTTGAAATTAGAATTCTTACCCAAACAAAAATTATTTTGATTTGAAATGGCCAGTACTGCAAAACGGCAATTTCATAGGTAAAGACCTAATATTAAAAACTCTTGTTTTACTCAAACATAACGAATAAATAACCATACAATGCTTACACACCCATTGTTCAGGTCAATCACCGAACAATAATAAACATGTCAGCGTAATTGCGACACCGCGCTCTATGCCTTGAATATTTTATGTATTATTTACCTAAGTAAAATAGTCAGTACGCTCTCGGAAAGCATATCGGGCGCGGCTCAATCTCATCTCATTTTACCTCATTAGTTTTAATCGTTATCCCATTTGTATCACTGAAATATAGCTATCTTTATAATCCTTAATCTTAGTTTATCTTAAACTCACCCCAACCCCGAACATTGGTCCTTCGAGCCATCGGAGCGGGACCATTACGCGTGTATCTACTAATTGTACTGTGTGAGTGTCTCGCTTGGCAACCAGAACTGAGTGGATTTACTTTCCAAAATTCATCATCTTGCGGATCCTAACTGACCTCGGCGCTCCGGACGGAAAGGTGCCATCATCTTGCTGATCTTAAGTTATCTCTGTGCCCCGGACGGAAACGTGCCATCATCCTGCTGATACCGATTGACCCTGGGTTTAGCAACGCGCCATCTCATCGTGCTGTTACTCCAGGTTTGTTCTTGCAGCCATCGCAAGGACGTTTGATCTCCAAAGAAGCTTTCAATCCAAGTAAGGTCTCTTTTAAATCTTTATAATGTCGGAAATGGATGACATTTTAGCAACCCAACAGCAACTAATCGAAGCAGTAATTAAGCTCTCCACCAATTTCAAGAAGGATGGTGCAGAGCGCAAGACCTCAGACTACTTACGTCGTCGATTAGCTACCTTGGAACAATACTTTACAGAGTTCCATAATAATCATATGACTTTGCTGTCTTTTGGTGATCAATCTCATGCATATTTCAGTACTAATCAATACGATCAAATGAAAGAAACATATAACACCATTAAAACTACTATTCAAAACTATAGCCCCCTCGCAAACAGACCGCAAAATCCTGAACTGAAACCTCCTACATTACAACCTACTCCGGAATCTCAAACCTCGAACCTCGCATCTCATGCTGCTTCTAAAACCCCTACTCTCGGAGAGAGTAAATCCGTGGGTCTATTCAAAAAGCAAGCTACCAACTTTAGGGCTTTCTTGAGAACATCTTCCAATATCGACCTTGATCTCGTCACGGAAAAATGGGAGTTTGAAGACATCCTAAAGACGATACAATCTCGTTGGGCGGCTATTGATTCGCTTCATGGGAGCTAGACAACGAATATGGCGGATCAAACCCCGAGTACGAGGAGCAATATACTCATTATGAGAAATATTATAACAAAATCAAGAAAGACCTCAATAAGAAAATGTGGTCCGTTGCTCATATTGAAAAATCTACCCCTAAAATGGAGATAATCACCTTTGAGGGAAACTACAATAAGTGGATTTCGTTCAAAGATCTTTTTACCGAAGCTGTGCACAACAACCCCTCTTTGTCGAGTGCACAAAAGATGCAGTTTCTAAAGAGTAAGATCAAAGGCGAGCCCGAAAAATTGATCCAACATCTCCAAATAAGCTCCGACAATTATCCTGTATGCTGGAATATCCTCAATCATCGTTATAATAATAAACGACTGATCTTAACTTCATATCTTAACAATCTCATGAATATCCCTGCAAACCAGCAACAATCATCAAATCACATAAAACGCATTCACGACACTACGTACGAGAGCGTGAATGCTATCAAGAATCTGGGAGTCGATGTCTCTTCCTGGGACTCTTTCCTGGTATGTAAATTGTCTCAAAAATTGGACTCGGATACATACGAGGATTATCTCCAAGCCTTAAAATCGCCGCGAGAGTTGCCCGTCTTGGAAGATTTCCTTAAATTCTTGGAAACGAAGTTTATGGTGCTGGAAACTTCACGTAAGAAGCTTGAAAATTCCACGCAGAAATCATCTCAATCTTACAATAATAACAAGCCATCATTTTCAAATGGTCCCAATTATAGACAAAACCATAACAATCCTAAAACGAATTACTCAACAAACCAAGTTTCGCAATCGTCAAAGTCCAAACGCGAAAATAACTATCGAAAGCAATGCCCTATTTGCAACACCAATGATCATCGAATTCGAAAAAAAATATTGGAATTGCAACCTAATGAACGTAAAAATGCTATTACCAACTTGAAACTTTGTATTAATTGTTTACATTATCACGAAGGCAAAAAATGCCTATCGGAAATAAGATGCAAAGAATGCAATAACGAACATAATACCATTTTGCATGAATCTTTTACGTCACATCGATCTCGGTCAAATGCAGCCACGATTACGAAATCGCAACCTCAGCAGCAAGACAGTAACGCAGTTGCATCGCTTCTTAGAGAACCCTCAGAAATATTGCTTGCCACAGCAATAATTAACGTACAAGCAGCAGACGGATCTTACCAAAAAATGAGAGTTCTTTTAGATCAAGGGTCACAGACATCCATTATTAGTGAAAGCGCAGCTCAGTTGTTAAGACTACCGCGACGGAAATGTAACGGTTATATCTCTGGAATAGGAAATAAGGAAAACAACTGTAAGGGCATGATTACCATCAAAAGCTCGTCGTTGGTTAGCGACTTCACCTTTGAAACGGATGTATATATAATGAATAGACTCATAAATAACTTACCCAGTTGTACCTTACCTAAGCCAGACTGGCCTATACTTGACACAAAAAATCTATCAAGACATATGGAATAAGTGGAAGACTGACTACCTCTCGCAGCTTTCTACAAGGTCCAAATGGCGACAGCATTAAAAAGATCTCAACCTTAACGACATCGTTATTATAAAGGACGACAACCTTCCACCAGGAAAATGGAGTCTAGGTCGCGTAGTAGCGCTACATCCTGGAAGTGACGGACACGTAAGAGTCGTCACACTCAAATCCAAAAACGGGCTCTTGAAACGCCCAGTTGTAAAACTGTCCTTACTGCCAACAAATAAAGATGATCAAGATCCAAATACCCATAGAGTTGATAATAAAGTGCCAGCGTCGAAGAAAAAACGCCCTATCTCATTCTCAGCTATGGTTTTATCTTTGACATTATTTTTGCTGTCACTAATAAACACCGCTCAAGCATCCTACAACTTTACCCTGCTGCCAAACAATAGTGCCTACTTCGACAAAATATCTAATATGCATTTAATTAGAGATGATTGGCACTTAATAGTCTATTACGACACAAATCCTTATCAAGAAGGAACGGCGGCATTACGAAAGTATATCGAGTATCTTGAAACCATATGCTCTACGATTAGAACACAAACACCATGCGACGGCGTCAGGTTACAACTCGAGCACGAGTTCGAAGAAATTAAACATTATGATAATATTGTCATGATAAATGACTCGTTTATGACTAATAAGAATCGCCGGCGACGCGGCTTGCTAGACGGAGTAGGCTACGTTGCAAATAGTTTATTTGGAGTGTTGGATCAAAGATTTGCAGAAAAATATGAGAAGGATATTGACCTTTTAAAGCATAACGACAACCATTTATACAACCTCTGGAGAAACCAAACGTCGGTCGTAGAAGCCGAATTTAATCTCATGAAAAGGATGGAGAGTACTATAAACAAACATCATAAAATAATCAATCAAAAGCTTAATTATCTCCAAGGTTCTTATAAAAATCTTGCTCAGCAAGTGCAAAATATAACTATCAACACAGACTTTATAACCACGGCTTTCACTGCCAACAACTTGTTGTATACCCTTCGACGAATCCAGGACTCAATTTTAGATACAGTAACTGATATTTATAGTGGAAAATTAGATTTTCACTTGATATCCCCGAAGCAACTCAGATCAGAGCTAAGCATAATATCAGCACAAATATCTGGAGACTTGGTAGTCCCTGTCGACAACTTTAATCTTAAAGATCTTTACAGCTTGCTCAAAGTAAGAGCCAAATACTCTGGCAAATACCTAATTATAGAAATAAGAATACCCCTGATTGAAAGGGATCTTTACGAGGTATTCAATCTTATCCCGGTTCCACGCATTGTAAAAGATAACATGATGATGAAGGTCGAAACTATCTCTGAATTAGCAGCCATCAACATGAGAAAGGATTCGTATTTAACTATCACAGACACGGATCTGCAGTCATGCGTATTACAAAACCCTGTGACTATTTTGTGTCATATCAGAAGGCCCATTTACCACATGAAAGATGATCATAGCCTTTGTAAGACGATCCCAGGCACAAGAACTTGTAAAACTAAAACTACTTCGTGCAAGAATGACTGGAGAGAGTTAACATCAGAAAACAAATACATATTATTATTTATGCTGCAATGAATGTAACGTCAAACTTCTGTGTGAAAATCCAGTTAAGGCAGTTAGGTTATCAGAAGCTGGTCTGTTGCGTGTTGGGGACGGCTGTTTAGTAAAAACAGAAGATTTTGTGGTGTATTCAAACAAAAGACTGTCCAGTAAAATGAGCACTACGAGAAATATTATCTCGCCAGAAATATCACCAATCAATCACATAATCACTATGCCAGAAATCTCATATGAGCTTAACCCCAATAACTCAATCTCAGACAATTTGAAACTATTAAGAGAAGTATTGAGATCATGAAGCAGAGTGCACCTTTGAGCACCGATATCTCCTACCACGACATACACCTTTATACTGCTACATATCTCATCATATTGGGAATCTTAATATTGGTGGCAGCTTACTGTTTTAAACGTTGGCGGCAAAGGCAACGTAAAGGAAATCGTTCCACGTCTACAGCGGAGCGGTCGATAGCCTCGGTGGCGACTGCGTTGCCATCTCCACACACCGTTAGAGAAAGTGTTGTGATTGAGTGTAGTGAAATTAGGGAAAAAGGACAATCTAGTAGTAAATCAGTGAAACGTGATGCTAAGCGACATGCTCTATCATATAAAAAAAGGAAGATAGAGGTTCTTCACCGATCTTTCGCGTGTTTTCTCTTCCTGATTTACACTGCAACGATTCTGTTTAATTTGTAATGTTACTTTTATCTCATCTTTTAACATAACTAACCCTACATAACTATTTTAGTATTATTTCAACACTGTTTTCACCTTGTTTGTATTAAGTCCATAACCCCTTTAACTATACCTACTTATTAACCTCATCTTTTTCTCCCTCGGGAGTATGTTCAGGTCAATCACCGAACAATAATAAACATGTCAGCGTAATTGCGACACCGCGCTCTATGCCTTGAATAATTTATGTATTATTTACCTAAGTAAAATAGTCAGTACGCTCTCGGAAAGCATATCGGGCGCGGCTCAATCTCATCTCATTTTACCTCATTAGTTTTAATCGTTATCCCATTTGTATCACTGAAATATAGCTATCTTTATAATCCTTAATCTTAGTTTATCTTAAACTCACCCCAACCCCGAACACCCATTATTGGTAAAGGGAGTGTGTAACTGTTATCCATCTTATACAGTGGTTAAACAAGTGTTTTATTTTATTTTATTAGTAAGGCTGTATAATATGTATAAACAATTCGACGCAGGGGAACAATAGAAAATTTTGCTGTTCCATTCAGTTTGACCGCGTTTATTTTGATAACCGACAGTAAAATTCTGCGTCAACAAGTCTAGAATCATGTGCTGAATTCATGGTGCCAGTTTGCGCGTCTATGTCGCTGTCACCCTGTATACAGCAAAAGGTTTGATTTAATGCGCATTTAATGCGCTTTAACCATGAATTCAGCATACCATTTTCATAGAAAATTTGTTACAGGTTATACAAAAAAAAAAACAGCTGCTCCATACATTTTGACCGCGTAGGTATTGCACTTTTATATGAAACAGCAGATTTTTTTTGTAAAGCCGACGAAAAATTTCTTCGCTGGGGGGTCTAGAATGCTGCCGTGCTTGTGATAAATACAGTAAGTGCCTTGGCGGCAATTTCGAGAAAAAGGCGGTTAAAGTTTTTTTTTTTACTTTTGACATTTCTCACGAAATATAGATTAAACCTAAGTCTTCTTAATTTTTTAACGTAAAGATAGGTTTGTTTTACAATTTTTATATTTTTATTTTTATTTAGAAATAATATTGGAGCTGTAAAGCTTGAAAAAATATTTATGTTATGGAATGAACAATTAAAAAATAATGCTTTTCTTAGTATTGGCACAGTAAGTGTGTGACTTACTGTAACAATCTTTAGTTTTAAGTACATACTGCAACACTGATTACGAAATTACACAATTTGCTTAGTGTAACTTAATCACTTACTGTAGCTAAGAGCAATATGTGTAATTATGGCATCTACCATAAACCATCGGAACCATATAATTAATTACTTTTTCTCAATTATTTTAGATAAATGAAACAAAAGAGACCTTCTGAAATCACAGTTTAATATAAAACGTATACAGCTTTAATAATACTTTAAAATTGAAAAAAATCTGTTCCATTAAGCATTTAGGAATCATATTATAAACTAACCAAAATAAACAATTCGTGTTTGTACAAACTACTTCGTACATGGATCAATCATAAATCAAATAAACTAGCACCGTTTCAAAAAATAACACCTATAAAGATTTTTCCTTAATTAAAACTCTTCATTCTTCGTACACAATAAAAAAATGAAAAAACAAATAAAATAAACACTTTGTTTCTAAAAAAATAAGTTTTCTCTTTGGATTTCTTCATTACAAAAAAAAAAAACGTTATTCTGTCAATTTCTGTCGTTCTACAATGACAGAACAACTTCTTACAAAGCACTTTAAATTCTTTAACATGGCTTGTTTAGAACGATTATTAACATGTTACCATTATATAAATGATTAGGGCCTGGTTATACGAACATAATCAAATCAGTCTTACAAATCAATTAATAATATAAGTCCCTATGTAGCAGTTAATGATAAAATAGTAAAATGTCTTCTAAGTGACCAGTAAAGCGTAGACTTACAAAAACATTATCATTACAATAAGAAAGTCTTTGAGGATAACCACTTTAGTCTTTTATTACTATCCATTTTACAATAAGTTAAAAGAAGATACGTTGCCATGCATAAATAATTACTTTAGTCTTTAAAAAAAAAAAAAAATGTGAACCTAAAACTCTTCCGTTAGTAGATTTGTTGCAGAATTCGAAACCGGAATGTTAGACCAAAATTCCCTTCTATTTTCAGGCATCAGAGGTATAAGCTTCTGTATAATCTCTGCTTTACGATCTGCAGTGATTCCTCTTGGAATATTTTTAGACTTCACCTCAGGGAACTTTTGGGTCTTTACAATTTTGGCTTGTAAGAAGTCCAATGATTGAAACATCTCATTATGTCCCGTTTTATACATTAGTACGAATTTACCTCTCTCAACTTTAACTACCATTTTAATCTTAAGGTAAATCCTGTGTTCCATGTTTCTCAGTTTATATTGTGACGATAAGTCTTCAAATAAATAAAAGTCTGAAACACCCATCGATTTGACAATACATTTGCGATTATTTGCCATTTTTACCCTTTGGATATAATCATCGAAATCATACACTTTATTTTTACCTAACATCTTCTCAACCTGATGATGAAAATGGTCAGCTGACATGAAGGTATGTCCTGGCTCGAAATATCGTATCTCGATTGTTTTCGTAGAAATTAAGGAACTATTATTTTACACACTTATTTTTGGTTAATATAATTATAATTTGTATTCTAATTTAGGTACCTAGGTACCTTAAAACGGTAACGACAAACAATTTACTGACGTGATAAAATTATGAAATGTAAAACTAGTGCCAAACTTATTATATTAAGCTGTTAATAATATCATAAAATTGCCCCAGTAATTAACTGCTCAAATATTATAGCTCCGAATACAAACGCTAGGAAAGTACGTATACTTACTAGTGATTTTGGCGCCAATTTTATTCTCCGACACACGTCAGCCTCTATTGTTGCGTGGTCCTGGGTCCGCGACTGCAAATTTTCGTACTTGCCCCACCCCGCACTACCCGTCCGGACCCCAAAGGCCTTAGAATATTTGCAGTAAGTAACGTGTTTACCTTATTTGTTCCAGTGAAGTCTATGCAAAATTTTACGTTTTCCTAAACATAGTTATTGCGTCTACGCCTATAAATACATATTTTCATTTGCTGACTTATCATAAACACAGTAAGTTCCACTTACTGTAAATATGATAAGGTCTAGTATACAAATGTTTTATTTCCATCACTTAATACAATAACAGCAAGTGCCACTTACTGTTAATATGTTTCAGTGATACTTGGTGTTAATGTGATTAGGGTAGGTTTTCGCTTAGCAGGAATTATGTAATTTAAAATACGTGTATGCTTTAAGACTGTTTTATTGCGACTGAATGAGGTGGGGACCTGTATTACTTAATAAACACGTAGCAATCTCATATATAGACTTAACATGCCGCCCACCAAAAGGACATAGTTCTTTTATTAATCTAATAACTACTTTAACATAACTTTAATAACTTTAAATATTTGCTCTAACATAAATTAATTTACTCAGTAGCAATGGGTAAAGGGCACAACTTTGAACAACATCTTTTAATTACACTATTGCCACTTTTTATGCTGTAGACTCTGGTTACACCATCTTGTCCAGGATGTTTGTCTACAACACGACCCAGAGCAAATTTTCCAGGTGGTAATCCATCGGTTTTTATTAAAACAACATCTCCAACCTTGAATTCTTCTGCCTTCTTTAACCAAATGGGACGTTGTTGCAATCGCGTAAGGTATTCTTGTTGCCAACGTCGCCAGAAATCACCAAGTAATTTTTGGGTGTATTGCCATCGGGACAAGGAATTAATCCTTGTATCCTTAAAATCAGGTGACGGTACAACGATAGGAGCTTCGCCGATTATAAAGTGTCCGGGTGTTAGTGCTTCTATGCAGTCTGGATCTTTGTCATCGATAGGACACAAAGGCCTAGAATTGAGACAAGCCTCAATTTGGCACAACACTGTGGACATTTCTTCATAGGTAAGATTAGTGGTGAGCACGCGCTTCAAATGGTGTTTAACTGATTTTACACCCGCCTCCCACAAACCTCCAAAATTTGGTGAGTATGCTGGTATGTAATGCCATTGTGTTCCTTCCAGTGCCAATGTGTTTGATATGTCACCTTCAAAGACCAGATTTGCTTCTTTCCATGCGGCCACCAATTCTTTGTTGGCTCCAACAAAATTTCGGCCCTGGTCACTCCATAGGTCGCTACATTTTCCTCTTCTGGAAACAAATCGCTTGAATGCAGCGATAAAAGCTTCAGACGATAAATCGCTAACAAGCTCAAGGTGCATAGCCTTGGTTGACATGCAGATGAATACACAGATGTATGCTTTCTGAGTTCTGATGCCTCTTCCTTTAGACATGCTTATTTGAAACGGGCCTGCAAAATCAACTCCGGTATGTATGAAAGCTCGAGCAGGAGTTACTCTCGCTTTAGGCAGGTCACCCATTATCTGTGTCCTTGATCTTGCTCTGAGTCTAGCACATACTAGACACTTGTGTATGCAGGATTTTATAAGTGATTTTCCTCGTACAACCCAATATTTTGAGCTTATGTAATTTAACATAAGTTGAACACCGCCATGCAATGTGTGGGCATGTGCATCAGCGATAATCAAAGGCACCAACTCGTTCTTGTTTCCTAATATTATAGGATGTTTAACCTGCTCATCCAAGTTTGCGTTACGGAGTCTACCGCCCACCCTGAGGATACCGTCTCCATCAAGGTAAGGATTCAAGGTTTTAATTTTACTTTCTCCTTTTATAGCTTTATTTAATTTTAGTCTTTTTATATCTTCTTTAAATTCTTCTTGTTGTACTAATTCTATGCATTTCATTAAAGACCTTTCTAATTCCTTTGTAGTAAAACTCTTTTCCGTGATTTCCAAGCTTCTTTTAAAATTTAAAAATCTTCTACAATAGGTTATCACTTTTATCAATTCTCTTAGATTATCGAATTCTTTAAAATGTATCTTTAGACTTTCTTCAAATTCCATTTTTAAATTTGCTTGTATTTCCTTTTTCTTTTCTAATTCTGTAGATGTGTTTTCTTGTTTAAATCTTATTTCTGTTTCAGAGAGCCAAGCTGGGCCCTTCCACCACAAATCGGACTTTTTCAGATAAACTAGTAACATGCCCCGAGACCCAATGTCTGCAGGATTTTCTTCAGATGAGACATGAAACCACCGATTGTTGTTTACATTTTCAACGATTTCTACAACCCGATTCGCTACAAATGTTTTCCATTTGTGGGGATCGCCAGATAACCATGCAAGAACAATGGTTGAATCTGTCCATGCATAGATGTTTGATGTAGGGATTCGCATGGCGTGTTCTATTTGCTTGAGCAACCTTGATAACAACAGCGCTCCACACAGCTCCAACCGTGGTATGGAAACAGTTCGTAGCGGTGCCACTCTAGTCTTTGCCGCTTGCAGTTTTGTTGACACCGAGCCATCTCGCATCTTTATTCGGATATAAGCCACTGCTGCATATGCTCGCGTGGAAGCGTCGCTAAAGCCATGGACTTCAATATTTTCTACATCAATACTTAATGTGCCAAGCCATCGATCAATATATACTTCTTTTACTTCTTCAAAGTCTTCACGAAGAGTCAACCACTCGTCCTCGAGGTGTTGGCTTATTCTGTCGTCCCAGCTAACCTTTTCTAGCCATAGCTTCTGTATAAGCATTTTCGCCAAGATTAAACTCGGAGCAATCCATCCCAGTGGATCGAATAGTTTTTGCATGTCCGATAAGATTGTCCTTTTTGTGACATTATCTGACATCCGAGGTAAGTTTATTTTATACTGAAACTGATCTGTTCCTAGATTCCAGATCAATCCTAGGGCTTGCACAGTTCCATCTAATTTTAAATCTAAGTGTACTCGAGTTGTTCTCTTATTTGCATCTATAGATTGCATAAACTCAGTAGAGTTGGAAGACCATTTTGATAATATGAAGCCACCCTTTTCTAGTATATATGAAACTTCTTGAGCTGTGTGTATAGCTTTCTCTGCAGTGTCATCACCAGATATTAAATCATCCATATAGAAGTCAGTTTTAATAATGCGTACAGCCTTTGGGTGATTTTGACCTTCATCTTCAGCCACTTGATGAAGAGTTCTGACTGCTAGATGGGGTGCTGCCGCTGTACCAAACGTGACACGAAGCATACGGTATTCTTTGATCGGATCTGACTCTTCCTCTCTCCACAAAAGTCGTTGATATGTATCGGCGTCTTCTTTATGTAGTAAGACTTGCATATACATTTTTTGTATGTCACTTGCATAGCAGACGCGATATAATCTCGATCTCATAACAATATCTCTAAGGTCATCTTGCAGCTGAGGTCCTACAAGCAGTTCATCGTTGAGAGAGACGCGATTCGATCCTTTAGCTGAAGCATCAAACACAACGCGTGTCTTCGAGGTTTCCTTTTCGACGCGGACAACGGCGTGATGAGGTAAGTACACCGCTTTGTTTTTCTTTGTTTCTTTTTCAGGTATTTCTTCCATGTAATTTGATTGTATATATTCTTGCATGGCTTTTTGGTAGTCTTCTTTTAGAGTAGGTGCTTTTTTAAATCTTTTTTCTAGCTGTAGTAATCTATGTCTTGCTATTTCTTTTGTGTTTCCGTTAGGAGATATGGGGTTATCGGTTTTAAAAGGTAACTTTACTATGTATCTTCCTTCGTTTGTTCTTGCATGAGTATCTTCATATATTGTCTCACATAGCTTTTCTTCTCTTGTTAACTTTCTTTTATTTTCAGTGTTAATTTCCCAAAGACATTTCAACAGGTTCTCTACTTCTATTTGCTGATGAAGGACCAGAAAAGATTCCTCTTGTAAATTGGTGTTGATTTCTCCAAACAAAATCCATCCCAGGTTTGTTTCTTGGGCACACGGAGACCCGGGAGGACCCTTGATTAATTGTTGTTGCACGATTTGTGCATATTCTTTAACACCTAGAAGCAAGTCAATATGACCCGGTTTGTGATAGTTCGGGTCAGCCAAGTTGAGCCCTTCTAGATGTGGCCAATGTGTGACAGTAACAGCTTTGGAGGGGATTCTCGTGGTCAACTGTTTACTCATGACGTATGCTTGTATGTTGATCTCGAAGCTTGGATTCCATCGAGAACCAATCCTAAGTTGGACCACGTGATCGACGTTGGTTCTTGTAGATCCCACCCCAATGATATTTCCTCTTGCTGCATGCCTGGTTAGTTTGAGCAATTGAGTCGCCTTCTCGCTGATGAATGACGCCTGCGAACCTTGATCCACTAGCGCACGTAGAACAACAGTGTGATTATGCTCGTTCCTTGCTAAAACTGTTGCCGTGGCCAGTAGCGCGATACTTGTACTTTGTTTGGCACTGTGATGCGACGCGATCGTAGTATTGACTATTTCCTCCTTCTCTTCTACACTGTGTTGTGATGCATTCGGTTGTTTACAGTCCTCAGTTTGTACCGAAGCAGAATCTTTATTTCGGTGTAGTAGAGTATGATGACGTCGACTGCATATGCGACAGGTCATTTGCAATTTACATTTATATGCGGAATGGCCTGGTACCAAACAATTAAAGCAAAGTTTGTTTGACTTAACATATTCAGATCTCTCAGTAGGTTGCAGTTTGGTGAACTCCTTACAATGGCATAAGGTGTGTTTTTCTTTACATAGCACGCATGTTCTATCTGCCGACGACGACGACGTGGTGGCTGTAGCAGTAACAAGGTGTGATCGTTCTTTTACAGGCTTCTCACGGGTGCCCGATGTTGATATTATAAGTTCTAGCGTACGGTACCTTGATTGCAGAAACTCCTTCAAATCATTCCAGGTAGGTAATTCATCTTCGTCATTTGTGCTAACAGATTGTTCCCACTCTTTATGAGACTCAGGGTCCATTTTCTGTATAACAAGAAAAATAATAATAGGATCCCATGAGTTCGTAATTATATTTAAGTTTTGTAAGTTGTTCAAACAATCCGTTGTGACGTCTAATAAATTCTTTATTTGATTTGCAGATTGAGTAGTTATTTTCTTTTGATAAAATAATTTCTTCAACACTGAATTGATAATCAATCTTTTATTCCCATACCTTGATTTAAGAATGCTCCATGCTTGTTTATAATTACTTTGTGTAATTTGAATAGGCTTCAATAATGTCTCGGCCTCACCGGTAACACTGCTCTTTAAATAGTGCAACTTCTGAACATCACTAATCGCCGTGTTTTCATGTACTAAGGAAATAAATAAATCCTGGAACGTAGGCCAATCTTCATAATTCCCACTAAAACTCGGTAGTTGTATCCTCGGCAGCCTAACGAGTTGATCATTATTCATACTTGCAAACGAATCACTTTTCGATGACGTGGATGTGTGCGCGGACGCTGCATTGATCGTCAACAAAAGATCTTGTAAATCGGCTAATAACACAAGATATAAGTCTTCATAAATAAAGAAATCTTCGTTAACAAAATAGTGTAAAGTTTGTTTCTGTTCTTTAGGTGTTATCTTCACTAATTGCTGATGCGTTTCCCTGAATATTGTCCAATATTGTTCTATACATCTTATTCTCGCTTCAACATAACCTTTTGTCAACCTGGTTTTAGGACATTTCTTCAAATTGACTTGTGTTTTTTGTAATAATGCAGCTGTGTCTTCTAAAACGTTAATTAACTCCGCAGTAGTACTCATCGCACGTTTTTTTTGCTTGCTACTATTCACTAATCACCTCTGGAATGCGGCTCGCTATTGTTCGCACCGGCCGCACGATGTCTTCGATAACTTGTTTTTTTTCCGTAATTAATCCGGCTCGAAGGACCACTATGTTAATGTGATTAGGGTAGGTTTTCGCTTAGCAGGAATTATGTAATTTAAAATACGTGTATGCTTTAAGACTGTTTTATTGCGACTGAATGAGGTGGGGACCTGTATTACTTAATAAACACGTAGCAATCTCATATATAGACTTAACACTTGGTAAAAAAAACTCATACCTTAAAAATATAAATAGCAAGATTACGTACTGTAGCAGTACCTAGGAAATGAATTTAATTTTATGAAAAAATCAACCGTATGTGCCCATACTGCATTCATAATAAGTATGCCTTGGCGCAAAATGTGACTTACTGTAAATATGCTTAAACTTATTTTGTTTTCTATGCCAGATTAATTAATTTTAAATATACAGAAATGTAGATCTCAATCTCTTCATTCCAAATATGTACTTAACTCAATATCGACAAAAATGTGACTTACTGTAATTATCATAAGCGCGGCAGAATGATATGCTGAATTCATGTTTAAAGTTTGCACACTGGATAACAACTTTTCCTGTATGTAATTGATGTGTAAGTTGCACCACTTACCGGTTGGAGGAGGGCGCGCGGCGCTGTCCGTGCGCACGAGGCCACGCCACACGTGCGCGTGCAAAACCGCGCGCGCGCGCTTCGTCCCACTCTCCTCCGCAAAGGGCTCGCCCGCGTCGCCCGAGCTGCGCAGCGCCACGACGTCGGCGCGCTGGCGGCCCGACCACGCGGCCAGCGCGGCCGGCTCGTGCGCGCCCTCGGCCAGCAGGAGGCGCACGCCAGCGCGCCGCCACGCGCCGCCGCCGCCCGCAACGCGCGCCTCCACTCGCACCACCGCGAGCGGAGCGTCTGACAGCTGTAAACGTATTCACATGTATTACAGCCTGGCCATAACCTTGCCGCTATCAACGGAAGCTAAGCGCGGGGCGGCGAGCGGGACAAACAAATACACAAAAATGTATGAAACATGCCACAACGCGTCGCATGCAGCGGCAACGCGAGCAGTATTAGCGTATTAGCCGAGCGGTGGTTCCAACTCTACGTCTTCCAGTACGCGGAAGCCACTCCAGTCGGTTTGGTGCCAAACTAAAAAGCGAATAAGGGAGCTCCTAGAGAATGGACAGCAGAGTTCTCAATACGTTTTTAGAACCATACTGCAATCGCCAACACACCTGCCAAGCGTGGTGATTATGGCAACCCGACGTACAAATAAAAACAAGAAGCTCTCTGATTCTACTTTGCAGCTCATGGAGGAGAGGCGCGAAATGATTCTGCAGTCTAGACGATGCCCTCGAGTGCCGGCTGCTTAATAGACGGATCTCTAAGTCCTTGAAAAGCGACCTTGGGCAGAGTCAGCTTGCAAAACTAAAGACTTATGATGGCAGGATCGTATCCACCAAACCTGAGCTATTGAGAGAGATGGAAAGGTATTATGGACATTTCATACCCGTCAACAAGTAACCCCGTTACGAATCTGGCAAACGACCCAAGAGCTAGATTGACCCAACAGTAATAAACGTAAAAATAAACCGACCGTAAATACCGTGACCAGGTGGTTACGGTATTTTTCAGTAGTCATGGTGTTTGTGATCCAAACGAGGTCTGTTCTTCTACCAACACGAATTCCCGCCCAAACCATAACTGTCCTGCCGTGGTATGGATCGACTTTCTGAGGGTGTTGCAGATGGCTCTCACGACCAGGAACTCGCCATAAGCGTACTCTCCGCGATTTGGGATGGAAACCGAATCGGGACTCATCGGTAAACAGCACTACATACCACTGGTTATCTGCCCAGGGGCCTTAGTCTGCTATTTTTATAAATTCGTCATTCCAACACGATCCCATTGTCATTAATTTGTCATTTTGCTAAAAGTTCGTAATCTGCTAAATTCATAATGGTCGATCATTGGTCGGTCAATGGTCTCGTAATAGAATTGTGTTATAATGGCATTTTCGTAATGCTATTATTATAAAACTCGTTAGTAGAAATGTTTTTCGAAAAACTACTACTAAATTTGAACATTTATTCATGCCAGATTTCATATAGATATACAAGGTGTAACTTAAATAACGCACAACCTCTTAAGGGGTCATTGTACTCATCATTATCAACAAGTTTTACTATGGGACCAAACCTGAAATCGTAAAAAAAAATCAGCTGTTCCCTACATTTTGACGATTTATGCGAATACAAGTGTATGGAACAGCTGATTTTGTTTCGCGATTTCAGGTTTGGTCCCATAGTAAAAGTTGTTGATAATGATGAGCACAATAACCCCTTAACAGGTTGTGCGCTATTTAAGTTACATCTTGTATATTCAAATCAAATCAAAAGTCATTTATTCAAACTAGGCTGAGAGTCAGCTCTTTTTGAACGTCAAAATAAAATTACATAAGACAGTCCCCCCAAAACGCCCGCCCTTCACCACTTCCTAGTGCTTTAGCTGGGAAGAAGAAGTAGCGGAACAAACTCCCCAGCAGCACAGCTGTCTGTTAAGTTAGAAGAACTTGATTCTATACAATAATAGGTAATAAAAATTACGAAACACAAAAAAAAAACATAAAATTTGCCATATGTCAGCTAGCACACGCCAATATACCATCAAAAATTGAAAACTAAAAATAATAGAAAATTAAAACAAAACGTAAACAGAACTTCCAATCGAAATAATAGCCTTCAGGCATAAAGGGCATTCCTGCTTACATATGCAATTCTGCATTATGCAAATATAGCTATAACTTAAAGTAACAAAAGTTAAACTAGGACCTCTGGACTAAAATTTATAAAAGCTTAATACAATTAACAATAACAAAACCATGGTCAGCAAGACGACCAGTCACCACGAGCAGCACCCGTTCACGAGCATAACGCAAAGATCAGCCACTACCCCCCTCGCCATATTTGAGGGAAGGAGGCAACCCGATCCCCGACGCTACCGCAAGCAGTGACATCTAAGGGAGCATGACGAACTTGCTGCCGGTTGCACTGGCAAGAATAATCATGAATTGTCGAGGTCGCTAGCTAACTACATATTGCAATACTACTCACTAAAAAAAAAACATTGTAGTGAGTAGATTAAGTCAACAACAAATGAAAAAAGAAAAAGGAAAATTGAATTATACAGTCAGATAAAACAAGCAATTATACAGCGTGGCGATTAGGTTATCACATTAATTCAAACCACGTATTCTACATTACGTATTTTAAGCATACATAAATAAAATAATTAATAAAAGTTAACATTCTACCCGTGAGACCTTTTTTTCCCTTTTAGTATTTAACAACATCATGTATTGCATAAAGAAAATCCCCTGACCAATACTAGTAGGTCAAAGACCCGTGGCCGGCGGCGTAGATAGTTCAGTCAAACGATGTAAGACGATGCCATTCCAAATTACTTGGAATTACTAACAATTACAAAAGACGTAAACAAATCAAGCGAAAAATGTCCTTACGGCTAATAGTTTAAGGCGTTCGCTATGCGCAAAATTAAAAAATAAAGGACCCCAGCGGGGAATAAAAAGCATCTGCGATAAATGTTCTTACTGCTAACGGTCTACGGCATAAATCTCTACGCGCGAAATGGACGGGGAAGGGGGTGTGTGTCGTCAAATTTCGTATTTTTTCGGCGGGCGGCGTGTGCGATTGTTTGTGTTTTGTGTGTGACTCACTCCAGTGCCCGCGCCGTTGTCCTTGAGGATAGTTCGTTCACGACAGCAGTTGCCTATTTGCATTTTTTTGGTGTTTGTATTGAGGACGTTTTGTTAAGATTCTTGTTGAAATAGGATAGGTACGTTATTATTAGTTGTAGATTAGTTAAGTGTTGTGACAGTTCGTGCGGTTCCTATTTTTGTGATAGGACACGTAATTACAACAGTAAAATTAGTTGTAGGTAACTTTTTGAAAGTTGTGTGACTGTTTATGCGAATTCAGACGCTTTTATTATTCCTTTTTGTGTTGTGTTCTCAAGATGCCTCGTGTCAATTTCACGTCATCGGAGTACACCGATATGATATTGATTTATGGAGAATGTTATCAAAACGATCCCTTAGATGTCACTGCTTGCGGTAGCGTCGGGGGTCGGGTTGCCTCCTTCCTTCAAATATGGCGAGGGGGGTAATGGCTGATCTTTGAGTTATGCTCGTGAACGGGTGCTGCTCGTGGTGACTGGTCGTCTTGCTAACCATGGTTTTGTTATTGTTAATTGTATTAAGTTTTTATTAATTTTGGTCCAGAGGTCCTAGTTTAACTTTTGTTACTTTAAGTTACTTATAGCTATTTTTGCATAATGCAGAATTGCATATGTAAGCGGGCATGCCCTTTATGCCTGAAGGCTATTATTTCGATTGGAAGTTCTGTTTACGTTTTATTTTAATTTTCTATTATTTTTAGTTTTCAATTTTTGATGGTATATTGGCGTGTGCTAGCTGACATATGGCAAATTTTATGTTTTTTTTTTGTTTCGTAATTTTTATTACCTATTATTGTATAGAATCAAGTTCTTCTAACTTAACAGACAGCTGTGCTGCTGGGGAGTTTGTTCCGCTACTTCTTCTTCCCAGCTAAAGCACTAGGAAGTGGTGAAGGGCGGGCGTTTCTGGGGGGACTGTCTTATGTAATTTTATTTTGACGTTCAAAAAGAGCTGACTCTCAGCCTAGTTTGAATAAATGACTTTTGATTTTGATTTTGTACCATCGAGTACTGTTAGTAGTGGTACTAACACCACTTTTGACACGCCTAGTAGTTTAAACTATTAGGTGCGACAACGGGTACGCTGCATATATTGAATGTTGTACATCAAAATATGCAGGGTCTTTCCGGCAAAGAGCTTGAGTTAAGTTTATTTATCGAGAATCACGATGTTCAGGTGTTATGTTTGACCGAACACTGGTTGAAAGAACATGAAATAGTGTGTTTCAACAATGATTTTTTTACTGTGCAAAGTGCATTTGTTAGGAAAAATGCTATTCGCGGTGGATCCTTAGTTCTTGTTTCCAACAAGTTGAAATGTAAACAACGTTTAGATCTAGTTAATCTTTCCATCGAGCGCACTATTGAGTTGTCTTGTGTTGAACTCGAGCGTTACGTGATAATTTGCGTTTATCGACCCCCCTCTGGGGATTTTATTCGTTTGGAATCGGTAATGGAGGATTCACTCAATAAATTAAAATCAAGTACCTAATAAATGTATAATTGTATGTGGAGATTTTAATGTTAATATTTCAGATGTTACTCCATTAAGTATTAGACTTCTCAATCTGTTTAGGTCTTTTAATTTAAATAACTTGTTTTTTGAACCTACTAGGATCACGGCATTTTCGTCGACTTGTCTTGATAATATATTTAGTGACTGTGATGCCAAAAATCAATTAGTGTTAAGTGACTTAACGTCAGACCACTGTGGATTATTAGCTAGCTTCCTTTTGCCCTTACATAAAAAGCCGCGTAAAATAGAATGCAGGCCTTATACAGCAAGTCGTTGCAACAAATTTAAAAATAATAGAATTACCCCATCTTTAATAGAACATGAGAATCCTAATGAAATCTATGGAGCCCTTTTCGATGTAGTGCATAAAGAATACCAGTCTACTTTCAAGACCAAAACCATTGACATTAATGGCACCTCCGTTGGCTTCAACCAATGGACCACTCCAGCTATTTATAAAAGTAGAGCGAGATTATACGAGCTATATGGTTTGAAATAATATAGGTTTGATACTCCTTTCCTAGAGTATGTCAGAAATTATTCAATATTATTTAAAAAGATCTGTGCTTTTGCTAAATCTAAATTTCTAAGCGATACTATAAAAAAATCTAGTAATAAAGTAAAAACCACATGGAAAATTATTAACAATGAAACGGGTAAATCGGTTAAACAGGAAAAACATTTAGAGATTATGGTCAACAACAAATTAGTTGATAAAGCTGCCGACGTAGCTGAGGCATTTAATGAGTTTTTTGCCAACATACCTATTTTTACGACTCGCTCCTTAAATTCGTCCCCGTCTAAAGCTGAAAATCTTTTGCACAGTAGTGTGCCCAAATGTAGTCGCTTATTTAGTTTCGAACATGTAACGCCACATAACATCACGCCGGTATGCTGTGAATGGGTAAGCACATGTGAACCACTAAAAAGTGAAAAATAAAAACTTTTTCCAAAAAAAAAACAACCGACTTCCAAAAAAACACTACAAAGTGAAAAATAACTTTAATTTCGGAAGTCGGTGTCTTTGCAGCTGTATTTGAATTTTTTGTCACCGCCTTCCGAAATTAAAGTTATTTTTCACTTTGTAGTGTTTTTTTGGAAGTCGGTTGTTTTTTTTTTGGAAAAAGTTTTTATTTTTCACTTTTTAGTGGTTCACATGTGCTTACCCATTCACAGCATACCGGCGTGATGTTATGTTATGAACTGGTGTAAGCAGTAGACATAGATGAGATTTCAGCAATCCCAGTCCATTTGCTATCATTTATTGAGGAGTTCCGTTGCCTATCTCCAAAGTTCATCATCAAATCTTCACCAAATTGAAATGAGACCACTACGAAAAAGCACTCATCCAAAAAATACCTAAATCGCTTTGTGTGCCTTTAATATTTTAATAGTTCTCTCTATTTCTCCAGGATCAGGATCCCATCATCAGATCCTGATCTGATGATCATGGGACCACCTGGGAAGTATACCTATTCAAACAAAAAAAACAAAATCCAAATCGGTCCAGCCATCTTCGAGTAATCGGGGAACAAAAAAAAAACTTCCGACGAATTGATAACCTCCTCCTTTTTGAAGTCGGTTAAAAATAATTAAGTGGGGCTCCCATACAACAGACATGATTTTATAGATAATGTTACGGAAGCCTTCTTGCGCGAGTTTGACTCGCACTTGGCCGGTTTTTCTTTACGCACTTCACATTAATGTGATTTATTTAATCTAAGTTTCATAACAGCTTTCAACCAGTTTCATAAATCGGTCTTAATTATTTGTCCAGCTTCATTACTATTTAAATTTGTTACTTTAGAGAATAACATAAAATTGTTAGCGATTTTATTCTATATTCCTAATCTCGTCTGCTCTATTCATGTAACTATTTCATAACATAACTAGTTACTTCTAAGAAGGAACACATAACTACACATGCCATAATTTCTAGATAAAAATTTCAAAACTTCTAATTTATCTATCTAATACCTTTAAACGAGCAATTCTTGTATTCAAGGTGTAACTTAAATAACGCACAACCTATTAAGGGGTTATTGTACTCATCATTATCAACAACTTTTACTATGGGACCAAACCTGAAATCGCGACAAAAAAATCAGCTGTTCCCTACATTTTGACGATTTATGCGAATACAAGTGTATGGAACAGCTGATTTTGTTTCGCGATTTCAGGTTTGGTCCCAAAGTAAAAATTGTTGATAATGATGAGTACAATGATCCCTTAAGAGGTTGTGCGTTATTTAAGTTACACCTTGTATATGTCAAATCAAAATCAAATCAAATCAAATCATTTATTTTTGCAAACATGGGTAATTGGTACAGTACGATTCACGAAAGATGACCACAAATGGCGGCCGTCTGCGCACGTACACTCATGAAGAAAAGACTTAAGACAAAATAATATTTTAATGTTGGTTAAATAATTTGTGTAATGTTGTAAACGCTGCTGGTTATGCAAATAAATCAAACGTAAGTAATTTTAAATGTTTATTAAAATTAATTGAACCAAAAATATTATAAATATGTGAAACACATTTAGTCGCTATCGCTATTCTCAAGTTCCATGATTCCCACTATCATGGAACTTGAGGGAATCGTGGAACTTGAGGAACTGGGGTCGGGTTCCATATTAAAGTCTTCATCTTCCGATGATTCAGGAAAATCCACATCTGTCGAATCTTCGCTCTCGTCAGATTCTCCCACACGTATAATTAATTCCTCCGTAAGCACATCGACGATGTGTTCACTTTTTATATAGCTTTCTTCTATAGATTTTACTTTGTCACATAGTTTTTTCCAGTCCTCTGGTCCCATCAGATTCACTTTTTCTTTAATTAAATCTATAACGCAGCCAATATTCCACTTTACGTTTTTACTACTCACGTAACCCTTTAGAGGCCCAAGCCATTTCTATGGGATTTAAATCCGGATGGTACGGTGGGAGACGGAGAACATCGTGACCATTTTCCATCCACAATAACAAATCTCAACAAAAAATTTACAAACAACGAAAACTTAACAAATAAAAAACAATTTAAAACAAAGAAACACTTCTTTTCGACTGTACTCGAGAGCAGTGTGAGCGCGTCGACGCCACGATAGACGAATAGCGACTGAGCAGCCTATCACGAGACGCGCGCGCACCAATGGCGTCGCTCCGGTCTTGACGCATTCCGCCCACGCCTCACCTCGCACCTCCAAAGGGACCTAAAATATGCCTTCTGCGCCGTGGTCATCTTTCGTGAATCTTACTGTACGTATATATATAATCTGAATCTCGGATACTGCTCCAACGATTTTCATGAAATTTAGTATGCAGGGGGTTTCGGGAGCGATAAATCGATCTAGCTAGGCTTCATTTTTAGAAAACGTCAGACCCAAAAAAAAAAAATACCAGCAAAGCTCGGTCAGCCAGATATTCATAGTTATATGACCACAACTGAATATAGTTACTGACTATTATATTTTTTTTCCGTGTGATACCGGACGTAAAAAAAAAACATCATCCCATTTCTTCCCGTGGGTGTCATAGAAGGCGACAAAGGGACTTACTAGAGAATGGGCATCATGCCATGGCGTTCTCTATGCATTTTACCACCATACTGCGATCGCCAACCCGCCTGCCAAGCGTGGCGATTATGGCAAAACCCCCCTTTTGAGGGAGGCCTATGTCCAGCAGTGGACGTCTTTCGGCTGAAATGATGATGATGATGATATTTTATAACTTGTTTTTGTTGTGTTGTGAATAAAAGTAACTTCGTCCTCCAACAACACTCCTTCTGAAAGGATTTGCCAGGACAAGCAAAACACAGAATTGTATGGAAAAGGGTGTTAGTGCACCCGATAACAGGCAACTGCCCAATAAATCCAAATGAAACAAAGTTTTCTGCGAGTACAAAATATATTCAAAAAAAATATTCAACTCATCACATTTGTAGAAAATCTTAACTGTGAGATTCAGAACTTAACAACGCCATCTATCGAGCTTTGAGGAAGCTCTCACTCAAACATCCCGCCCACCATGGACAGAATGTCCAAAACGAAATTCATCATAACAATAAAATAAACTTAAATAACCACCCACCATGAAGCAAATTCCAAAATAGATGGGAGGGCAAAAAATAAATAAACATAAGTGGACTGTAAAACAAGTATCTACAATTATAAAACTATAGTTTGAAATAACATCTTAAACCAAAACGTAAATTATAAATTAACTACTATACTTAATCAATTATAGACCATAAAAAAAACATAACATATTATCAAGTAGTGAAGGGAAGCACTATTAACTTTAACACAGGTATTTTTATGATGGAAACCTTACAACGCAATGAAACAACTCGTGTGATATTGTTCCGAGCCAGTATGCTTTGAAGTAATAAGACCGTAAAGCCACCTTGGTCAGCTATCAAAAGGTGTGTCAAGTGTGATTTGTGTGGAATGATTATAGGATGTTTCATATCTTCATGAATGTTCGCTCTATTTAACCTCCCGCCAACTTTCAAAATATCTTCCTGATCTAAGTAAGGATTAAGCGAGGTAAGTATTCCCCTTTTATTTATTGTTACTTTTATATTTAAAATATTTATTTCTTCCTTAAAGTGCTCCTTTTGACATATTTTAAGTAAAGCTTGATTGATTACAGAAAAGTTTAAATAAATTGTAGAAGATACATTAATTCTTGATTTTAAAAATCTTCTACAATATGCAATGACTCTAGTTGACTTTATATGAGATGAATATTTGACCATTATGTCATTTTCTTTCACTAAAGCATTACAGACAACATCTAATATACAGGTTGAAATTGAAAACATGCGACAAACCGTAATGGGAGATTGTACTCATCATTATGAACAACTTTTACTGAGGGACCAAAGATGCAATCGCAAAAAAAAAAAACAGCTGTTCCCTACATTTTGACGAGTTATGCGAACATAAATGTAGGGAACAGGTGTTTTTTTTTTCGCGATAGCATCATTGGTCCCTTAGTAAAAGTTGTTCATAATGATGAGTACAATCTCCCATTTCGGTTTGTCGCATGTTTTCAATTTCACCCTGTATATATTTTTTTTTCTAGATTATTTTTCTCAAATTCCTTTTTGCTATAATCTATGGTTTTATTTTTTAGGCCCACTAGTTCCTTGCACCCACAATTCAAGCTCTGCACACTCGCAAGGGTTTACTCCTCGCAAAGCACAATGTGCAGAATTCCCCTTAGACTGGACGTGTGACCATTGATGATTGTCCATGACGGTCAGTATTTCAGAAACTCTGTTTCCGACAAATGTCTTCCATCGACTTGGTTGGCTACTCAACCAAGCGAGTACCACTGAAGAGTCAGTCCAAGCATGTACATTTTCTTTTGCAATTTCTTAGGTGTCCGAAACTTCACAAAGAAGTTTTGAGAGAAGCACAGCGCCACATAACTCTAAACGAGGTATAGGAACCTGTTTAACAGGGGCCACCTTAGTCTTGGATGCTATTAGACTGTTGTGAACATGGCCGTTGGAATCGACAGATCGAATATAGACAACAGCCGCGTAGGCGTTGTTAGAAGAGTTTATTCCCGTTGTCCCCGTACACCGTGTCCCCGTCCTACGGGGACAGCGGTACTTCAATTAAATATTTAAAAATACTTCCCGTTGTCCCCGTCCTACGGGGACAGCGGTACTTCAATTAAATATTTAAAAATACTTCCCGTTGTCCCCGTACACTGTCCCCGTTAATATAGTTTCATTTTTCTTATGATATAATAAACATTTCCTATAATGCACATCTGACATAATATTCATGTAGTATATTATTCATTTACTATACTGTAGGTATGGCAGGTGTGTGAAGGGTGAATAGGCGGTATGAAGAAATAAGTCCGAAGTATAGATGAAGATATAAATAAAAGTTTATTACACAGACACAGGTTACAGTTCACAACACACGAGAGTTACACTTAGAAGAAGGAGTGATAGAAATGTACGGATAGCAGAGAACAGAAGGAAAGCACAGTGACAGTAAAGCTATGTTTTAGGTAATGCTAAAATGGTAAGGCGGTAGCCACAAGCAAGCGCAGTGATTGTACTTATCGATATAATTATTATGTTACACAATACTAATATGTTAGTTGTTTTGTAAACATGTTTATATTAAATATAATTTATATTATTTGAACAAATGTAGGATTTAAACAAAGTAATAATGTTAATAAATAGAAATGTTTATATTAAATATAGGTAGGTCACTACATCACCCCCTTCCAGAGACCGTCAAGGGCGATAATAATCGGGAAATTTAACGCGACGTCCTGATCGCGTCGTCTTGATGACGCTGTCGTCAGTGGAAGGTAAGTTTTGGTTATCCGCTTTGGGTGTGTGGTGATGAGTGTTAGTGTTGAGTGGTCACTGTGGTGTGTTATGATGAATGTTAGTAGTAGGTGATGAGCATGGTATGTTGTCAGGGTCACGCAGTATGTAGGAATTATTCCGATCTGTCACCCCGCTTTGTCCCCTTAGGGTGACAGATAGGAAAAAAAAGTTTGATCTGTCCCCCTGTTAGCAATGAGGGGACAGTTCGAACTTTATTCACTCCTTAACGGTTTCATCTGTCCCCCTATCACTGACAGGGGGACAGATGAAACTTTTTATTCCTATTTGTCCCCCACAGAATTTAATATATTAATTCTTAAAACTAATGCCACACATACTGCAACATTACATTAAATTAAAGACTAGTGGTTAAGGTTTATAATCATCTGTATTTAAATAAGTTACAAATATTTCTTTTGTTTTTTTTATTAATCAGCCACAGTCCCATATATCACGTCGTAGGTATTCCAGGTATAATAAGTATAATAACAATCAGTCCTCTGATTTGACTTCATATTACAAATGTTAATTTTTACTAATAATATGTTAACTTTTAGATGAGGAAATGTTCCTAATAAGAAAATTTTACTTGTTTAGATAAAATTGCAGCTTCTATTAAGGTAATTAATTCTGTATTATTCAGGAATGAAGTAAATAAATTCAAGTTTTGACGTTTTCATTCCTATAGAAGTTATCAAACAAAATAAAATTTCTGTCTGTGCTCTGTATGTCAGTACTATAGTTAATATCAAAACTTATTTTGCGAATGACAACTTAAAGAATTATACAATATGGTTGAGAATTACTTGCACTCCATTATTGTTTCCAAAAAAGCCGGCTCTTCCGGGAATTTACTCGGTGCAAATAAACAATAGATCGGTTCTCTCTTTCTTACTCAAGGGGCCATACGGGCAGCCGCAATGATGCGCATTACTAAGAGAACTAGTGCAAATTTACAATTTTTGAAGGTGAGACGTCAGTGTTAAAATGTTCGTAATAATTAATTTGAGTGAAGTGTTTATATTACTAATTATGTAGTTTTCAAGCGAACTATTGCACAGTATCATTAAACTGAGAGGAAATTACAGACAGAGGTAAGTTCATACAGAATGTACACTACACACAATACGACTTTTGGAAATTGTTAGCAAGTTTTAATGCAAATTTTTAGAAAACATACCTAGAACAAAAGTTATTGAGCACCAATATTTATTTTTCAGATTACAATAACATATCGGAATTCAAAAACATACCTGGTACTTCTGCTACAGTAGACAACCAATGGTCTTTTATAAAAAAAGGTGGTGGCCAGGTGCTTTTACACGCCGGTCATCAATATTTTAAAAAGAAGAGTTTAAAAAATGGAGTAACTGTCTACGAGTGTAACCAAAGAAGGCAACATTGTCGTGGATTGGTAAACATTCTGGTAAGAAAAGTATATGTACCTGTTTAGTGATTCATGAAGCTTTATTGTAGAAAATATTATGTACAATAATTATAATTTAAAAAATATGTCGTTTTTAAGATTCCGTACCTCAAAAGGAAAAACGGAACCCTTATAAGATCACTTTGTTGTCCGTATGTCTGTCGAGACCTTTTTCTCAGAAACGCGTAAGGTATCAAGTTGATATTTATATCAAATACTCGAGTCTACGGACTCTTTCAGCCGTGGAAAAGAAACAAACTTGTGGGGCAACGTCATAATAAAATAAAATAAAATCAACGGGGCATTCTTTACATTGATTTCTTTTATCTATTAAAAGAAAATATTTCATGTTACGTTAAGTATTTCGTAGGGCTTTTTCTTGAGTCATGCGCTAACCATTTTTGTTCCAAAAATATGACTTTTGAAGTAAAACCTAATATTTTGTTACAGCACAATGCTGTTGTTAAGAAAACTCCACACTCACATGCTCCTGATTTCGCCAAAAATATTATGGATCAAAAATTACATAAAGTCAAACAAGATATTTCCGCATCTCAAGCATGTAAAAGTGTACCAAGAATTTACAAAGAAGCCTTAGCTTCTATGAAAGATGCAGGTCTGAATTTAATAACAAAAATACCACCCTTTAAAAATATTAAGAGTACCTTATATAAAACCTGGAATGAAGCAATACAAATGAAAAAAATATATTTTAATGATCTTGACGAAGTAATAATACCTCCCAAAATATACCTTTTGTGTTAGCTGACTACAGTCATGAAGGTTATAGAATAATATTTTTTTGTGCCGAGTACATGAGAAACCTTTTAAGTACTTTAGAAGACTTTTTAAGTGACGGAACATTTAAAAGCTGCCCGAAACCATTTCTACAGATTTATACTGTACATGCAGACTTCGGCAGTAAAAATATGAGTACCGATATTGTGCCAGTAGTTTACTCATTAATAAGTCATAAGGATCAGAAGAGCTACGAAATTTTATTTAACATGATTAAGTCACAAATCCCAGAGTGGAAACCCAAAACCTATAAAACAGACTATGAAATTGCAGCAATGAACGCTATCAAAAAGGTTTTTCCAGAAGTCACAGTTAAAGGTGGTTTCTTTCACTATAATAAAGCTGTGTGGAAGAAGGGAGCAGCTCTTGGGCTAACTAAGTCAAAACTTTTGAAAAGACAAGTGGCACTGAGTGCCGTACTTCCATTGATACCTGATAATGAAATTTTAAATGGATGGTCATACATCGCATTAGAAAGTCCAGATGATGATCAGAGCAAGAAATTTCGTTTGTATATGATCAAACAATGGATTAGACCGCATGATGCTGAGTTTAGAAAAATATGGTGTGTTTTTAATGAACGTCATCGTACTACAAACTTTCTGGAAGGCTGGCACCATGGATTAAATAATGCAATTGGAAAAAAAAATCCCAACTTAAATATGCTTTTAGTTATTCTAGAAAAGGATGCAGCTTTTTATAGAGTCATATCACAACAGATCCAAAACCAATTACCTCCGACGTCAAATTGTCGCACAAAGAGAAATATTATGAAAGACGAATATATACATAATTGTCAAATGCAGTTTGTAGGTGGTGATATTACTATTGGTCATTTGTTGGAGAAGTTGCGATAGATATTTTATTTATACATATATTATTCTTACGACCTTTGGAAAAGTTTTAAAATTCGTTATACTAGTGATTTTCGTTTATTTATGTTTTGAGATTATTTACAACTTTAAGTTTATTATTAGTCTATTAAAAGTTTTCATTTGTAACTTTCGTTAATTTATATTTTGAGATTATTTGCAACTTTAAGTTTATTATTATTTTAAAGTTTTCATTTGTAAAGTCTTCTGATTTGACTTCATATAGCCTAATATGAAGTCAAATCAGAAGACTGATTGTAATATGTACAATACCTACTGTGATTTATCGGACTGTGACTGATTCTATCAATCAATAACAAAACAAAATATTCTTATTATTAGTATATTTTTTATTGTAATTAAGTTGAATTAAGTCAAATCAGAAGACTGATTGTAATTGTATCTACTATACGTACTGTGATTTATGGGACTGTGGCTGATTAATAGAAGAACAAAAGAAATATTTGTAACTTATTTAAATACAGATGATTATAAACCTAAACCACTAGTCTTTAATTTAATGTAATGTTGCAGTATGTGTGGCATTAGTTTTAAGAATTAATATATTAAATTCTGTGGGGGACAAACAGGAATAAAAAGTTTCATCTGTCCCCCTGTCAGTGATAGGGGGACAGATGAAACCGTTAAGGAGTGAATAAAGTTCGAACTGTCCCCTCATTGCTAACAGGGGGACAGATCAAACTTTTTTTTCCTATCTGTCACCCTGAGGGGACAAAGCGGGGTGACAGATCGGAATAATTCGTATGTAGGCCGGCTTAATGAATTATTCCGATCTGTCACCCCGCTTTGTCCCCTTAGGGTGACAGATAGGAAAAAAAAGTTTGATCTGTCCCCCTGTTAGCAATGAGGGGACAGTTCGAACTTTATTCACTCCTTAACGGTTTCATCTGTCCCCCTATCACTGACAGGGGGACAGATGAAACTTTTTATTCCTGTTTGTCCCCCACAGAATTTAATATATTAATTCTTAAAACTAATGCCACACATACTGCAACATTACATTAAATTAAAGACTAGTGGTTTAGGTTTATAATCAACTGTATTTAAATAAGTTACAAATATTTCTTTTGTTTTTCTATTAATCAGCCACAGTCCCATATATCACGTCGTAGGTATTCCAGGTATAATAAGTATAATAACAATCAGTCCTCTGATTTGACTTCATATTACAAATGTTAATTTTTACTAACAATATGTTAACTTTTAGATGAGGAAATGTTCCTAATAAGAAAATTTTAAGTACTTGTTTAGATAAAATTGCAGCTTGTATTAAGGTAATTAATTCTGTATTATTCAGGAATGAAGTAAATAAATTCAAGTTTTGACGTTTTCATTCCTATAGGAGTTATCAAACAAAATAAAATTTCTGTCTGTGCTCTGTATGTCAGTACTATAGTTAATATCAAAACTTATTTTGCGAATGACAACTTAAAGATTTATACAATATGGTTGAGAATTACTTGCACTCCATTATTGTTTCCAAAAAAGCCGGCTCTTCCGGGAATTTACTCGGTGCAAATAAACAATAGATCGGTTCTCTCTTTCTTACTCAAGGGGCCATACGGGCAGCCGCAATGATGCGCATTACTAAGAGAACTAGTGCAAATTTACAATTTTTAAAGGTGAGACGTCAGTGTTAAAATGTTCGTAATAATTAATTTGAGTGAAGTGTTTATATTACTAAGTATGTAGTTTTCAAGCGAACTATTGCACAGTATCATTAAACTGAGAGGAAATTACAGACAGAGGTAAGTTCATATAGAATGTACACTACACACAATACGACTTTTGGAAATTGTTAGCAAGTTTTAATGCAAATTTTTAGAAAACATACCTAGAACAAAAGTTATTGAGCACCAATATTTATTTTTCAGATTACAATAACATGTCGGAATTCAAAAACATACCTGGTACTTCTGCTACCGTAGACAACCAATGGTCTTCTATAAAAAAAGGTGGTGGCCAGGTGCTTTTACACGCCGGTCATCAATATTATAAAAAGAAGAGTTTAAAAAATGGAGTAACTGTCTACGAGTGTAACCAAAGAAGGCAACATTGTCGTGGATTGGTAAACATTCTGGTAAGAAAAGTATATGTACCTGTTTAGTGATTCATGAAGCTTTATTGTAGAAAATATTATGTACAATAATTATAATTAAAAAAATATGTCGTTTTTAAGATTCCGTACCTCAAAAGGAAAAAGGAACCCTTATAAGATCACTTTGTTGTCCGTATGTCTTCTGTCGACACCTTTTTTCTCAGAAACGAGTAAGGTATCAAGTTGATATTTATATCAAATACTCGAGTCTACGGACTCTTTCAGCTGTGGAAAAGAAACAAACTTGTGGGGCAACGTCATAATAAAAAATAATAAAAAATCAACCGGGCATTCTTTACATTGATTTCTTTTATCTATTAAAAGAAAATATTTCATGTTACGTTAAGTATTTCGTAGGGCTTTTTCTTGAGTCATGCGCTAACCATTTTTGTTGCAAAAATATGACTTTTGAAGTAAAACCTTATATTTTGTTACAGCACAATGCTGTTGTTAAGGAAACTCCACACTCACATGCTCCTGATTTCGCCAAAAATATTATGGATCAAAAATTACATAAAGTCAAACAAGATATTTCCGCATCTCAAGCATGTAAAAGTGTACCAAGAATTTACAAAGAAGCCTTAGCTTCTATGAAAGATGCAGGTCTGAATTTAATAACAAAAATACCACCCTTTAAAAATATTAAGAGTACCTTATATAAAACCCGGAATGAAGCAATACAAATGAAAAAAATATGTTTTAATGATCTTGACGAAGTAATAATACCTCCCAAATTTGTACCTTTTGTATTAGCTGACTACAGTCATGAAGGTTATAGAATAATAATTTTTTGTGCCGAGTACATGAGAAACCTTTTAAGTACTTTAGAAGACTTTTTAAGTGACGGAACATTTAAAAGCTGCCCGAAACCATTTCTACAGATTTATACTGTACATGCAGACTTCGGCAGTAAAAATATGAGTACCGATATTGTGCCAGTAGTTTACTCATTAATGAGTCATAAGGATCAGAAGAGCTACGAAATTTTATTTAACATGATTAAGTCACAAATCCCAGAGTGGAAACCCAAAACCTACAAAACAGACTATGAAATTGCAGCAATGAACGCTATCAAAAAGGTTTTTCCAGAAGTCACAGTTAAAGGTTGTTTCTTTCACTATAATAAAGCTGTGTGGAAGAAGGGAGCAGCTCTTGGGCTAACTAAGTCAAAACTTTTGAAAAGACAAGTGGCACTGAGTGCCGTACTTCCATTGATACCTGATAATGAAATTTTAAATGGATGGTCATACATCGCATCAGAAAGTCCAGATGATGATCAGAGCAAGAAATTTCGTTTGTATATGATTAAACAATGGATTAGACCGCATGATGCTGAGTTTAGAAAAATATGGTGTGTTTTTAATGAACGTCATCGTACTACAAACTTTCTGGAAGGCTGGCACCATGGATTAAATAATGCAATTGGAAAAAAAAATCCCAACTTAAATATGCTTTTAGTTATTCTAGAAAAGGATGCAGCTTTTTATAGAGTCATATCACAACAGATCCAAAACCAATTACCTCCGACGTCAAATTGTCGCACAAAGAGAAATATTATGAAAGACGAATATATACATAATTGTCAAATGCAGTTTGTAGGTGGTGAAATTACTATTGGTCATTTGTTGGAGAAGTTGCGATAGATATTTTATTTATACATATATTATTCTTACGACCTTTGGAAAAGTTTTAAAATTCGATATACTAGTGATTTTCGTTTATTTATGTTTTGAGATTATTTACAACTTTAAGTTTATTATTAGTCTATTAAAAGTTTTCATTTGTAAAGTCTTCTGATTTGACTTCATATAGCCTAATATGAAGTCAAATCAGAAGACTGATTGTAATATGTACAATACCTACTGTGATTTATCGGACTGTGACTGATTCTATCAATCAATAACAAAACAAAATATTCTTAATATTAGTATATTTTTTATTGTAATTAAGTTGAATTAAGTCAAATCAGAAGACTGATTGTAATTTTATCTACTATACGTACTGTGATTTATGGGACTGTGGCTGATTAATAGAAAAACAAAAGAAATATTTGTAACTTATTTAAATACAGATGATTATAAACCTAAACCACTAGTCTTTAATTTAATGTAATGTTGCAGTATGTGTGGCATTAGTTTTAAGAATGAATATATTAAATTCTGTGGGGGACAAACAGGAATAAAAAGTTTCATCTGTCCCCCTGTCAGTGATAGGGGGACAGATGAAACCGTTAAGGAGTGAATAAAGTTCGAACTGTCCCCTCATTGCTAACAGGGGGACAGATCAAACTTTTTTTTCCTATCTGTCACCCTAAGGGGACAAAGCGGGGTGACAGATCGGAATAATTCGGCTTAATGCGGTCTATGGATACGGTAACCGGTTTACCTTTTACCAATAATTTAAACACCTTGTCACCTCTTTGTATGATCTCGTGAGGACCAGAGTATGCCGGTTTCAAACCACCAGCAGTGCAGTCCCTGAGGAACACATGAGATGATACGGATAAATCCTTGTAAATAAAAGTCTTAAATTTGCTGTTATGCCTAGCTGCTGGTGATGGTTGCAGATTCCTGACAATACTTCGGAGCCTCGACAAATAGTCTGTTGTGTCTACGGTCTCGTCGGTCTGAGGATCGAGAAATTCACCTGGAAGGCGCAATGGTTGGCCGTAAACAAGTTCAGCGGCCGAAGCCCGAGCGTCTTCTTTGTAAGCGCTGCGAACACCTAACAAGACTAGTGGAAGAGATTCCACCCAACTGTTGTTTGCGTGGCAGGTGATTGCAGCTTTCAGTTGACGGTGAAATCTTTCCACCAGTCCGTTGCAGGCCGGATGGTATGCCGTTGTTCGGCGATGTTGAAAGCCAGCAATTGAAGACAGGCATTTGAAAAGCGCTGATTCGAATTGCCTGCCTCTATCGGTTACGATATCTGACGGCATCCGAAACGCGCAATCCAGCCGTTCAGAAGAGCCTTTGCCACTGTTTCCGCAGTTATGTCTGCTAGCGGTATTGCCTCAGGCCATCGCGTAAAACGATCAACGGCGGTGAGACAATAGCGAAAACCTTGACACAGTGGCAAAGGTCCCACGAGGTCAATGTGGATGAATTCAAACCTGGATTGAGGAAGTTTGAAGGTACCTGGTGGAGCGAAGACATGCCGTGTGGTCTTTGCACGCTGGCAAGCCAGGCATGATTGTACCCATTCGCGGCAGTCTTTTCTTACACCAGGCCAAACATATCGGTCAGCAACTAAACGTGCCGACGCCTTGGAACCTGGGTGACTCAAAGAGTGCAGGCTGGTAAAAATTAACCTGCGGAGTTCCTTGGGCACAAATGGTCTTGAAGTAGGGCCGCTAACGTCACAGTATAGCTGCTTTTCCGAACCGGGGATCCATACTTGTTGCAGGCGTAAAGAAGTTTCTCCAGTCAGTAGTTGCTTCAGTTCTGGATCCTCGAGTTGAGCTGTTGCGATCCTTTCAGCGGGCACAGGTTGAGTAATCTCCTCAACGCGTGAAAGGGTATCCGCCACGACATTGTTCTTACCAGAAATATGTCTGATGTCCGTAGTAAACTGGGCTATGAGGTCCAGGTGACGGAACTGCCGTGGGGAGCAATTCTCTTTACGAGAATGGAAGGCGTAACTGAGGGGCTTGTGGTCTGTGTAAATCACAAAGTCACGAGCCTCCAACATGTGCCTAAAGTACTTCACACTCTCGTAAATGGCGAGCAACTCACGGTCGTAAGGAGAATACTTAACCTGTGCTGGACTCAACTTACGTGAAAAGAACGCTAGAGGCTCCCATGCTCCTGCGTTCAGCTGCTGCAAAACCGAGCCGATAGCCTTATCGGAAGCATCCGTGACCAACGCCAACTTAGCGCTGCAATCAGGATGAGCCAATAGTGCTGCTTGACAAAGACCGTCCTTGCAGTTCTGGAACGCCTCGTACTCATCGGGTGAAAAATTGACTGGGTGTGAACCCTTAACTGAACCTGTGAGGAGAGCATTTAAAGGTGCCTGGTAGTTCGCTGCACCTGGGATGAACCTACGGTAAAAGTTGAGCATCCCGAGGAATCTACGCAGCTCTTTCACGGTCTTGGGCGCGGGAAAATGTTGAATAGCCTCAACCTTGGAAGGCAATGGTTTGGTGCCCTTGGCTGAGATGTGGTAGCCCAAGAAGTTGACCTCCGTTACTCCGAAGATGCACTTAGCACTGTTGATGACCATACCGTAATCTCTAAGTCTGGTGAAAAGCTGACGCAGGTGGAGCTCATGAGTTTTGTGGTCTTTCGAGTATACTAAAAAATCGTCCAAATACGCGTATGTAAAATCCAGACCCCTGAGCATTTCATCCACGAAGCGCTGAAACGTCTGTCCGGCATTTCGAAGTCCGAACGTCATGTACGGGAATTCGAAAAGACCGAACGGCGTCGTGATTGCAGTCTTCGGAATGTCGTCTGGATGCACAGGAATCTGGTTGTAAGCTTTCACAAGGTCAATTTGAGAGAATACGGTACAGCCAGACAGGCTGTGGGCAAAATCTTGTATGTGCCGGATGGGGTACTGGTCAGGAATGGTCCGCGCGTTCAGCATCCGGTAATCGCCACAAGGGCGCCAACCGTCGTTTTTCTTGGACGCTAGGTGGAGTGGCGACGACCACGGTGACTCAGACGAGCGACAGGTGCCACACTGCAACATGGCGTCAAACTCGTCTTTGGCGATTTTCAATTTGTCAGGCGCCAATCTACGCGGTGAACTGAATACTGGTGGCCCTGGTGTAGTACGGATGTGATGTACTGTATTGTGTTTGGGAGTGCGGTGTATACCAGGTGGGCGGGTAATGTCAGGAAATTCCTGTAGTATGTGAGTGTATGCGGAATCACCAAGACTTACTTTCACCGAAGAAACATCATCAGAACGACGGACAGGCAAAGCCGGGGTGGTAAGCGTAGTATGGTTGTCGATGAGGCGTTGATTCCTGCAATCAACAACTAAATTATAAAAAGACAAAAAATCCACGCCTATTATCGCCTTTGTTACATCTGCGACAATAAATCGCCAAGTGAAGTCGCGGCGCAACCCTAGATTTAGATTTACATTTATAAAACCGTATGTTATTATCGGTGTTCCGTTAGCCGCACATAACTGGTAGCTGGTCTTTTCTACGCGTCTTGATAGTGCCGATCGGGGGTAGACACAGAGGTCGCTTCCGGTGTCGACCAAAAACTGCACCTTGGACCTTCGATCGGTGACGAATAAGCGACCAGCACTCGGACAATCATCGGTCGCCATCACTGATTGCCCCGCGCATTTCCCGATGTAGGGTAGTCGCACGGTTTCACGCACTTTTTCGCTCGATCCCCGAATTTTTGATGGTACCAGCACTGCGGGAATCTTCTGTAGCTGGATTCTGATCTGGTCGAACCTGAGCGATGGGGCGTACGACTACGGGACAGTCCTCTGGGGCGAGATAATCGCTCGACCTTATCTGCCAGCTTCTCCATCTGTCTAGTCAGAGCGGCGACCTCGGAATGCATGTTACCCGGGTTGCTCGACGGTGCTGCATTCGTGATAGCAGATGTTGATGCCACCTGGGTGCCGACGACGTCATGGATCCGGTCCGCCAGCTCAGCCAGTTCAGCTAAATCGGTCTTGGACTGTGACGCAACGATTGCTTGTGTACTTGCGGGTAGGCGGCTTGTCCATATACTCCGCAAAAAGTCCTCCGGTACACCTGGACCAGCTAGGTTGAGAAGGTGGCGGTAAAACTGGGAAGGCTTTCGGTCGCCCAGCTCTTCGTGCATGAGGAGCTGCTTCACTTTCTTGTCACGCGATGCCGAAAGCCTTTTTATAAGCTCACCTTTAAGCTTCTCGTATTTTCCGGTGGGTGGCGGGTACTCGATAATGTCTTCGACCTCTGATGCGTACTGTGAATCCAAATTTCCTGTCACATAATAGAACTTGGTCTCATCCGACTTGATGTTGGCCAGGATAAATTGCGCTTCCATTTGAGCGAACCATAATCCCGGCTTCTCTGGGTAGAACGACGGTATCCGCACGCCCACACGAAAACTTTCCGCTGCCATCTTGCCAACATCTTGGCTTTCGCGCGCATTGTCCTCGGCCATCCTCGTGCTCTTGATAGGGGTCACCAATGTAGGTATGGCAGGTGTGTGAAAGGTGAATAGGCGGTATGAAGAAATAAGTCCGAAGTATAGATGAAGATATAAATAAAAGTTTATTACACAGACAGGTTACAGTTCACAACACACGAGAGTTACACTTAGAAGAAGGAGTGATAGAAATGTACGGATAGCAGAGAACAGAAGGAAAGCACAGTGACAGTAAAGCTATGTTTTAGGTAATGCTAAAATGGTAAGGCGGTAGCCACAAGCAAGCGCAGTGATTGTACTTATCGATATAATTATTATGTTACACAATACTAATATGTTAGTTGTTTTCTAAACATGTTTATATTAAATATAATTTATATTATTTGAACAAATGTAGGATTTAAACAAAGTAATAATGTTAATAAATAGAAATGTTTATATTAAATATAGGTAGGTCACTACAATATTCATAATCTCTAATAACTTTTTACTGTTTTTTTTTTCTTCGCTTTATACCCTATACACCTACCACCCTCAACTATTGTAACCAGTAGAAATTGGATGCAATCTGGACTTTAGGGCACCCCGACTCGGACAGGTTAGGTTAGAAGGGGATGGCGGGGTCGTGTGAGCGAGCGAAGCGAGCGAATAGACTTTGCCATCCCCTTCGTGGTATTTTTTTTATAAACCATCCAGAAGTAGGAGCCCCGCGAAGCGGGGCTCCGTCGACCAAGCCCACCCTCGACCATGCATTGAATATTTTAAGATTTGGTTAGGTGCCATTTGAGTTAGGTTAGAACTGTGACCATTGAACATGAAAATTAGGTCAAAAGAACATTAGGTCAAATATGCAGATTTAAGAGGACAACGACTCGTGAAAAGTTTACTTCCCGTTGTCCCCGTTAGCCGAATGTACGTTACGGGGACAACTGGAAATAAATTTAATCACGTCCCGCTGTCCCCGTGACGGGGATATGGCATACGGGGACAACGGGAATAAACGGTTAGAAGCGTCGCAAAATCCTTGTAGTTCTCCAAGGACATTGTGTCGACTTGTGTGAATCCATCGAGGTAATCGAAAATTAGTGAGGTTATGAAGGTTGTTCCTATAATAAAGCCAATCTTTCATAAGATGGTTTGGAAGTTCATCATCCCAGTCAATGCCTGCAAGCCAAAGACGTTGGATGAACATTTAAGCTGTAATTATTACTGGAGCAAGCCAACCAAGAGGATCAAACAATCGGGCAATGTCAGAAATTACTTTTCTTTTGGTCACTGGAGAATCAATAAGAGGAAGATGGACAGTGTATTTAAAATGGTCTGTGTTTCTATCCCAGGTTAAACCCAAAATTTTCATAACTGTATGCATTTTAAATTCCAAGTTTTCATTTGATGTACCATCTTTGATTTTATTAAACAACTCTTCACTGTTGCTGGACCATTTTAGCAGCTGGAAACCTCCACGACCTAACAACTCATTCATTTGCTGACCTTCATCAACAGACTCACAGCCAGATAAGAAATCATCGACGTAAAAATCCTTTATAATACGATCTGACACTAAAGGAAAAAAGCTTCCTTCATCATAAACAATCTGCTGCAAAGAACGTACTGCCAGGTAAGGAGCAGAGGATGTACCAAAAGTGACACGCAACAACCGCAAATGTTGCAACTCCGAATCAGGGTTGTCGCGCCACAAAATACGCTGAAAATCAATATCCTCTTCATTTACCTTTATCTGACGGTACATCTTCACAATGTCCGCTACTATACTTATGGGGTGGCGGCGCCACCGCATAATTATTTGACGCAAATCTAATTGTAATCTCGGGCCAACCATTAAATCATCATTCAACGAAACTACATTGCATCCCGAACAAGAAGCATCAAAGACGACCCGAACCTTAGTAGTACTTCTATCATCGCGTACTACAGCGTGATGCGGTAAATAAACAGCATCCTTTCCTAAATCCTCCTGGGAATCAACTTCAGCATATCCTAACTGAACGTACTCGTTGATAACAGCAGTATATTGCGTTTTAAAATCAGAATTGTTTGCCAGTCTTCTTTCCAGCACGTGAAACCGTATACGAGCGATAGCTTCTGATCTACCAAACTGACTTCTAGGTTGATCAGACTTAAACGGCAATTTGACAATATATCGCCCTGTTTCATCTCTTTTTGTTGATTTAGCGAAAAAATCCTCACATTTCTGCTCTTCTTCGGTCAACATAGTCTTATGAGCGAACGGCGCTGACTCTAACTCACAAAATTTCTTCAGTAGAGTGTTCACATCTGACTTTAATACAGCGTTATAACAAACTGGCCTAGAGACTGACGATGTGTGGATCTCACCAGACAGAATCCATCCTAATTTAGACTTCTGAGCGACTGGAGTTCCAGGCGGACCCTTTTTTTTTTTTTTTTTGGGTGGGAAATCATCAAATAACTTCTCCCGCTCTGGGTGGAGCGGGAGGGCGTGTCAGACTTTTACTGACTAAAACCCACCCGTGTTCCCTCAGTTGCCTGTGTGCCAGGGGCCGCGGTATCTCTTTCAAACAACCCGCACCCCTGGCAGGCATCGGTCCTTGCGGACCCCACCTATTGGTGCTGACATCTCTTTGAGGTGCGCGTGGAACACAACGCGCCGTCGACCCGGGCTTGGTCCTTACCGGACAGCGAGCTACCCATTACTCGCCGTTCGCAAGCCCGCGCCTGCGGTGGCCGGGAATCAGCCTGGGATTCCCGACGCCCAGGGCTTCTCCCGCGGCGACTACGGCCGTGAGGGCGCATATACTGCCTCTCCCTCACGTGCGCCGCCTCCCTCTTTGCGAGCATTACTGCTTCGCAGAAGGAGGTGACGGCTAACCATTCACTCTCGCTCCGTACCATGGCCTGCACCAGGGCCGGACGCGAGAGATCGCCGCCGCCGATCGCCTCCACGAGGACACGGCGGTGCTCCGCCCAAGCCGGGCAGACCGCCACCGTATGCTCCACCGTGTCCTCAGGGCGATCTTCGCAATGGAAGCACCCGGGCGTTTCCTCCCGCCTTATACGAAACAGGAACCTCCCGAAACAACCGTGTCCGTGTCCTTGAGTAGAACATCCAGTAAAATTTCCCCGACCACACGTGTACTCAACAGCAAGTCAATTTTCCCAGGCGTATCAAAGGAAGGATCTGCTAATTCCAAAGACGAAAATAAAGGCAACACCTGAACGATCCCCCCCAGTGGGTTCCCGCATTGTCGTTGCGGGGGGGCTCAGTAGCCGTGGTCCGCTCCCACGGTGAAGCGAAGCGGAACCCTAAGGTGGGGCCGCTCGTCAGGGCTGTTGTCTCCAAGTCGACGACGTAGCGGCCAAAAAGTAGGTTGCGGTGAGGTGCACCGCAACTGAGGCGGGCCACGATGTCGAATGGGAGGCATCGCGGCTGAGGGTTACAGGCTGCGGCGGAGGAGGAGTGCCGGTACTTCTGAGTAGCGCTCTTCCCTTCCGTGGCCTGGATGGGGCCGCCACCGTTTGATGGCGGACGCGGTGGGGCCGCAGGGGAAGAGGAGTGTCGGTATAGCGTTGGCCGCTCTCCCTATCCCCTGCGGCCGAAAAGTGGTAGGAGGCGGGGCCACTGCGCTGACCCGTCGCAGGGGGACCAAGGGTGCCAGACACGGGTTCGTCTGGGGCCCTTATATTACTTGGTTCCTGGGATGGTCCCGGCGTGCCATGTGTCCTGGTGCGCCGAACTGGTGGGGTCCGCAAGGGCCGATGCCTGCCAGGGGTGCGGGTTGTTCGAAAGAGATACCGTCGCCCCTGGCACACAGGCAACTGGGGGAACACGGGTGGGTTTTAGTCAGTAAAAGTATGACACTTCCTCCTGCTCCACCCAGAGCGGGAAGTTATTTGATGATTTCCCATCCTCAAAAAAAAAAAAAACACCTGAACGATTTTCCTCTCAGGAAGACGTGATGTAAGCCTATTCAATTCATATGCATCGACGTATAAAACAAAAGTGGGATCTAGGCGTGACTGCAATTTGAATCGAACTTTCCACTTAGAGGGCATTGTATTTCCCTCAACATCGCCTAGTCGAAGTATATCAGTGAAAGCAGGTGTTTTCTTCAACCCAAGCAACTGTACTGCAGCCTCTGTAATGAAAGAGACCTGATAGCCCTGATCCATCAGGGCTCTTAAAACGAGCAGTCCCAGTTCTTGATTCAACGTTGACCAAGGCTGTGGCTAACAGACCCTGGTTGACAACATCTGCAAAACAACAAATTGGTTTGGTAATCTCGCTGTGATTGGAAGAAGTAGCTGCATTAGCAGCCGCAACATTCCTGTCTGCTGAACTATCAACATTTTCAGTAGATTTGGCAGTTGTTTTTGGGTGCAATAGTGAGTGGTGCTTCTTTTTACAAAGGTGACATCTGGTGGACTGACGACAAAAGTATACAGAATGGTTGGTTCCAAGACAGTTAAAACAGAGCTTACTGACTCGTGCAAACTCACGACGTTCGTCACAATCTTTTTTAGAAAATTCTTTGCAATGGCATAATTTGTGATCTCCAGAGCAAACAATACAATTTTGAGTGTTAGTTATATGAAAAGATTTATTAGCATTACGAGCACAAGGTTTGGGATTTGTTTTGGGTTCTAAATATTCCAAAGCTCTAAACCTCGACTCCATAAAGATTTTTAGATCATCAAGTTTAGGTAACTCATCATTACAACGTATCCTCAACTCCCACAATTTACGGGATTCAGGATCTAATTTGTCACATACTAAAAAAACAACAATAGCGTCCCACGTGTCTACATCAATACCTAAAGTGCGCAATCCATGGAGACAATCTACAGTCGTATCTAACAGAGTTTTAATAGCATTTGATGATTCTTTAATAATGGGTAATTGATAGACAAGCCGCTTCAGCATATTGTAGGCTAGAAATCGTTTACTGTCATACCTTTTATTTAACAAAGACCAACACTCACGATAAAAAAATAAAAAAAAATGTTTATTGCGTAACTACATCTAAATAAGTAACACGTTAGTGATTGGAGCCTCCTTTTAAGCAAACAATGCCTGTATTAGGAGACTCCGGTCTTCCATAGCAAGGTTAAAAAAAAGGTAAAAATAGACAAAAAATACAAATTAAAAATAAGATAAAACAAGTAAACAATATTAAGGTGTTAGTTAGTTAGATAGTTAGATGCAGTTACTGGAATATGGCGTAGCAATTGTTCTGCTTCGCCTGAAAAATGAGCCTTTAAATAATGTAGTTTTTGAACTTCATCCAGTGTTTCATTGTTAGCGATCAGTGAATTAAAAAAATCGCGAAACGTAACCCACTCTAAATATTGCCCCGAGAACGATGGCAAGCAAATCTTTGGTAGCTGTACATTTGAGTTATTTTTGTTATTACTACATAAATTAACAACATTAGAAGGACTGGGTTTTATTAATAGCTCTTTGAACTCAGACTTATATGTCAAATATGTATCTTCTGTTTGATCGTATATGTCTGATGTAAAATAAACATATTTTTCGACGTCTTCGTCAGTAGCCTTTTCTACAATGCGCCTATGAGTTTCTACAAATTGTTGCCACTGTGACTCTAGTGACTTAAGTCGTGCTTCTAAATAACTTACTGTTAAACGATCTTTTGGTGATTTTTTAAAATTAATTCTAACTTTTTCTATTATCGTTTTTTATTCATCTATAGTTTACGTAAGGAAAAGGACGTAGGTGAAAAAACCGAAAAAAATCATTTTTTAAACTTAGAAAAAATCAGGCATAGGTTCCCCGTCACAACACTTTTGTTTGTAATCTATTCTAAGTCTAAAACGAATGCTAAAATTCTACAAGTCCCAAACACTTCGAAATTAAATTTCACTTCACTGAGAAAATTACAAGTCTAGATTAAAAACTCTTTGATCGAAACTCACAGTTATGCTTCAACCAAACCTCTTTAAGTACATCACTGATGACGTCGCTGCATAATGTGTCGTCACAGTCCTTGACGTTCCGCTCGATGATGTTGTCACATCTGTAGCTTTCCCTGTCACTGTCTTCGAAGGGTGAAGTCTTCACGACACTGTTGGTGCCTCTCCTCTTACGCCAATCTCATCGTACTGCTGATTACCACGTCACTATCGGTGATGAACTTTGCACTTCAGGGTAATGGACCCTGTTTTCCGTGCCACACATTCAAAAATATAAACAATTAAATCCGGCTCGAAGGACCATAAATGTTAGTGCACCCGATAACTGGCAACTGCCCAATAAATCCAAATGAAACAAAGTTTCCTGCGAGTACAATATACAGGGTGATTGGAAGATGGGTGCAAAGCTTTAAGGCGAAGATAGTACAGACAATTTAGAACCATTTAAGCCATGGTTGTCTTAGACGAAGTCTTACCAAATATTTTTAACCAAATTTTTAAGTTTTTTCGGAAATTCTCAAAATTTAATGTAAACTGCATAATTATGGGCAAATTGAATGATAAATGAATTCATTTTATATTTATTTAATTAAAGTAATGTGTAAGCAATCAAGCAAAACATGTTTTAGGCTTCTGTGTCATTAGACATTTTTTTTACAGACATTTAAAGCTCAGAAAAAATAAAAAATTTGTACAATACTTACGTCTTTTAAATCTAATTAAAAAAAAAAATGGTAAAACTTCGTCTAAGACAACCATGGCTTAAATGTGGTTCTAAATTGTCTATACTATCTTCACCTTAAAGCTTTGCACCCATCTTCCAATCACCCTGTATATTCAAAAAAATTATTCAACTCATCACATTTGTAGAAAATCTTAACTGTGAGATTCAGAAAACTAAAAATGATTCAACTCATCACATTTCTAGAAAATCTTAACTGTGAGATTCAGAAAACTTAACAACGCCATCTATCGAGCTTTGAGGAAGCTCTCACTCAAACAAAGGGAGAGGGAGGCCTTTGCCCTGTAATGGGAATGTTGTATATAGGTACCTACATACTTCCTAGTTTATAAGTTTATGTTTATTGGGTTTTGAATCTACCCTCCATCACATTGTTGTTCCTAACTTACTATTATGATTTATCCACTTGTATTTCTAGGCTACTTAGCTCAATACACAAATAACGATATTTGGTGTTTTATTGAAGACATAATATTGGCGACGAGTAGAAAACATGACAATGGAGTGTAAATCTGTGAAATTTCATGAGTTCAATGTGAAATGTGATAATTGGGACAATTACATCGACAGACTTAAGTATTGTTTTGAGGCGAATGGCGTCGCCTCAGATTCGGCAAAAAGGGCAAATTTCTATACAGTGTGCGGCGTACAAGTGTTTGAGACTTTTCTGGCGTTGATTACACCTAAAAAATGTAGTAAAGTAACATGCAGTGAAATTGAAGCGATCCTAACCAAACATTACAGCCCAAAACCTAATGAGATTTCTGTGTCGTTCAAATTTTATAAGCGCGATCAACTACACAGTGAATCCGCCGCGGAATACATAGCGTAACTCAGGAAAATTTGTGCCGGTAGTAACTTTACAGATATGGAAAGGATGCTTCGTGACAGATTGGTATGCGGTATGAACAATCACAATTTGCAGTACGTACTGCTAAAGAAAGATAATTTACGATACCATGACGTAGTGGATGCTATGCTATCGACCGAAAGTGCGGGCAGGGACGCTCGCATAATGCAGAGCGCCTCCGTCACCGGCGCCGCCGTCAGCTACGACGCGACGGCAGTGGACGCCGCGGCCACGTCGCCGCCGACTTGTGAACCTATGGACGTCAACGCCGTGCAATCCAAAGCAAATGTTCGACTGTGTTATCGATGTGGAGACCGGCACGCGGGTGAATGTCGCTTCGTTAACGCCGTGTGCCACTTTTGTAAGAAGAAAGGTCATATCGAGAGAATATGCACCGCTAAAATGAAAAGTCGTTCTGAAAAAAATTACTTAACCGAAAACGTGACTGACGTGCACCTTAATGACATATATAACATGGAGAGCACGAGGAGCCGTCGTGTTCCGGCATACGAGGTGAAGCTACTACTGGACGGCGCGCAGATACCGATGGAGGTGGACTCCGGCGCCGCTTTTTCCATGATGAACCAGCAGACGTGGGCGCGCGTGCGTTCGCGCAGCGGTTCGCGCGCGGTACCCAACCGCCTGTGCACATGGAAAAACTCACCGGTCACAGTGATGGGACAAGCTCAAGTGCAAGTACAATATAAAGACATTAAGTTTGTTTTAGATGTCATTGTAGCTAAGGGCTCGGGACCAAATCTGTTGGGACGTAACTGGTTCGAGGCACTAGGTATTACTTTAAATATTAATATGATATCTGAACTTGATATGTCTGCGAACGATAAGATTGTAAGTAAGCACAGCGAGGTTTTCAGGGACGGACTCGGTACTTACAGGGGGGACCCTGTGGATATACATTTGAAACCAGGTGCGACTCCTAGGTTTTTGAAGGCACGTCCGGTACCCTAAGCTATTAAAGCCAAAGTTGAAAAAGAGATAGATCGTTTAGTGGGGGAAGGGGTACTACGCGCTGTGTCTTTTTCAGAATGGGCAACTCCGGTTGTTCCCATACCCAAACGAAACGGGGATATTCGTCTTTGCGGTGACTACCGTAGTACGGTTAATCAGGCTACCGAGTCTGATACCTACCCTATGCCGACTGCAAGTGAAGTGTTTGCTACAATTGCTGGTGGCAAATTTTACACGACACTCGACCTTGACCGTGCATATACACAGGTGGTCGTCACAGACGCCACAGCACAGATGTTAACCTTAAACACTTGCAAAGGTTTGTTTTCAGTACACAGATTGGCTTTTGGTGTTAAAGCCTGCCCGGGAATTTTCCAGCGCTTAATGACGGCTTTGCTGGCGGGCGTTCCCGGCGTTGCGGTACTGATCGATGACGTCATCGTCAGTGGCCAGACGATGTCGGAGATGACGCAGCGCCTCGACACAGTATTGGAGCGCATCGGTAAGGCAGGTTTGCGGCTCAATCGGAACAAATGTAAGTTTGCCAAAGAACGTGTAGAGTTTCTAGGTTTTGTCATAGACGCTGAGGGTATTCATCCTGCACCTAGCAAAGTTGAGTCTATCGTCAACACTCCTGAACCAAAGAACGTTCCACAGCTACAAGCGTTTATAGGATTATACAATTTTTATGAGAGGTTCGTACCTTCAAAGCCACCATGCTCGAGCCCCTACATAGGTTGCTCGACAAAGCAAAATCTTGGCAATGGACAGACAGGGAGCAAAGTAGTTTTGACACGGCTAAAAGGTTGCTGTCATCTGACTTGACGCTCATTCATTACGATTTAAACCACTGCGATTTCATTTGGAGTTAGCAAGTTTCATAACTATATAATGGGAAGATCCTTCACTATAGTTACGGGTCCGTAACTATAGTGAAGGGGAATTCACAATTCGAGTATTTTGGGATTGTTATTTAATTATTCTCTTTCTGTGTTGTGGCAATATGTACGGTGAACGTACATGGGTTTTAAAATATATTTATTACAATAAGTTAGCCAGTAGGCTCGCGTATTTGCACTTTGAACGCGACCTACATTTGGCAGTGCATTGACACTGACATATTGCATTGTTCTATGCATTTTATGTATATTACATTTTTAGTGTTCAATTAGACGTGGTTTGAGTCGGACAACTTGCATTTTTATTTAGATTCATCCCGTTGAGCATTCACTGACATTTTCTGCATTTAAGTTTAAATTTGACATTTTACATTTGCATTGACATTACTTATGTTAGGGAACCAACCTACATAGTTTTTCCTTTCCTTTCCTTCGAATTGGGAATTCACTTACATTACAAAATACAAAATTGTTAGCTTTAGCTAACAATTTTGTATTTATTTAAATATCTAACATTAACATTATGTCTATTCGATATACATTGAATCAGGCTTTTCATAAGGGCCTTTTGTATGAGATAAAACTTTACTTTTAATCTTACCCCCAGAATAGCCAGACTTATAATCACTTGGTATACCTAACATCTCTGCCCATTGGTCCGAACTCAGTATTTTAATTATTTCCTCACTCGAGCATGTACCTCCCATTTCCACATCTTGATTTTCCATTTCCAAACTGGCCTTTTCATTATTCACTTCTTCCCTCTCTCCTTCTCGGTTTGGATCTTCTGTGACATTCTTTTTAACCAGTTGGTCGATGTGTCGGTTGACAACATTACCATCACCAGTTGAAACTTGATAATTAGATGGCCCTTGCCTTTTAACCACCGTACCAGGCAACCAACGAGGTCCACAACTATAATTTCTATACATCACACTTTGGCCCACATTTGTTTCTCGAGTTACATTATGAGCATTATTGGTAATCTGTTGATCAGTTTTATTTTGAACACGATTATCCGGATGTATAACATCTAACAAAGTACGTAGGCGCCTATTCATCAAGAGTTCAGAGGGGCTCTTGTTAGTTATTGTGCAAGGAGTTACCCGCAATCCTAGTAGCATTTGAGGAATCTTAACATCCCAAGAGATGTCATCCATTTTGCGCAACTTATCTTTAACAGTTTGCACCATTCTTTCGGCCAAACCGTTTGTTGCAGGATGATATGGCGCTGTCTTAATATGTTTTATTTTATTCGCGTCCAAAAATTGCTTAAGTTCAGCTGACACAAAGGACGTTCCGCTGTCGGAAACCACTGTCTCGCACAAACCATGCGTAGCAAATGTATTTCTGAGGTGTCTGATAACCGTTCCCGCTGTCATATTGTTAACCAAGATCACTTCAGGCCATCTGGAGTATGCGTCTACAACAATGAAAATATATTTACCTTTGAAAGGACCCGCAAAGTCCACATTTATTCGAGACCATGGCTTTGTAGGCGTGATCCACTCAGATTTAGTTTTCGGAGGCATGTGCCGATTTTCAAGACATTTGTCGCAGCCGCCTACTAATGCCTCAATATTTTCGTTCAGTTTTGGCCACCAAACATAACTCCTGGCTAGTGATTTCGTTTGGACGATGCCGTTATGTGTTTTATGTAAAGCACGTAGTACCATTTCACGCAATGATGACGGTACCACCATTCGACAACCCAGTAAGATACAATCTTCATGCATAGAGAGTTCTGAACGATGTAACCAGTATGGACGCAGTTCATCATCAGTAACTCTAGCCGGCCAACCGCTTAGTAGATGATGTCTGACACGAGATAATAGCCTATCTCGCTTCGTTGCTAATGCTATTTGGTCGGCATCCACAGGAAAGTCGGAAGGTGTCTCTGCCATCAGTAACACATCACATAACTGCTGTTCAGGTTGGTCGGGAACCGGCTGTGGCCATCGGCTTAATCCATCAGCGTGACCAATCTGTTGTCCCGGTTTGTACACAATTTCGTAATTATTGTGACGTTAACAAAATTGCGATCCTCGTTAGGCGAGGCGACAAGACCGTCGGCATAGGTCGCTTAGGATCGAATATGCCCAACAACGGTTTATGGTCCGTAACTATAGTGAAGGATCTTCCCATTATATAGTTATGAAACTTGCTAACTCCAAATGAAATCGCAGTGGTTTAAATCGTAATGAATGAGCGTCAAGTCAGATGACAGCAACCTTTTAGCCGTGTCAAAACTACTTTGCTCCCTGTCTGTCCATTGCCAAGATTTTGCTTTGTCGAGCAACCTATGTAGGGGCTCGAGCATGGTGGCTTTGTGAGGTACGAACCTCTCATAAAAATTGTATAATCCTAAAAACGCTTGTAGCTGTGGAACGTTCTTTGGTTCAGGAGTATTGACGATAGACTCAACTTTGCTAGGTGCAGGATGAATACCCTCAGCGTCTATGACAAAACCTAGAAACTCTACACGTTCTTTGGCAAACTTACATTTGTTCCGATTGAGCCGCAAACCTGCCTTACCGATGCGCTCCAATACTGTGTCGAGGCGCTGCGTCATCTCCGACATCGTCTGGCCACTGACGATGACGTCATCGATCAGTACCGCAACGCCGGGAACGCCCGCCAGCAAAGCCGTCATTAAGCGCTGGAAAAATTCCCGGGCAGGCTTTAACACCAAAAGCCAATCTGTGTACTGAAAACAAACCTTTGCATGTGTTTAAGGTTAACATCTGTGCTGTGGCGTCTGTGACGACCACCTGTGTATATGCACGGTCAAGGTCGAGTGTCGTGTAAAATTTGCCACCAGCAATTGTAGCAAACACTTCACTTGCAGTCGGCATAGGATAGGTATCAGATTCGGTAGCCTGATTAACCGTACTACGGTAGTCACCGCAAAGACGAATATCCCCGTTTCGTTTGGGTATGGGAACAACCGGAGTTGCCCATTCTGAAAAAGACACAGCGCGTAGTACCCCTTCCCCCACTAAACGATCTATCTCTTTTTCAACTTTGGCTTTAATAGCTTAGGGTACCGGACGTGCCTTCAAAAACCTAGGAGTCGCACCTGGTTTCAAATGTATATCCACAGGGTTTCCCCTGTAAGTACCGAGTCCGTCCCTGAAAACCTCGCTGTGCTTACTTACAATCTTATCGTTCGCAGACATATCAAGTTCAGATATCATATTAATATTTAAAGTAATACCTAGTACCTCGAACCAGTTACGTCCCAACAGATTTGGTCCCGAGCCCTTGGCTACAATGACATCTAAAACAAACTTAATGTCTTTATATTGTACTTGCACTTGAGCTTGTCCCATCACTGTGACCGGTGAGTTGTTCCATGTGCACAGGCGGTTGGGTACCGCGCGCAAGCCACTGCGCGAACGCACGCGCGCCCACGTCTGCTGGTTCACCATGGAAAAAGCGGCGCCGGAGTCCACCTCCATCGCTATCTGCGCGCCGTCCAGTAGTAACTTCACCTCGTATGCCGGAACACGACGGCTCCTCGTGCTCTCCATGTTATATATGCCATTAAGGTGCACGTCAGTCACGTTTTCGGTTAAGTAATTTTTTTCAGAACGACTTTTCTTTTTAGCGGTGCATATTCTCTCGATATGACCTTTCTTCTTACAAAAGTGGCACACGGCGTTAACGAAGCGACATTCACCCGCGTGCCGGTCTCCACATCGATAACACAGTCGAACATTTGCTTTGGATTGCACGGCGTTGACGTCCATAAGTTCACAAGTCGGCGGCGACGTGGCCGCGGCGTCCACTGCCGTCACGTCGTAGCTGACGGCGGCGCCGGTGACGGAGGCGCTCTGCATCATGCGAGCGTCCCTGCCCGCACTTTCGCTCGATAGCATAGCATCCACTACGTCATGGTATCGTAAATTATCTTTCTTTAGCAGTTCGTACTGCAAATTGTGATTGTTCATACCGCATACCAATCTGTCACGAAGCATCCTTTCCATATCTGTAAAGTTACAACCGGCACAGATTTTCCTGAGTTGCGCTATGTATTCCGCGGCGGATTCACTGTGTAGTTGATCGCGCTTATAAAATTTGAACGACACAGAAATCTCATTAGGTTTTGGGCTGTAATGGTTGGTTAGGATCACTTAAATTTCACTGAATGTTACTTCACTAGATTTTTTAGGTGTAATCAACGCCAGAAAAGTCTCAAACACTTGTACGCCGCACACTGTATAGAAATTTGCCCTTTTTGCCGAATCTGAGGCGACGCCATTCGCCTCAAAACAATACTTAAGTCTGTCGATGTAATTGTCCCAATTATCACATTTCACATTGAACTCATGAAATTTCACAGATTTACACTCCATTGTCATGTTTTCTACTCGTCGCCAATATTATGTCTTCAATAAAACACCAAATATCGTTATTTGTGTATTGAGCTAAGTAGCCTAGAAATCCAAGTGAATAAATCATAATAGTAAGGTAGGAACAACAATGTGATAGAGGGTAGACTTAAAACCTAATAAACATAAACTTATAAACTAGGAAGTATGTAGGTACCTATGTACAACAATATTCATTTAAAATTGCACTTTATTTTGAAAAATTCGAATTTAAAAGATAGTAAGCGCATGTTACTTAATAAATTCGTATTATTTCAAGGACAATAATAAAATCAGCATTGAAATTTAGTTTAAGTTATTGTTCATAATTAAAATGGTATTGTATTTTTTACTTGTGTCATTTATTTACTTACTAGCCGTAGCCCATTACCTTAATTGCGTAATGCACGATCAAATACAATATGAATCGTTTTGAAGCAGATTATTTCAAAATGATTCAGATTCTGATTGATCAAGCTAACTTATTGTTTCATAAGTTCGATAAGAAAATCTCCTCAACAACATAAATAACTCAATGATTGTTATTTAACTGTCAAAATGAAACAGATTAGTCGTAATCGTTTACGGAAATGTGTTACGTACCTAATTAAATAGCATGTCTTTATACGCATAAATGCACGCACAATGGTCCACTTGAAGGACTAAGTGCGGAAACCAAACCCTTAACATAGAACATACGCATAAATGACGTAAAACAGAGCTGCAGTTAGCATAAACATTATTATTTATATGTACTTAGGAAGACCACACTAATTGCCACCCTTTCCAGAAATTATAGCGAAAAATTGCAAAACTTAAAAATTACACTAATTTTATCGACATAAATAATCGACCTTTTTGTCGCCGTAACATGTATGAGAATATGGGCGTGTCAAAAGCATTGTTTTGCGTTAGTGTGACAACTAATAGCAAGCTCGCGATCTATGTGCGTGTGGTCCAATTGTGTGCGTAATCCATGTACGTACTAGTCTCTTGCTTGTAGTAGAGTTAAAGAGTGGGAGACATGCGGCGACACGCGTTGTAATACAAATCAGGAACTATTTCCTTTCTAATCTCTTTCCTCTGTTCTGTGGTTGTTCCTACCTTACTATTATGATTTATCCACTTGTATTTCTAGGCTACTTAGCTCAATACACAAATTACGATATTTGGTGTTTTATTGAAGACATAATAGGGACGATACAGGCTAGTTAGATTAGAATAAAACAAATAACATAGTGAATGTACCAGCTCCGGCCCAATGGTACCCTCACAAAATTGATCGCTAAATAGATTGACTTATGGGATAGGCAGTAAATAAATCACTCTAATAATATTATTACAGCTTCAATTTAGTACAGTTCAGTTCAGTCAGTCAGTGTCAGTAGAGTACAGTTGCTTTAGGATATGCAACATATAACTTACTTCTTCCTCTGTGATGTGTATGACGTGCGCCTCTATAGTGTCTGGGTCCACCTCGAGTCGTCCGTGGTCCGGCAGCGCGTGAACTCTGACGCTCACTGTATAGTATTTGTTAACCAGTCTCCAAACGCGGTCTAGGCATTGTGTATCTTTCAGATAATCACCCGTCACATCATTGTCTATTAATTCTAAAATAAAGCAATTAATAAAATATAATGTACAAATAACTTTGAGTTTAAATATCAAGCAGCAAACTTGCCTGAGTAAATGCTTACAAACCAGAAATAAGCTTTGTAGCAACGGTCTCATTGATAGCGCTGACCAAGATGACAGGTAATGTATCAAATGTTGACATGGTTATTGGTTAATCAATAGAAAAGACAATTTTGGTGTACGAGAAGTTACTTTGAAAACTAAAAAATCAATCACAAATCAAAAGGTTTACAATATTTTGTGGTTTGGTACGAAACTTCAACGGATTACCCAATTAATCACAACCGTGAACAAAGCAAAAGCAGAGTGACAGTGAGTCTGAGTGAACTGCCAATTGTCATCCGTCACACAAATATCAAGTGTCAACACCGACTGTCAACAAGTCAAGATAGGAACCACAGATAACGCGGACCTTGTTGGTCTTTTGTTTGTGTTATGTTTTTTTTTTTTTGTTATTTGGCCTCGACGCGGCGACGCAAAAACGACGGATGTTATAAGTTTGACGCACAGACATGTTTTATATGTCTGTGGTTTGACGTGTCTATGTGGGGGGGGGTGTGTGTGTGTCTGTCTGTGGCATCGTAGCTCCTGAACGAATGAACCGATTTTGATTTAGTTTTTTTTTGTTTGAAAGGTGAACTAGGCGGGACTGTTCTTAGACATGTTTTATCAAAATTATTTCAGCCGTTTGAAGATTATCAGCTCTTTTCTATTTGATAAAGGGATTTGAGCATCTTCCACGGGTCTGATCAAGTCTAAAAGACCTACTTGGGGTACATTTGGTAACAAGAACTTAAAGACATTTAGTTTTGTTCTCATTGAGTAAAAGATTATTAGCACCAAACCATTTCGAAAGAACAGCTAGGCTTTCGTTGACATGTAAGACATCCGTATCTTTTCTATCTATTCTAAAAATAAGAGAAGTGTCATCAGCGAATAAAATTATATCCGAGAAGTTAGCCGTCAGATAGGGAAGGTCATTAATATAAACTAGAAATAAAAAAGGGCCAAGAATTGAACCTTGAGGCACGCCGATCTTAACTAGAGACCCCCAAGATGTCGCCCGTTAACGTTTACTTTTGCTGTCTGTTTGATAAATAAAGTACAAGATCAGCAGCTTGTCCACGAATTCCGTAGTGGTGTAATTTACAGATCAGTGTATTGTGGTCAACGCAGTCAAACGCTTTTGAGAGGTCACAGAAAATGCCAGTCGCATCCTGGAAACTCACCCAGGATTACAAAATGTGAATGATGAGTTTTACTCCCGCGTCAGTGGTCGACCTACCTTTCGTGAAACCAAACTGTCGACTATGTAAAATCCCATTTGAGTTAAAATGTGACAACATCTGGTCTAGCATGATTTTTTCATAAATTTTGCTCAATGCTGGAAGCACAGATATAGGTCTATAATTGGAGGGATCACTCGTTAATACCCGATTTGAAATTTGGTACTACATAACAATGTTTCTTTAAGTCAGGAAACGTACCGCTGTCTAAGCATTGATTAAATATGCCTGTTAGGACAGGTGCAACTGTGTCAATTATATTTTCAAGAACCTTAACGGAAATCCCCCATAAGTCTTCAGTGTTTTTTATGTTAAGACTTTTAAATGCTGTTTTAATTGTGGCAGTAGAGATGGGTTTGAATTCAAAACTTGAAATGTCCTTACTGAAGTTTTCTTTAAGAAGAGATTCAGCTAATACAGATGATGAGGGGAGACATTTCGTAACCTCTATTGGGATGTTGGTAAAGTAATTTTCAAGAGTCTCAGCAACTTTTAACTTATCTGAAATGGTTTCATTATCAATATTTAGAGTTGTTTTGTGTTTCCAGTTTCTTTGTTAATTACCTGCCACACAGCTTTTATTTTATATTTAGAAATACTAATTTTGTTACTTATTAATTTAGATTTAGCTAGAGCGCAGACTCTTTTGAATATCTTAGAATAGTTTCTTACATAACTATGAAAGGCCCGATCAGAAGTCGATGATTTTTCATTATACAAATAATATATCTCTGCTTTTTCTAATGCCAGCAGTGGCCCATTCACTAAATTTTGGTCTAGTAGTGATTGTAACTTTTTTTACAGGACATGCTTTATTGAAATCTTGGCACACTGTAGAAAAAAGTGTGCCATAGTTCACATTGAGGTCTTGTGAATCAAAACTCGTCGCCGACGCTCACCTGAATACGTTGCACGGCGGAGTTCAAGTTATGCTATGCTTCCTGCGAACTAGATTCTGGATCCTCAAAGTAAAGATTTTAATTAAATCCAAGATAAAAGATGTCTTATTTGTGCGAAATTAAACGCTACAGCAAGGTCGCAACAAATGGGAGACTTACCTCGCGTTCGAGTTATCCCTGCGAAACCATTCTTGAATACAGGCATTGACTTCGCAGGAACGTATCAGATTTTAATGTCTAGAGGCAGGGGAGCAAAGACGAACAAGCCATACATCGCTCTTTTTGTTTGTATGTCGACAAAGGCGATTCACCTAGAATTAGTAGGAGATCTCACGTCAGATACTTTCATCGGAGCCTTCCGAAGGTTTGTGGCTAGACGCTGAAGATGCGCTCAGATATGGAGTGACCAAGGACGGAAATTCGTTGGGGCGAACAGGATACTTACCGCAGATTGGGCTGAAGCTAAGTTACAATTCGACGGTCCAATCGCCGAGAAGTTAGCTATAGAAGGAACTAAGTGGCATTTCATTCCGGCCTATAGCCCACACATGGGTCGACTATGGGAGGCGGGGGTGAAGTCTATGAAACATCACTTAAACGGATCATAATCAATCATTTGCCCTACGAAGAGATGAGCACCTTGCTATGTCAAGTTGAGGCTTGCCTCAACTCTCGGCCTCTAAGCATAATAGACGACACGGATACCGACAACCTTCAACCACTAACTCCGGTCATTTTCTTATCGGTGAAACCCTTATCACTGTTCCGACACCACGCCTCCAAGATATCCCAATGAGTCATTTGTCAAGATGGCAACATCAGCAAAGGTTATTGACTGACTTCTGGCACCGATGGCAGCAAGAATACCTGTCAAGAATGCAACAACGTTCGAAATGGCACAAAAAAGAGGAGTTTGACATAGGACAAATTGTGCTAATAAAATCCGATAATTTACCTCCGGGTAAATGGATGATGGGACGTATACTGGACAAACATCCAGGTACTGACGGTGTGACGCGAGTGTATAATGCACAGAACACATATACTCCTAACGGAGACACAATGGCATGGTACAATGTGAAGAGTGGTGATAGTGTTGTGCAAAGATCATTTAATAAGTTGTGTTATTTACCAATAGACATTGAAACGTAAATTGTTCGTCGTGTTAATTAATTGTGTAAACTTGCTCGAAAACCGATTGTAACTGAGTAGTTATCACTGTCTTTTTAGTTATGTTTAGAAAACTTATTTTGCTAAGTAACAATTTAATTTCACGCTTCCGGTATTTTACAAAAATTGGGAAACTGGGTGGGGGTGGGAGATTTGTGTCTTCAAATGAAGCCACTCATATTATATTGATCGAACTTCACTTGAGAAGTTCGTTGATCTTATATTTCGTGGTTTCATTTTCGATACAAAGAGTTTTCAGGGTAAAGTAGAAATCAAATGTCCAAGAAAATAGCCAAAACCTTTATAGAAAGCAAAAATAAAATGAAACCAAAGCAAGAATACACACAAACAAGGAACATGTATACCACAAGCGGCACACAACACAGTCGACGATCCAAAAACAGTCTGGTGTCATGGCGTGGCGTAGAGAGTATTCTATGGCGTGGCGTTTATAGTGACCATAGATAATAATCTATGGTCTGGTGGCCCTTACTTACATGCCTTACACTTACACTGACAGCCACAGTTTCGTTCTGAAATAATGAGCTCCTCTTTAAACTATTTACTTTAAAACGTGTGCGTAGTCCCAGCGGAAAAGTGTCGAATTTCGTAATTTCAGTTTAGCAGATATTTAGTGTATGACGTCGTGTAATTGTGTATGGTAAATAAAAATTTGTGCATCCAGCCATTGAGGAGCTATTCAACAAAAACTGATTCCGCTGGGACTACGTCATCCCAGCGGCACTTTTTTTTTTAAATGGACGTAGAAGAAAAAAAAATCATTCAATAATTAGTGTGTAACGAGAGGTAAATGTGTATGTTTAAATGAAATTTGTGTGTCAATAGACTGCGGAGATAATCAAGTTGCCGCTGCGCTGACGTTTGGCTATTTGATGAAAACCATATAAAGCAGTTTAGTGTACAGTTGTAATTTTTTACACACGTTGCTTTGAATTTGTGTATAAAGTGTGTGAAAACAGAATTTGGAAAAAATATACCGTTCAGAAGATATACACGTAAAAGTAAAATAAGGTTATAAGGTCCAAGTACTTAAAATAGGAAGTCTAGAGCCTAACTTATAACGTTTATTTGTTTCTTGTAAGGGTCTACAATGTCTTGCCAAGTTTCATTTATGTGCTCTTTGTAATTAATGAGCAATGGCATAATTTATACGACTGGACCACTATATTGTATGACATCCGATTGTAGGATTTTTTTATGGAAAAGAAAAATAAAAAATATGCAGATATTTAGTGTATTAATGCAACTATTCGCACGTAAAATTTCAGCTCATTACACTAAATAATTAAAGAGATATAATAAAAATACCAGAACGACCGCAATACGTGGATAAACCGACCAAGTTTGAGATGCTACGAAAAAGCGGCCGTGCAGTATAAAGAGCTAACGTTTTAAAATTTCCAGTATATTATCGGTATTGTGTTTGATAGTTTCGTACAGGTGTGTACACAATAGTTTAGCAGAAAATAAAACAAACTACATTAACTTTGCACTATCAAAAGTATTTACAAGTTAATGACTAATTAAAATTAAAATAAAACAACATTAGAGAAAGTAATAACATTGATAGAAGAATCAGTTCTTTCATTAAATATAAAATCAAATATATTGCCTACTGTAAAAGCCATAGGTGCCTTAGTAGGTAAGTAAATCTTAGGTTTTACTAGTAAATTTTCGGGAGTTGGTCTTCTCGGTCGAGCTTTTACAGCAACAATTATATCATACAATCGCAGATCAGTAATAATTGACTCAAGTGTGAAAGTAGATTTATACCGTTCGACGTTTGAAATGACTACTGGAGTTAATGTTGTTTTTGATTCGTCATAGACCTCGTCAATCGCTCTCGATCAGGCGTGATCGAGATCAAGAGCAGGCCCATTTAGTAATAAATTTTTTTTTTTTTTTTTTACTATGTTGGGGTTATCTCGTCGTTGACGGATACCCGGTAGTTATTGTAGGTAGTTAGTTAAGTTACACCAAACCACTGTTAAGTTCAATAGTTTATTTATGGAAACAGTTTAAAGATATGTTTCTTTATCTGAGCCGCACTTAATGTTATAGTTATTAGGTAATTATCGACCCGCACATTAGCGCGTGACGGAGTTTTAGTTCCGACTGAATTGAGTAATTATAATTTAGGTAAGCGTAAACATAATTTGCTGTATGAGCATTATTGGCTCGTACATGCTCCCGAGGGAAAAATATACGTACTCAGATCACCAAACTTGCGTTACAAGTTAAATAAGTATAAAATGTTACAAAAATAATAAAAGCAATCAAAACAATAAGCAAAACATAATTCTTAAATAATTCATCATAGTTTGAATCTTGTTCCTGTTTGCGGCGGACTGTAGTTTTCTGAATGTCGCCCTCGTATTTTAGCGTAGGTAGGAATCTCCTTCAGTTCTATATCTTCTGTCCTCTCTCGAGTCTTGTTCGTGTTGGTATGGCTTGTCTTGCGCGCCAAAAGATATCTTCTTATTCGCCAAACTATTATAGCGGCGACGATTCCTCCCACCACCAAAGTGCTTATTGCGTAATTGCCGATGTCGTGGACACTTAGTTCGCTAGGTAGGCTCTCTCGTCCTTTTTGTGTGGTTATCTGGTCATCTAACGATCTGTGTTCATTAGATAAGTTCAGTTTCGGTAGCACGATCTTTGTGTTTTTGAACGTATTCCACATATCATTTGACGAGTCAATAGTAGGTACCTCCAAGGTAATTCCAATTTTGGTACTGCTACTAAAAACGTTATGTGAATAAATTGTAGCGTCTATGTGCTGAAGTATGCAATCCTGACCTAGGGCAAGGAGCCCCGCTTTTGTTATAATGGTTGTTGTAATTCGATTTTCGCATACTATGCGCGTCGTACACTCATTGATGCAGTTGTACAACCATATGTTTGGTCTCTGTAATTTTATCCATTGGTCAGAGCATTGTTGTGGTACCCAATCACATGTTATGTTATTTAGATTTTGACTGAGTATTTTTGCTTCGCAAGATGCCGTGGATCCATGCAAGATCCATCCAAGCAATTAGTATTAGTATTTCTATTTAATGGAATTGTACCGTGTAACATCAAAATATTTGTACGCTGGAAGCAGCAGAATATTAAGGACATAATAATTATCTACTGTTACAATTTTTGTAATATTCTGACAAATAAATGCATTTGTTAATACAGATGTAATTATTATTGTAATCATTTCGTAAGTTTAGGAAAAAAACAAGTGACTAACCAGTTTAATCACGAAAGCTATTAGTTACTTGTACAAGAATTGTGTGCCCACCTGTACCAATTCAATAATGGTACAACACTGGAAAATTTAGAACGTTACCTCTATATACTGCACCTGCACGGCCGCTTTTTCGTAGCATCTCAAACTTGGTCGGTTTATCCACGTATTGCGGTCGTTCTGGTATTTTTATTATATCTCTTTAATTATTTAGTGTAATGAGCTGAAATTTTACGCGTGAATAGTTGCATTAATACACTAAATATCTGCATATTTTTTATTTTTCTTTTCCATAAAAAAATCCTACAATCGGATGTCATACAATATAGTGGTCCAGTCGTATAAATTATGCCATTGCTCATTAATTACAAAGAGCACATAAATGAAACTTGGCAAGACATTGTAGACCCTTACAAGAAACAAATAAACGTTATAAGTTAGGCTCTAGACTTCCTATTTTAAGTACTTGGACCTTATAACCTTATTTTACTTTTACGTGTATATCTTCTGAACGGTATATTTTTTCCAAATTCTGTTTTCACACACTTTATACACAAATTCAAAGCAACGTGTGTAAAAAATTACAACTGTACACTAAACTGCTTTATATGGTTTTCATCAAATAGCCAAACGTCAGCGCAGCGGCAACTTGATTATCTCCGCAGTCTATTGACACACAAATTTCATTTAAACATACACATTTACCTCTCGTTACACACTAATTATTGAATGATTTTTTTTCTTCTACGTCCATTTTAAAAAAAAAGTGCCGCTGGGATGACGTAGTCCCAGCGGAATCAGTTTTTGTTGAATAATAATTAGAATTGCAACTTCTCTAATAATCTTAATTTTTTTGTACAATTCCTGCCATGATTCTTTTTCTGATATAAGTACTTAAGGGGAGTCTCCTCAGGGCTTGGAATATTTCCGAATTATTGCGAATAATTCCAAAATTTTGCAACGCTACCTAATCTTACCTAAGGATACGTAACAATATCCTATCTGTTTTATAACGTGTACTTTCTGATTGTTTTATATGTGATTATCGTGTATTACGTGTCCAATATAAGTGTTTATTTCAACGTTATACTGGTTTACTTTCTCTCCTTCGTCAAGGGAACACCGTCACCCCCGCCTACAACACCTGACTCACGGTTTATCTAATATGAACGGCGGGACCAATTTTGCTTTTTCGTTTTTTGTTGGGTTTTTTATGGTTAAAATTTAGTATCGTTTGGCAGGCGGAGGGGAATGGGAGTGGGGGGAGGGGGTTGCCCCGCTCCTCCTTGGCACCACTCCCATGAAAAGTTAACTCACCGTTTCCGAGAAAAATGATTTTGTAACCTAACCTCAAAACACTTATAAAGTTGCCTAAAAGGCGTAGCCGGAAAGGCGTGGTCTAAAAAAAACTAACCATGAAGGGGATGGCCGGGTCTGAGTTCGCTCGTGTTGCGGAATGCATACTCTATGATTGTGTTGCCTAGCAATACAAACTGTTAGTGAAAACTCATCCGATTCATTCGTTTTTATAAACTAAGATATAAATATACTTTTCTCATTTTTCTCTTTTTTCAGAAAGTGTACCTAGACAAATCCATCGAAAATGGATAAGGCTATAGCTGAAGCCTCAAAGGTACAAATAGTGCACCTAAACGGAAACAACTACAAGCACTGGAGATATAGGATCGAAACGGTATGCAGAGCCATTCCCGGAGCTGAACAAATTTTAGAAGCAAAAATAATCAAGCCCGGAGAACTAGCAAAGACTGCTGATGCTGCTGCTAAAGTAAAATATGAGAACGATTTACAACAATTTATAAAGATTGATTGTATAGTATTGACTCTGATGACAACGAATATGACAGACGAGTTACTAGAGCAAGTCATGCGTTACAAAAGCGCAAAAGAGGTATGGGACGAACTAGAACGCCTATACAGTGGAAGTAGCGAAGACAAAAGTTACGATCTCTGTCTGAAATTCTTTGATTATAAAAAAGATCCTGAACATGACATAAGGAAGCACATATATGCATTGAAGAATATTTGGCACGAGCTAAATAGCCAAATCGAAGCAAATCTGCCTGAGATATTACTGATTTGTAAAATACTTGGAACTTTGCCACAAGATTATTTTGCTTTTAAGTCAAGTTGGCTTTTAATAACAAAAAAGGATCGGACAGTTGAAAATTTGACTTCGCAACTGAGCGCTTATGAAAAAGCATTGACTACTAGAGAAGAAACGGAGAATACCGAGGAAGTATTAGCCGTGAAGACACGGAAGAAAACGAAGAATACAGTTTTCAAATGTAATTATTGTGGAGAAGCTGGCCATGTTGTGCGGAAATTCCAAAAATGGATAAAAGATGGTAGACCGCCAAAGCCGTCAAACGTTAGACAAAACCAAAATGTGTCTGTAAATATGACTGTCTTAGCTATTGAGAATGGATTGCCAGTAGATAAAGTCAACTGGTTTGTTGATAACGGAGCGACAAGTCATGTTACTAACAGAGGTGACTTTTTCGAGAGCTTTGAGCACTTCAAAGGAACACATACGGTGACTGCGGCGAATGGAGAAACCATTGAAGCAATTGGTATAGGCAACATTAGAGCTGAAGCAAACGTTAATGGAAAAGTTTGTATGGACTAAAACAAGCCCCACTCTGCTGGAACAGATGCATCACAGACTACATCGTAAAAACAGGATTCAAGCAGAGTAATTCTGACCCCTGTTTGTTTGTAAGAAGACACGGAAAGGAGAAAATTATTCTGGCCCTGTATGTTGACGACGGTCTATTGGCATATACCAGCGAGAAAATGGCTAACTGTTTTCTGAATGAATTGAAAGCACATTTTAAGATAACAATAAAACCCGCAAGCTACTTTCTAGGAATAGAGATAAAAAGGTACTCTGATGGTTCCATTTTCCTTTATCAGAAAGCATACGTCACTAGGTTGTTGGAGAGATTTGGCATGGAAAAGTGCAAGCCAGTGCCAACACCAATTTTAAAGACAAACAATACTCAGGTTGAGGAATCTACTACGAAGATATTTCCATACCGTGAAGCTGTTGGTGCCTTGTCCTATTTGATGACAAGCACAAGGCCTGATATTGCCAATGCAGTAAGCGTTGTGTCGCGAAATTTGGAGAAACCAACAAAAGAGAACATCCTGAACGTAAAAAGAATTATGCGGTACCTAAAAGGAACTATAGATGAAGGTATATGTTACAGGACAGATAATGTTCATAGTTTGGAATGTTATAGCGATGCGGATCACGGTGGTGATATGGAATCTGCGCGATCTACATCAGGCATTCTCTGTATTTACGCTGGAGGTGCTGTTTCTTGGTATAGCAAACGGCAGAGCACCGTTGCAATATCCTCGACAGAGGCGGAAATTGTAGCAGCCAGTGAAACCGCCAAAGAGATTATATGGTTACAGAAGATATTAAAAGATCTTACTGGTGCTAACTGTCCTGCGACCCTAGGGGTTGACAATGAAAGTGCAATAAAGCTGGTGAAAAAACCTACAGAATTTCACCAGAAGACAAAACACATCAGGATAAGATCTTTCTTCGTCAGAGAATGCTTACAAGATGGAAGCATGGTAATCAGCTATGTGCCAGCAACCAGACAGATAGCTGACATGTTAACAAAACCGCTATACGGGCCCAGACTTGAAATGCTAAAGAAGATGGCTGGCATTATTATCATCAACAGGGGTGGATGTTGAGGAATGCATACTCTATGATTGTGTTGCCTAGCAATACAAACTGTTACTGAAAAGTCATCCGATTCATTAGTTTTTATAAACTAAGATATAAATATACTTTTCTTATATTTTAACTATGTTTTCCTATTCCCTCGCCACCTAACTTTAACAGGTCGCTCACTAGACACCGCCATCCCCTTCTAACATAACCTATCCGAGTTGGGGTATCCCAAGTCCCGAGCTCGCTTCGCTCGCTCTTTGCATCCTAAGTCTTCTTAGTAATTTTTTTTTTTGACAGCTCAACCTGGTATTCTTGGGGCTGCCATTAAGAATTTAATCTTAACGCCTCCAGCCAGGGCTTACAAACTAAAATTTATAAACTAAGCGACTGCACGCTGAGGGCACCCCCTGTGGGGTACGGGCCTTGGCTCAGGGCGTCACTGATAGGGGGACAGCTATCATTGGGGACAGGCTGGATCAAAATATTGGCAATATTATTGATCGGGGAATTTAAAGCTACTGGCTTAGCTGCAGCGCGGGCTGGCGCTTCAACGAGGAAGGGTCGGTCGGGGGTCTTGACGTTAGGCGCCGTTACTTGGGGTCTTCGCGGGGCGCGAGGATATATATAGCACCCGGTATTTATTTGGGCTCTGGGCGTATGCCAATTTGATAATTATTCAATTTAGAGGTTTAGGTAGAGCAAGTAAACATACGTATTATAGGTTGTTTATTTATTGAAGTATTGGTGCAGATTCTCTTGCACACCGAACTAAACTATCACTAAAATTCCTTACTTTTGGCTATGAGAATCTTAAAGCTATTCTGCAAAAAAAATCTCTAAACTTAAAAATAATTTTGACACAACTATTTTAAAATCGAATTTGACAATCGCGACTCCTGCAGGCTTAACATGACGCTTTCTACTCTACTGTCGAATAGAAATCGCTTGTCTACATTTCTCGGTGAAAAACTGACAACTGTCTACACGTAAACGTCATTACACGCTTTATATTTAGCTTCACTTTTTTTTTTCCTTTTTGGCTTTGCACTATTCGTGCTTATTGCCACTAACAATAATTTATTTGATATCAAAACGTAAGAATCAAGTACTCTCGAAAATATAAAATATTACAACGGGAAATTTGGAAACGGAAAGGAGATTAGTTGTTATTACATAAAAATAATAAATTATAATAAGTTAGCAGTAGGGAAATTTAATACAACAGAAAATTGTAACCATTTAACGACACCAAGTGGCCTAACAAAAAGGCCGACTCGGAGCGATAACTAAGCACTACATGGTAAATTAAGTAAGTACTTATATACAGTTTATAAATAATAAATGTTTAAATAGCTATATCATTATTTACAAGGAAAAGAGCTATGGTTTTATAAATATCTACATTAAAATTAAATAAAATACATGAGATAGAAGTGGGCAAAGGGACTCCGAGGGAAACAAGACTTTGGAAAAGTGAGGAGTGGTCATAAAGGGGGCAGGAAAAAATAACGTGGTTCAGCCCCCTAATTGCGTAACTCACGATTCATCATAATTTGTTTCGTTTTGAAACAGATGGCTAAACCATTGCTTCATATGTTCGAAAAATGTGTCTGCTCAGCAACGTAAATAACGCAGTGAATATTGTTGAATTGTCAAAATGAAACCCACAACCCCCCCCCCCCCTTAATAGAACACCTATAAAGGAGTTCACGTGTTTGAAATATAATATAAGGGTTATGAGAATAGAAAGGGAATCTGGGGGCCAATTCTACTAATTTGCAACGTTACACGTTCTATTGTGTTTCCACAACAGTTCGATTTCGATCGCCGTTCGATAGTTACATAAAAAGTCATTCTACTATTTCATAAGCAAAATGGAAACTAAACTTAAAACGAATTGCAACTGAACTGTAGCGGGAACACAGCGGATTACTCGCGTTACCAACATGCCAAAATAATATGTTTTATTAATACCACAAAGAAAAAAGTTGAATCTAAAAATGTTACTAAACACGAATATGTGGAACTAAAAGTATTTTCTATAATTAAAAGACATAATGATCATAATTTTATCATTAACTTTGTCCTATATATTTTATTGTTACAAAAATACATTTCAACAAAAACTCAGCAGAACGTTTCGTTTTATGTCCCTAGCTGGCCGAAGTTGTGAAACCAAACGTCTCGGTATGCCAAAGACTCGAAGGACTGTTTTTTTTGGGCCCCCCTGTAATAAAACGTCTATTAATCGTAATATACCAAAAAAAACATGTATTGAAGCGTTTTTATCGGTGAATATATATAAAAATACTCAACTACAGTTCGAGATAGTAACCAAATTTGTTTTTATTACGTAAAAAAAATTACCAATTACAGAGCAGCACCCTAATTGCGTAACACGCGATTAATCATAATCGGTTTCATTTTGACAGTTCAATAATATTCATTGCGTTATTTACGTTGCTGAGCAGAAACATTTTTCGAACATAAGAAGCAATGGTTCAGCCATTTGTTTCAAAACGAAACAAATTATGATGAATCGTGAGTTACGCAATTAGGGTGCAGGTCCTCCTGTGTTTAATCCTATTTTAAGTTTGCTTACTCTCGCTAAAGTAGTTAAAAAAAAAAATATCATCGTGAAACGGATTGGAGTTTTTGGTTGCTTGTCAGTAATGATGTTACTCACTTATTAACGGCCAGGCACTCGATTTACTCGATTGTCTCGAAGCAATTCGAGTTGAATAAAAGTTCGCTTCTCTACCTACTAGAGGAAGGTTTCAAGTAGCTGGGTACATTTGAAACGTCTCGAAAAAAGTTTAATAAACAAGAAAAGAAACATAGCAAGATCTAAAATATTATCCGTGCAATATTGGGGCTACATTCGGCTCGACTGTTTGGGGAGCGTTTTCTCTTTCTCACATTCTACTGTCAATCTGATAATCAATGCCAATGGTACGATAACAAATTGCATGTTATAAACTGACTAATACTTACCCACAGAACATGTATTTTCACTCTTATTAAAAAACTCTCTGACTCAGTAGGTACAGACGCCAGCACATCGAGCTACCCCAAACTGTCAAATTTTCCCAATTGAACATGAACTTTATACCTAAGTAATAAAGTTCAAAATCTATCAAAGAAATTTGACAGATTGGGGTAGCTTGATGTGCTGGCGTCTGTACATCCCACTATTGTGGCGCTTTATTACACGATAATTGTAAATATTTCCTTAATGATTTTGATTACCTACTAAGTACTAGACCTACCTAAGTATTAAATTATAGAATTGGTGGAATTGGGAGCCTTCGCGAGAGAAAATGAACTCGCGTCTTTATTTTCTCGAGTAACGAGTTTAAAATCGAATCCCATCCTTAACTGACACGGAGAGTCAGAAATGTGACAACACTTGACAGTCGATACTTCATTCGCTATTTAACCCATTATTATTATGCTCTGTGATGAATCCATTTTTACTTCAATTGCATCAAAATATTTCAGTTTTCATACCCGTTTTATATATAAAAGTACCTACCTACTGCTCTGTGGTGTATTTAAGGATTATAATTAATATGGATCTTCAAGATAGTACAGCATTTATTCCAAAAGAATTCAGTAATATTTCAACACAATGTGCGAAAATGTAGTTCAAGACTGCTGCAGATTTGCGGTAACTTGTGAAGCGAATGGATTTTTCGCTTGTTTCAGTCAAACCATCTAGATGGAGTTTGAGGATTGTGCGTATTGATTATGCAAGAAAGAATTGAAACTGTTGATTCATTATGGAGATCTGGATAAAGGAACATTTACATTCCTTAAAGATCTGCACTACAAACGGGTACCTACCTAGGACATCAATTTCTGACTCAAGAGCTGCTTTGTGTGTAATGATTATGCAAGAAAGAATTCAAACTGTTGACTCATTATGGAGATCTGGATAAAGGAATATTTACATTCCTTAAAGATCTGCACTTCAAATGGGTATACATATATACACCTAGGACATCAATTTCTGACTCAAGAGCGGCTCTTGCTGGATACTGTTGCAATTTTTTGGTGGCAGACATTCCTACTGTTGGCTGTTGTGCGCATGTAATGTTGAGCGTGCGGTATTTGAGTATTAGTTATACTGTATATTTATCTTGGACATGCATTAAGATGAGTGGTGGAGCAACCTGCATCTTTTTAAGATGATAATATACTTAAGTATCTACTTGTCTGACGTTGAAATTGTTATACTTATAGTACCAAATAAAAATCTTTGTTACATATGTGGTTTTTAATTTCATGAACCGTTACATACCTTATTTAATGAATAAGAATAATAGTAAATAAGCCACCACATAAAAATGGTAAAATATTATGTGACCACGTGTTGTATGGTGCAGATTGGTGCATTTGCTCTTCATTGATTGTTGGAGGAACTATAGCAACAGTGTGCTGTCAATGTAGGTACCCCAGAACTACAGACTTGCCAAACTTTCTATAGAATCTGCAAAATGCAACGCATTATTTATATAAGTTAGGTTATCTGAGTCTAGGTCTGTCTGTATACAAATAGAAATGGAAATACCTATGTATTGTAATAATTAGGTACCTTCTTTTGATTTCATCACAATCTTCCATATAGCTTGGAAATTTGACACAGGTACTTCTTATAAACATGTGGCTTATTATGTACCTTCACCACTTGTAATTCCGCTCGAGAAAATGAGGGTTGTGACATGGCATCAGATTGCGATTGGCCTACCAGTAGTACCAGTGTTTGGTACTAACTAGTTTCATAAAAGCCAGTGCAACCAAGATCTAAAACAAGAATAGAGTCACTAGTTAATAACTTTATCACAGAGTAATACAACTACTGGCGCATATTAAAACGATACCTAGTCACTATGTAGGACTTACCTTTGTTTCCGTATCAATACCGTCAGAACGAAGATTGACGGGTATGTGAGGACTGATCTCAAACAAAGCTTTTACAAGGTCTTTGGAGAATCGGTACGTCATTACTACCTGACGCCGCGTAAGGTCAAAAGCATTATTGCATAGGTACACTTGACACAACATTTCTTCCTCCGAAATCCATATACTCCATATAGAATGATCATGTTTTTAGCAAGCAATCCTTTTTTTTTTTTTTTTTTTTTTTTTTTTTCTTTTTGGCTTTGCACTATTCGTGCTTATTGCCACTAACAATAATTTATTTGATATCAAAACGTAAGAATCAAGTACTCTCGAAATTATAAAATATTACAACGGGAAATTTGGAAATGGAAAGGAGATTAGTTGATAATACATAAAAATAAAAAATTATAATAAGTTAGCAGTAGGGAATTATAATACAACAGAAAATAATTGTAACCAATTAACGACACCAAGTGACCTAACAAAAAGGCCGACTCGGAGCGATAACTAAGAACTACATGGTAAATTAAGTAAGTACTTATATACAGATTTTAAATAATAAATGTTTAAATAGCTATATCATTATTTACAAGGAAAAGAGCTATAGTTTTATAAATATCTACATTAAAATTAAATAAAATACATGAGATAGAAGTGGGCAAAGGGACTCCGAGGGAAACAAGACTTTGGAAAAGTGAGGAGTGGTCATAAAGGGGGCAGGAAAAAATAATGTGGTTCAGATCTCCCACTTCAGCGCCACATTCACACGTAGGGTTTTGCACAATGCCAAGCCTGGCAAGATGAGCAGGAGTGCACACGTGACCCAATCGCATACGTATGAATATTGTAGTAATCTTTTTGCTTAGCTTGTACTTGCTAAACCAAGGTTTAACAAAAATAGATGGCTGAATATTACGATAAAATTTCCCTTTCACTGATTGCCCGGACCAAAGCTGACCCCAGGATTCCTGTAGATAAACTTTGGGCAGAGCTGCCAGATCTTGGGTGTTATTTTTATACGGAAAAACATCTCCACACAATACGGCATCATTAGCTAACTGGTCAGCTCTCTCATTACCTAAAATGCCACAATGAGAGGGTATCCACGCAAAATGCACTGAATACCCCTTAATAGAACACCTATAAAGGAGTTCACGTGTTTGAAATGTAATATAAGAGTTATGAGAATAGAAAGGGAATCTGGCCAAAGATTGTAAAGCACTCCTTGCATCAGTTAATATGAGTGAATTCCGTAAGCCCATCATAAGTATATATTCGACAGCTTTGAATAGACCGTAACATTCTCCCGTAAATACAGATGATTCGGGCGGGAGCTTTATTTTTTGGACGATATTATATTGGGAGTGGTATACACCTACTCCCACACATGAGTCTCTTCCATGCTTCGAGGCATCTGTAAACAAGAGCTGATAGCCCTTCCAGTCTCTATCCATGGTGAAGTTGAAGTTATGGTTATGACATACGTCATCTCTGTAAATGCTAAGGTTATAATGTATATTTGGTAACATAATTAATGAACTGTAATTACAGTGAAATATAGGAAGAAATTCAGATTGGTGACAAGGAGCTTCAATTAAATTGTATTTTCTAAAGCTTTTAACTAAACACGGAGTAGCTTTGTGCCTCCAGTAAGTGGATGAAATTACTTCTTCAGAGAGAGTGGAAAGTTTATTTCGCAAAGGATGATATGTAAATTGAAGACACCGAGCCATAAATCTATTAGCTAAAAATTGACGTCGCAAATGAAGTGGAGGGTCTCCACATTCCACCTGAAGACAATTAATAGGACTGCTTTTCATTGCGCCAGAAACCACTCTAAGTGCCTTAGACTGAACACTGTCCAGTTTCTTAAGACCAGCAACATTAGCAGGTTCCAGCAAAAAAGTCCCATAATCTAATAAGCTTCTAATCAAGGTGTTGTACAGTAATTTTAATGAAAAGGGATGTGCTCCCCACCAAACACCAGCAAGACACCTAATTATGTTGATATTTCGTTCGCATTTAGCAGCTATATAATCACAGTGTGGTAAACCAGTAAGATGTGTATCCAAAATAAGGCCTAAAAATTTTACCTGGTTTTTAACAGGCATAGGGATATTATTATACTTTACTGTAACTATAGGAGGCATACGCATTCTAGTAAACAAGACAATGTTACTTTTATCAATTGACAGGTGTAGACCATTGGTTTCTAGCCAAGTCTTCAGTAAGCATAAAGAAGAGGTTAAGGAAGTACAAATATTTGTAACAGAATGACCAGATAAATAAAGAAGTAAATCATCTGCATATTGAAGGACTTGTACTGACTCATTTAGGGAGGATTCCAAATCATAAGTGTAAATATTGTAGAGAATTGGACTAATTACAGAACCTTGAGGGAGACCTTTCCAAACTAAACGGGTAAATGTATACCCTTCAATATGAAGATTTAAAGATCTCTCTGAAAGCATGTTAATTATTAACTTAGACAACATTGTTGGAACTTGTAATGAGTTTAGCTTTTGTTCTAGGATTGATATCAAGACATTATCGTAAGCTGAGCTAATATCAAGGAAAGCAGCAATTACAGAGTTATTAGAAGAGAAGGCTAAACGAATATCAGTTGTGAACACACTAAGGCTGTCTATCGTACTTTTACCCTTCCTAAAACCAAACTGTGATGTAGCTAGTAAGTTTTTGCTTTCCAAAAACCACTCCAAACGATTCTTAATGAGATGTTCAGCAATTTTAGCAAGAACTGTAGAAAGTGCAATCGGTCGATAAGAAGTAACATTAGAAGAAGGTTTGTTTGGTTTCAGAATAGGAATAATTGTTTGAGACTTCCAACTTGATGGAATGTTGCCAGATATCATAGCTGTATTGATGAGGTTTAAATATATTAAGAGAACAGCGTCAGACAGATTAACTATAAATGAATATGGTATACCATCTTCACCAGGAGCTGAATCCTTAACATGTGAAAGGACTCCTTTCAACTCACTTAGTGTGAACAGGGAATTCAACTCAGAATTAGGAATAGGAACATAGGGAAAGTGCATTAAAGATCTCTGTTCTGGGACAGAAGGAGGAGCTAAATGATCCATAAATTCATTGGCTAATTTTAATGGGAGTTTTGAGGCTGTTGTGTTACTGAATGCTGACCTGAATCTCCTAATATTTTGCCATACTAGAGATGCATTAACTTCTGGCGAGATAGATGCACAGAATCTTTGCCAACCTTCAAATTTCTTTTTCCTAAGGAGCTTACGAGTTGTACGAGCAGCATCTAGGTATATTTCAAAATTGTGACGAGTCATAGTATGACTATAATTTTTTTCTGCTTCTTTTCTTTTTTTTATGGCCTGAGTGCACTCAGCATCCCACCAAGGTGGTGAAGGAATTTTGCCTGTAGCACCATTCTTAATAGGGAAAGTATTATCTGCCACCTCTATTAAAATTCTTGTTATTTGATCAGATAATAGCTGGGGATCATGTAGTTGTAAGGAGTTAGTTAAAGCAAGAATTCTTTCTTCTACACAATTTTTGTATGTATCAAAATCTGCATTTTGAAGTCTATACTTTAATCGTGGTGTTGGATTGCAAGCAGTTTGTTTTTTATGTGGAAAAGAAATGATTAAAGGGTAATGATCACTACCATAAGAAGACGGTAAAGGAGACCAGGATAATGTCGATGCTAACTCAGGTGTGCAGATTGAGAGGTCAGGGGCACTTATTCCCTCATCTGGATTCGATTGGCGTGTTGGGAGACACGTATTTAAAATACACAAATTATTAGAGTCTAGAATTTCTAATAACTTTTCCCCATAGTAATTGGAACTAGAACTACCCCAGGACTGATGTTGTGTATTAAAGTCGCCCATTACCAAAAATGGTTTAGGTAAAACTGAAAGAAGATTACTTATTTCAGAAAGAATATTTGCAGTGGGACGAGAATAATATATACATACTAAACAGATTTTATTTACAATAGCAGCGACAGCAGATATTTCGTCACTGAGACTTGGAAGAGGAAAAGATTGAAAAGACAAGTTATTTTTAATAAGTATGGCGACCCCGCCATACCCATCGCTTCTGTCTGTTCTTAGACACGCATAGCCAGGAATTCTAAAAGAGAACCCTGGTTTAAGCCATGTCTCACAGAGAGCGACTGCAAAGGGATCATATTTGTTCAATATGTAGGACAGATCAGATTTTTTATTCACAATGCTGCGACTGTTCCACTGGACAATCTTGGATAGATTTGGATCCATTATGATGGTTAAATAAGTTAGATAGAGTATCAATTACAGTGGCAACGTTGGACGGTTCAATATTATTATTTTTAGATAAGGTATTAATTAGCATGATTATTAAATTTAAAATTTGATTCTCATTATTATTTGTTGTTTTATTTTGGAATGCAACACCATTCCCTGAAACAGAAACTTCATTACTGATTAATGCTTGATGAGCTGCCCGGTCATACCCCTTAGCTGTTTTTGGGGGATCCCGAGGTTTCAGGAATACCGTTTTTTTTTGTGAGGAGACAATTGGTGTGTTACGTGATTGGGGTGAGGTTTGTGACAAGAAAGAATTGTTAGTGGTATGTAATGGGGCAGATGTTACCACATCTGCATACAATTTTGAGATTGGTGGATGTAGCTGCGACGCTTCAGCATACGACACGCAGCTATGGGCCATATAATGCTTAATTGATTTTTGTCTCTCAAATTCTGGGCATTTTTTATTGATGGCGTAATGAATGCCACCGCAATGACAGCATTTACTATTACTCTCGTCTTCAACACTGCAAGTGTCAGCAGAATGTTTCTCCCCACACTTGAAGCACTGAGGGTTCGACCTGCATTGTACCTTTGTATGGCCAAAACGACAACAATTAAAGCATTGAATTGTTGGGAATGTATACAATTCCACTGGCATGGAATTGTAACAACAAAACACACGTTTTGGTAAAATTTGCCCGTCAAAGGTGAGCACGACTGTTTGGGATGGTTTCCACACAGGGGTCGGTTCGTGTATTTTATAATTGAGACGCCTTGCTTTGATGACTTTCCCGCATCCAGCGGGGACAGATATATTTTCCATTATTTCCTCCGGAGACCATTCGGTAGGTACGCCTTTAATAAGTCCAATACGACACACATTAAAAGATGGAACAAATGCCTTTAATTTCTCTTTGGCCAAATTTGGGTCATTTAAAAAAGAGTTTGCATCTACGTAACGGGAGAAGCTTAGTGATATTCTATTTCGACCAATGCGTTTTAGTGAACCGTTAATGATGTTGTTGAACCTGCGTTTTTTAAGAAAATGTCCTAAAGTTATTGGGTGTAATGTTTGAGCAGAGTTTTGTGTATCAAAAATTTTTTGGATGTGTACAACGTACGGCGACAGGTCTGTGGCTTCGTACAAAGCCCTAGCAACCTGTGGCGCCTTCTGGGGAAGATCTGATTTTATGAGGTTTTCAATCTGGGGACCATCCACAGAACGTGGAGTGGCTTCTTGGTGAACTGGTACGTCTGATGTTATTTTTGGACTGATTGTTATTACTGAGTCATTATCACAATGGCAATTTGTTTCTGAATTATTATTTGTTCCAGTTGAGTGACCATTTCGCCTTCTTTTGTTACAATTTTTACATATTTTGCGTGGAGCTCTAGTCCTTTTCCGCTCCGATCTGGTTATGGACGAGTCTGTATCCATACTGGATTCAAAAATTGTTACATTATAACCGACCGAGGGGACTGTGCCCCCCGGATCGGGTGGTTCATTGTCCATTGTGGACAGAAAAAATAAAATATAAAAAACTTACCCTAAATATGAAGAATTATATGTACAAATAATTACAATAACTAATCTAATGAATATTTACATAAATCTACACAACTTATCTCCAATCGTAAACGTTTCTTATTATTTTTATAAAAACGAAAGAAAAATCACGCCCGCCAAATTCGATGATTCCCGCGCTTTTTTCGCAAGCAATCCTTTAACGTTGCGGCAAAAGTTGCTATTTACCAACCTCTGTTCAACCGCTAATTTTGACAGATGAACGGCTGAAGTTTAGTTTTGTTTCGATTCTAACTAGTGTCAAATTATTAGTAGAATACGGTTGAATACGAGTAAACGTCACGCTCATGTTCGATTTTGTTAGTAGAATAGGTTTTGACATTGTTTCAATCGATCGTTGGCGTAACTAAAACGTAACCGCAGCTGTGTCGCAGCTGGACCGTTGTTCATTTTAGTAGAATGCGAAAACGCTTAAAAGTGGTGATTCGGTTGCGGTTCTATTGCGTTTTTTAAACTATTTTGTTAGTAGAATCGGCCCCCTGGCCAAAGATTGTAAAGCACTCCTTGCATCAGTTAATATGAGTGAATTCCGTAAGCCCATCATAAGTATATATTCGACAGCTTTGAATAGACCGTAACATTCTCCCGTAAATACAGATGATTCGGGCGGGAGTTGTAGTAAACGAGGCAAAAGTGGTATGTAAGGATCGGAACTGGTGGCGCTCTGTAGTTTTCTGCCTACATCCATAGGAGGAAGGCGTGCATTTTAATTTAATTAACCTATGATAATGTGTATATTTTAGTACAATAGATATTTGCACACCTATTAAGGTAGGATATGGTCATAAGAACTTTTATTATTGTATGTATCACCTCATGTAACTACCCATATTTCAAGCAAATAAATGATTTGATTTGATTTTGATTTGAGCTTTATTTTTTGGACGATATTATATTGGGAGTGGTATACACCTACTCCCACACATGAGTCTCTTCCATGCTTCGAGGCATCTGTAAACAAGAGCTGATAGCCCTTCCAGTCTCTATCCATGGTGAAGTTGAAGTTATGGTTATGACATACGTCATCTCTGTAAATGCTAAGGTTATAATGTATATTTGGTAACATAATTAATGAACTGTAATTACAGTGAAATATAGGAAGAAATTCAGATTGGTGACAAGGAGCTTCAATTAAATTGTATTTTCTAAAGCTTTTAACTAAACACGGAGTAGCTTTGTGCCTCCAGTAAGTGGATGAAATTACTTCTTCAGAGAGAGTGGAAAGTTTATTTCGCAAAGGATGATATGTAAATTGAAGACACCGAGCCATAAATCTATTAGCTAAAAATTGACGTCGCAAATGAAGTGGAGGGTCTCTACATTCCACCTGAAGACAATTAATAGGACTGCTTTTCATTGCGCCAGAAACCACTCTAAGTGCCTTGGACTGAACACTGTCCAGTTTCTTAAGACCAGCAACATTAGCAGGTTCCAGCAAAAAAGTCCCATAATCTAATAAGCTTCTAATCAAGGTGTTGTACAGTAATTTTAATGAAAAGGGATGTGCCCCCCACCAAACCCCACGGCACGGTTGGCGCAGTGGTTAAGCGATTGACTGCTGCGCTGCGTGTCGCGGGTTCGATTCCCGCACGGAACAAATATTTGTATGACCTACAAGTAATTGTTCTGGGTCTGGCTGTTTGTGTATGTGAGTTTAAATGTTTGTTAACGCACCCACAATACAGGAGAAATTCCTAGTGTGGGGCAACGTTTAAAAAAAAAAAAAAAACCAGCAAGACACCTAATTATGTTCATATTTCATTCGCATTTAGCAGCTATATAAACCAGTAAGATGTGTATCCAAAATAAGGCCTAAAAATTTTACCTGGTTTTTAACAGGCATAGGGATATTATTATACTTTACTGTAACTATAGGAGGCATACGCATTCTAGTAAACAAGACAATGTTACTTTTATCAATTGACAGGTGTAGACCATTGGTTTCTAGCCAAGTCTTCAGTAAGCATAAAGAAGAGGTTAAGTACAAATATTTGCAACAGAATGACCAGATAAATAAAGAAGTAAATCATCTGCATATTGAAGGACTAGTACTGACTGATTTAGAGAGGATTCCAAATCATAAGTGTAAATATTGTAGAGAATTGGACTAATTACAGAACCTTGAGGGAGACCTTTCCAAACTAAACGGGTAAATGTATACCCTTCAATATGAAGATTTAAAGATCTCTCTGAAAGCATGTTAATTATTAACTTAGATAACATTGTTGGAACTTGTAATGAGTTCAGCTTTTGTTCTAGGATTTATATCAGGACATTATCGTAAGCTGAGCTAATATCAAGGAAAGCAGCAATTACAGAGTTATTAGAAGAGAAGGCTAAACGAATATCAGTTGTGAACACACTAAGGCTGTCTATCGTACTTTTACCCTTCCTAAAACCAAACTGTGATGTAGCTAGTAAGTTTTTGCTTTCCAAAAACCACTCCAAACGATTCTTAATGAGATGATCAGCAATTTTAGCAAGAACTGTAGAAAGTGCAATCGGTCGATAAGAAGTAACATTAGAAGAAGGTTTGTTTGGTTTCAGAATAGGAATAATATTGTTTGAGACTTCCAACTTGATGGAATGTTGCCAGATATCATAGCTGTATTGATGAGATTTAAATATATTAAGAGAACAGCGTCAGACAGATTAACTATAAATGAATATGGTATACCATCTTCACCAGGAGCTGAATCCTTAACATGTGAAAGGCCTCCTTTCAACTCACTTAGTATGAACAGGGAATTCAACTCAGAATTAGGAATAGGAACATAGGGAAAGTGCATTAAAGATCTCTGTTCTGGGACAGAAGGAGGAGCTAAATGATCCATAAATTCATTGGCTAATTTTAATGGGAGTTTTGAGGCTGTTGTGTCACTGAATGCTGACCTGAATCTCCTAATATTTTGCCATACTAGAGATGCATTAACTTCTGGCGAGATAGATGCACAGAATCTTTGCCAACCTTCAAACTTTTTCCTAAGGAGCTTACGAGTTGTACGAGCAGCATCTAGGTATATTTTTTTTAAATTGTGGCGAGTCATAGTATGACCATAATTTTTTTCTGCTTCTTTTCTTTTTTTAATGGCCGGAGTGCACTCAGCATCCCACCAAGGTGGTGAAGGAATTTTGCCTGTAGCACCATTCTTAATAGGGAAAGTATTATCTGCCACCTCTTCGTGGTTATTTTTTTATAAACCATCCAGAAGTAGGAGCCCCGCGGAGCGGGGCTCCGTCGACCAAGCCCACCCTCGACCAGGCATTGAATGTTTTAAGATTTGAGTTAGGTTAGAACTGTGACCATTAAACATGAAAATTAGGTCAAAAGAACATTAGGTCAAATATGCAGATTTAAGAGGACAACGACTCGTGAAAAGTTTACTTCCCGTTGTCCCCGTTAGCCGAATGTACGATACGGGGACAACTGGAAATAAATTTAATCACGTCCCGCTGTCCCCGTGACGGGGATATGGCATTTAATTTTAGGTCGTTCTGGAACCGAAAGCCATGAACTCGATCATCGAACTCGAATCGATTGGGACTATTATTTTCAAAAAGTAACAATAAAAAAATCACGAAAAATTAAATTTATTGTTTTTTTTGTGAAATAATGAGAACTCGAAGTAACGCTTCCTTGCGATCTGTGTGTAAAACGCATCGACAAACGGCAACACATGCGTGCGAACGGTACTCATTGAAAAGTCCATTCATCGATCAGACAGCATGATCCTTAAGCCACGCCCCCGACCCCAGTCTAGCCAACCGCCCGCTCTTCCTTGTTCCTATTAGTATTGCGTCGCGTTTCGCTGTATTAGGTCACGCACGCGCAACCTAATTACGCGCCAAAAATTAGTCGGCAATACGTGTATTCGAACGTGGAGTATTGGGCAATGGTGGATTTTTATGGGATGGCGAACCATAACTTGGAAGAGGCTAGACGCTTGTATGCTCAGCCGGAACACCTGAACTCACTGCGCGCACGTGGAATCGACGACCCTCAAGTTCCCTTCACCTCCACCATCCTGGCTGTAACACAGCACCTCCTCGATCATGGACAGTTTCGAGCGCCCACACACGCGCAGGCGTGGATAGTGGACGCCTATAATATTGTGAAAAGTGACAGAGACACATAAGGAAAATTAAAAGACAACCTTATTAAACGTGCCCGTTTATGTATCGAGCGAAGTGGACTCCATTTGAGCAGCTGCTTCGATACAGGGAAGTGTAAATTGTAAATAAACTAATAGGCCGTGAAACCGGCCATCATTGCCCGCATTTTTACTTATTTTTGAGATTATGCAAAAAATGTTCACCGGAAACGCGTAATAAAGTCGACTATGGTAGCAATTACTATTAAGGCTTTAAATCGCAAAATGTGGTGCTTCTAGCTTTAACAGAATCCTAGAAAATGGCGCTTAAATAGCCGGGCAAAATTATATGCACAACCGTCCAACATTGCTCACCCTTATTTTCTATAAAACTATCAGTTCTAAGGCTTTGGCAATAAGGTATGTTTTAGTGAATTATGCAAAGTTGCCATCCGTCATGATTAATATGTCAAACACACTTATTTTTTTATTTTTCTTAGGTGGGCAATGTTACACTACACACCAGCTACTTTTTCATACAAACTAAAACGGTGGGTTAGGGTTGATACACATTAATGTGATAAATAATAATCTGTTTAAATATAAACTCTTTTATTATTACTAATCAGTCAAGTACAATCAACAACTAATCAGTCATTTTCTACCGCGAGGTGCAACATCTCTGAATAATTTTTATAGGGCCGAGACCCGAGGACTCTCCGATTTTTTCTTTTCACAGGCTTTCCCATACTGCAAACAAACAGACTAAATGTATCTAAGTATCTAAATATAGTTTCTGCTTGTCAACTAAGTGACTACTTGTCTAGACTAAAATACAGGAATATTATCATTTTTCTGCCCTTATACCCAATTTATTTGGGGTTGGCGCAGCACGTCCTCTTCTAAAACTCGGTATCAGCCATCATCTTAGTATTTACTCCCTTTCTATTCTAGTCACATAATCATTTGCACAATCCCTCCATTGGTTATTTGGTATTTTCCTACCTAGAAATATAAAATTCGTAAATACTATAATGGGTGCCAACCCTAACACTGTTTTTGCAGTGGGCAATGTTGTCACTCCTATGTTCACGCAACTTCGGAAATCATTGCCCACTTCATTATCTTGAAGATTTGATGTTCTAATGGTCTCAAAATAGCATAGAAATGAAGCGTGATACTTATTATTACTCCAATATTGAAATAACTTACCTGAGGGATGTCGTACGCTGACAATGTGTAAAAACGTAAAACAAGATTTTGGCACCCCCTCACACTAGTCCTACTTCCAACATGTCTCGCCGACAACTGAGTGAACTTAGCAACGTAATTAATATTTAGTGTTACCAGAAAAATATTCAAATTTACCCTAAAGTTTAATAATGTTGTTAGCTTACATAAATTTATTTACAATTCAAGATTTTAGTTATTTTTCGTGTTCGGGCAAAGATATCCGCTAAGGGCAATGTTGGCCGGTTTCACGGTAAGTCCTTAGCCAAAGTTGATTAATTGATTATGTTTGTAAATGCCTTGTGTCGCGTGCGATTAAAATATCGCGTGTCGCGCCTGTTTGATTGAAGGGGGCTAGGTATTATTCAATAAATTGTTATGTAGATAAACGCAATTTAAATCAACCAATAGTTATGAATGCGGAATCAAACGATTTATTATTGTCGCGGGTAGGTATCTACAGCAACAACAGCAGGTACTGACCACCGCGACCTATAGCAAACTCATGATTAGCAAACCTTCAATCAATACAAAGCAAAACAGAGAAATACCTATGGCTTGAATAACGAAATGTAAGTATGTAGGCAATGACGTATTATATATAGACACGTTATCAACCAACATCTCGGTGCTTAAAAACGGCGAAAATACTAGATAACTACTTATACGCGTAAAGAAAGGGAAAGAAAATATGACACCGTACGGCGGGATGCCTGTTGCTAGAGGGAGATAAATAAAGATCCTCAGTTACGTCACAGGATAAGTAATAGTCAAATTACATGCTCATTGGTCGAGCGCATGAGTGACGTAGCTATCAGAGGCATATGGGGAAAAAGGACACTCGATTTTCTAGAGTTAATAAAATAATTGATAATTGTACCGTGTTACCTACTTTACGAATAAAGTAATACCAATATTATATCTTATAAATGTTAATGGTGTATTCCGCAACAGTAATTATTGTTACATATTAAATTTAAAAATAAAACAAAATATCTTTATAAACATAAAAAAGCCTTTATTTAATAATGTAAAAAATATTAACATATTGATAGGCAATCAAACACTATGGTAATCGAAGTCATATATTATCGACTTATGTTGTAGATACATATTTTATCAGCCCATCTTCATACTTCATACTTTTCTTTTATCAGCCCATCTGTAGGCAATCTAAAATGAAACGGAAAACAATAATGTATATTCATAACATAACAAGTGCATTCAAACAATATTATAAATTCTAACAACCAAAAAAAACTTGTGTAATAGTGTCCCAACCTCCCCTAACGTCACGTGACTAGGTACTAACTTCATGCGCCGGCCGCCATTAGACTCAGCGTCGTACAAAATAAAATAATGTAGTTTTGTAAACTTACGCGTGAAATGACACATTTTTGTCTTTAACTTTTGGGGTATAATTTGTACATCCTCTGAAAACACACGACGGCATGTTTTCTTTATGTTTTGCACTGGTTTTCACACACGATATAAATTAAAAACAAACGTCACGTCGCGCGACAGGTTGGTGCGTGACTGAGCGCAATGTGGCCAATTGGCTACATTTCATGTTGCCATTTTAGAGTGCGGACAACGTATCTATAGTTTTATACATCATTGTATGTAGGTATCTAATTAGTTCAACCGCGTGCCGACGAACACCGTCTCGAAATCAAACGAAGCCGCGACCGCGACCAACGTAAGTACCATAAGCGTTAAACATAAATAAAAATACATACGCAATAGATAAATAGGTACACAAATAAAAATACGAAAAGCGAATTCAGACTTTATTTCTAACCCGAAACGGTCATAAATAAAATTTCACCAACCTAGGTAAGTAGGTCCGCAGTTTACTAAAATTATTCTGAGAAATCCGACCGGCCTTTTACAAGGATGCACAACCGAATTACGCGGTTAACTTTATAAAATTAAGGTCTTAATTCAGTTCAATATTTTCATTGACAAGGGCACCTGCAACTAATAATGAACTCTATGCGACAGATTAAACGATTCATTTTTCTGTTTGAATTCCTGCCTTTGTAGAAGCCGCCGCAAGCATTGTCGCAAAAAAATGGTTTTAGGCAGTATTTAGTATTTATCATGGTAGGTAGGTACTTGACCCGCACACCGCACAGCTGTTCCGCGCTACGTCATCACCGAGCGGATGGCGTACGATTTTGCGTTTATGAATGAAATAGTGGAAGCTCTACTATAATTTAACTCGAATGACAGAAAAAAAGTGATAAATTTCTAACTTCTATTTTAGATGTCTTAAAAAAGAAATTACAATGCCAATAGTAACTATTACTCGTCTGGAGTTACTGTGTTTCGGTTCCAGAACGATATAAAAATAACCGTGTATAGTTAAAATGTACCTATGTTATGAAAAAAAATTGTTTGTGATTACAGATCTTCTGTCATCATAATCATTATATTGGTCATCATAATTCTGATCAATTTGTCCATTTTTCATGTTGGTATTTCTGATGTCCATGTCTATAGGTGGGATATCCTCTCCTTTATCTATGCAGATATTGTGTAGTATACAACATGCTACAATCACATTGACTGCTGTTTGTAGATTGATTCGCAAACTAACAGCAAGGGCAGAGAATCGGCGTTTCAACAATTCATGTTGTCTCTCTACTGTATTCCTTGTCATCGTTTGGCTATGATTATATTGCTCCTGTGGCTTTGTGTTTGGCTGTAAGTACGGCGTCAGCAAATACTTCTGTTAAAAAGAAAAAAAAAGTTATAGGTGAGCAACCAGCAGACTCAAAACTACTGAAGAGTCAAACATGTCACTAATCGATTTGTTTGGATAGGTATAATTTTTAGTGAAATCTGCATTTTATTTATTTATTTATTATCTGAGTTGTCGAACGTTACAGGTGGCACAGTTAAGCTGTGCGACTTCCTCATACTATGAGGGCTACCTAGAATGATAGCCTGACACTTGGCAGGATTAACCGCCACCCCAAACCGATCAGACCAGTTCTTAACCACTCCTAAATCCCGCTTTAGCTCTTCAATCGCATCCGCTATGTTGTCAACATTTGCCTGACAGTAAAGCTGCAAATCGTCCGCATAAAGATGCGGACGATTTGCAGCTTTACTGTCAGGCAAATGTCATGGTCATCTTTATGATACGCAGTGCGAAGCTCGGTGGTAATGAGATTAATGAAAATGGAGAACAAAAGAGGAGATAATGTACCGCCTTGAGGGACGCCAGCTGCAAGATCACACAAACTAGATAGAGAGTCTCCAGCACGAACAGACTGCTGACGCCCCTGAAGATAAGAGGCGAACCATTCTAATACCTCCGGAGAGACCATAAGATAGGAAAGAATGGATAACAGGAGTTCGTGACTGACAGTATTAAAAGCATTGGAGAAGTCAATTAACACTAACACTGTAACTTTAGTGTCTTCTATCCCACGCCTTATATCGTCAGTCACTTTAAGGAGAGCAGTGCCCGGGCCTGAAACCGGATTGAAATGGACTGATGAGGGAGTTGCGGTGAATAAAGCGGGAGAATTGTACACTGGCCTCGAGCACTTTAGATAGGAAGGGAAGGATGGAAATTGGGCGAAAGTGACTTGGGAAGAGAGGGATTGGGTATTTTAGGCAGTGGCCGAACAAGGGCTTTACGCCACAGGGAAGGGAAAACACCAGTGTAAAGGGAGAAGTTTATGATGTTGGAGATTGCAGGAAGGAGTTGATCAATAGCTGCTACAATCATATGGCGGCATTTATAAATTACAACACCATATTATAGTTTAACTAAAAATAAACAAATTGATATTATAATTATTTTATCTAAGTACCTTATGTGGGTATCCGCTATCACCCAGCAAACATGAACTTCCATAAACTCCCATTTCAAAATCCCGACATAATTGACTATAATTGAAAGTTGCTGAGTCAGGGGTGGAGCCGGGCATATGTGCCACCACATTCCTTACTTTCAGTTTTGCATCAGACACGGTCTGTACATTGACAGAAAAGTAACCTTTCTTGTTTCTGAAAAGCTTTGCATTATCTCCACCTGTTAACATATTAAACATTAATCTATTGAAATGCACACAAATATACAAATTAACAGAAGTAATAAAGCAATTAGGATGGTAAACCAGTACACTATTGCTGTAAATTATTTCAACTTTTTTTTATAGATATTGGTGCCGATTCTGTTGGCACAAAATAGGGTATTTTACTCTATTCGAGAAAAAATCTAAAAATATATTATTGCGATAGCATAGGCAAAATGCAGTCGGAAAATGTTAGTTTTAGTTGATGAAACAACAAAATAAGTTTTAAAATCCAATTTAAAGACTTCAGTTTTTTTAATCTGTGTAACACCATGAAATAAATAGTAGTCGCCATGTTATTTCCGATTTCGTCATACGGCATGTCATCTGAGCAACTTTGTACTTTTATTATTTTCGTAACCAAAGTAATTTTTATTTAAATAATATTTTGCATTCAGGAACAGCAAACCAACGATATGTAGTAAAATAACTCATTTTTTTTTCATTGTAAACCATTTGTTCGAGCCAACGCCTGCTCGTTTATCAATAGCAATTCGACATTGTAGGCTAATTAGTATGTAATTAGATATAAGGATCTGTACTTGTTTGTCATTTTCTTCTTCCATTTTTGTTCGCCATCGAGACAATACATGTTCGACTATTAATCAGCATTTTGAAGTTTCCTTTGAAAAAGTCACCTAAATTCCCCAACATTTTGGTCCATTACCGAGCCGGATTGGGAATCACATGAAGATTTGCTAAAAATCAGTGGATTTGGATATTTAACTGTGGAGTTTTGCCAAGGAGGTTATAAGCCGGCAACGTGGCTGTGGAACAAAGGAACTCAAGCTAATTTACGGTGTTAAGAATATTATAGTAAAAATATTATGACCCAACACTCGTTCAGGTAGTATTTATAACTAACCATAATTAAGGATATTAAAAGGTTAGTGTTTATATTCCTGAATATTGTTCAAATTAACATATTTACCTACTTGCATTGTGAATAGTTTCTAATATTTATCATTTATTTGATGATACTTTTTGCAATAACGATTATACGTTCTTTTACAAGCTTTTATTTTCTATTATTAAAGTGAAAAGTCCAGTAGATATTTTACTACATTTATAATTGTATTGTAATATTTTAGTTAACTATTCATCTTATTATTGCGTAGTAAATAGTTATTAGTTGGTGTTAGATATATTTTACAAGTCATAATTAGTCTTTATTCATTTAATTAAACCGTATTAGTCAATTAAATTAATTATTTGTTAGTATTGTCTTAAAGTTCGACGTTAGGTAAATAAGTGCAAGTTTTTAGGAACTTAGCATAAATAAAAGTTTGTATTAAAATTCTCATTTTGTATTCAAGGGTTATTGTTTACAACAGGTAGAAGTCACAGTGACTTGCAGTATTTAACATCTTTAGTTAATTGTTATAACCAATTAGTTGCTCAACGTAGTAGGTACCATACATTAAGTTATTTACGTATTGTTTAAAAAGTTGTTATTGTATAAATTCCAGGTTGACTTCATTCGACTCCCAGTATGTCCGAAGAAAGAGAACTAGTCAAAAAACGAGGAAGCTTCAAGGGACGCTTAACTGCATTCATTCATTACCTTGATGCTTCCAGTGACAAGGAGTTGACTAGTTGTGAGGTCAAGGAATTGCAATTACGGATTGGAAGGATCGAGTCTTTGTATGGGCATTACGATGAGGTGCAGTTGCGATTAGAATGTCTGGTAGAAGATGTTAAAGCTCAATACGTTGAGCGTACTGAATTTGAGTCACAATATTACAAAGCTCTGTCTAGGTCACAGGAGCTGTTATGTAAGTATAATAACGATAATGAGTCGGCCAGTAGTGATAAATGTACACGTATCAGTCAACGTAAACCTGTTAAGTTACCCACGATACAATTACCTAAATTTAATGGGAGTTTTAGCAATTGGTTGGAATTCCGTGACACTTTTACTAGCCTCATTCACAGTAACGACGAAATCGATCAAGTTAACAAATTCACGTCCACTGACGCCACTATCATCAGATCCAGCGGACTTCACCCCCCTGACTCCGGGTCATTTTCTTGTTGGCCGGCCGCTGACGTCACTCCCGCAGCAAGATCTACAGAACCACTCCACTGCTTCTCTGTCTCGGTTCCAACGGATCGAGCAGTTACGCCAGCATTTTTGGGCTCGTTGGAGTAAGGAGTTTGTGTCCGAGCTGCAGCAAAGGACCAAGTGGCATACCTGCAAGGACACGCTGAAGTTGGGTTCTTTGGTCATCATCAAGGAGGACCACCTTCCTCCTCTGAAATGGAGATTGGGACGAGTTGTTGCCGTCCATCCGGGGTCAGATGGAATCGTTCGTGTGGCAGACGTCAAAACATCCGCTGGAGTCGTCAGAAGAGCGTTTAATAGGATTTGCCCACTGCCCGTTGATTCTGCGTTGGGTTGAAAGCGCCTCTGCTGCTTCCAACGTCCGGGGGCATGTTCGAGCCAACGCCTGCTCGTTTATCAATAGCAATTCGACATTGTAGGCTAATTAGTATGTAATTAGATATAAGGATCTGTACTTGTTTGTCATTTTCTTCTTCCATTTTTGTTCGCCATCGAGACAATACATGTTCGACTATTAATCAGCATTTTGAAGTTTCCTTTGAAAAAGTCACCTAAATTCCCCAACACCATTGTCATACAAAATATCAGCGCATTTGTTTTTAGCAAACTGGGTATGACACCCACAGCAATATGGCGTCACTGCGTCCAGCGTTTTTGTCAAATTACGCGCGTTTGAAAATGTAAAATTTACATGCATTTTTATGGCACTGATCGATTAAATAAAAATGTTGTTTTTTTTTAGTTGTTTATTAGCACACTAGAATCTAATTAAGATACTTTTCAAAAATGAGTGTAATACCCTATTCTCTAAACTAAACTAAAAATCACCTAAATTTTGTTTATTCCTATCAAACGACGATTTCCCATTCTGAAATTGACTAAAGTGACACAACTTAACTAAATTGTAGTTTGACAGCACTACGATTGCACTGAATTATTAATTTAGTGAAGATAGTAATTTTGCTATTCTGAGTTTGTCGTTTTTCACCAAAAATTTTGACTGTATTAATTTTTCTAACTAAATCTGACTATTTTTAATCGCGATTACTAAATTGTGGAATAAAATTAGTGGTCATGAACTAAAATTCCCACCAACACTTCGACTTCAAGTGCAAAAACAGTTTATTTCTTTTCGTTTGTTTATATCTCGAAAATGGTGTGTCTTATCGCAAAAATGATGATAATGTTCTGCGATTTCGCTTTTTCGTAACCACCTAAACTTGGTCGGGTTACCTCGGTCTTTCACTTCCTAATTACTTTAATCGTATTATCTCATTAATTATCCAATGTACTACGCTGAAATTTTACTGATATACAACTGAACTGAACAACTAATAATTGACATAACATTCAGTTCATATATCCAATCCAGTGGCCAAATAACACCGCGCGCATCAAGACCGTGCTCGTGAAGAACTGAATATCATCATAACTTGTTAAATACATACTTACAGGATTCTAATGAAACTTCACATACATTTGAAGGCATTTACAAGCTTTAAAATAACGTTTAAAGTAAGTCTTTAGACCTCTTATTGAGAGTGCTGGAACCAATTGAAGTGTTTTTCTATTTAATGAAATAATCTTTAAACTACCTATGCATTATTTTGGTTTTTTTATTGCAGAACAAATTTAAACTAATTCCTAAGAAGTCATGTACAAAATATGATAAGAATCCGCTTAACCGTTTCAAAGATCTAGCAAAACCAAAAACGTTACCCCAGCAAAATCTCGAATAACTTCGCAACCGATGAAAGAACAAATACAAAATAAGGCACAACATTTACTTCATCTAGACAACTAATTTTATAGCTAGTATTTATTTAAATATTCCCATTAGAAAGAAAAAGGTCTGGCTGGGATAACGTTACCCCAGCAGGAAATGTTTTTGTGAAATAATTAAAAAACTATAAGCGCAACAAATTTAAAAATGTGCGCAACAATTACAGAAGCCGCAAAACTAATTATTTATTAGATTCAAATGACCATTTTCGACAAAATCTGGCCTGGGTAACGCACACGACGGAAGACTAGACAAAAATTACGTTTCCGTGTAGACAGTTGTCAGCTTTCACCGAGAAATGTAGACCAGCGATTTCTATTCTATAGTAGAGTAGAAATATAAAGCGTCATGCTAAGCCTGCAGGAGTCGCGATTGTCAAGTTCGATTTTAGGTGTGTCAAAATATTTTTTAAGTTTAGAGATTTTTTTTTGGCAGAATAGCTTTAAGATTCTCATAGCTAAAAGTAAAGAATTTAGTGATAGTTTAGTTAGTTTCGTTCGGTGTACAAGAGAATCGGCACCAATATCTGAAGTATTTTGCCTTATCATCAAAGTGCTAAGATTACTGACTGCACAGAATAACACTTTCCATTATAGATAGTCAAAGTCTAGCCTTCCCCAACTAAGTTGAGGTCGGCCTTCAGTCTACAGGATGCAGCAGAGTACCAGTAGATATTTTACATGGAGCAACTGCCTATTGGACCTCCACAACTCAGTTTACTGGGTAATACGTAATGTATTAACCTTCGTAAGACTGTCAGACTTCTGGGCATCTAACAACCAGTAACGACTGACAAAGATGAACAATAACACCCAAGACTAGTGCTTGACATGTTTTTATAAAAAGGCAAAAAGTACAGGTGCTCCAGGGTAGCCCATCAATTAACAATCTATTTTTGTGAAATAGTTGTATTGATGATTTTAATGATTATAATTCTATAAATATATACATGTTATGGTTGCCAAACATGTTTAGTTCAACATACAACCTGGCACTGACCTGCAAATTGCAATAAACATAAGAAAATTTTGAATTTGGTACTATCCTGGAGCTTCCACCTTGAATATGAAGTACACACCTGGAGATTGGATTTTAATGTGAATGCAATCTATGCAACCAACAACAAATGGGAACTTTGCAATGTTAAAAAACTCCCTCTGGCAATAATCTATTTCCTCCTGTGATGATGGCATTTGAATGTATCTTGGGTGTAGCTTCGCTATAGCTTTTGACACCTTTTTCACCACTCTACTAACAGTGGGTACACTCACTCCATGAGTATGGGCTATGGCCTGGAGATGAGTTCCAGTGGCATAAAATCTGAGTGTTATTAATAACTGTTCCACTGGAGCAACACTTTCATTCCTGAAAAGTGATAATGTAAGTTTTTCACAATATATTCCTGAATGCCTGTATCATGAACAAAAGCGAAGAGTTAACATTGTACGCATTATATTGATTTATATAGGCTAGTAATGAGTATGAAATAATTTATTTTTCGTACCTAAATTAAGTATATTTACGAGTTAAGTTTTTTTTAAAGTAAACAAAGTCTTCTCAACAGAAAACCTATGCAAATCATCGATTAATAATTCTGATGCAATTGCCTTTGTCTGGATAGACAAAACCTTCCATTAATATTATTATACTCTTTGGACAAAACTAGGGCTTACCTATCACTATCGAATTCCAGCTCTTCATTAATTTGATCTAATATGAATAAAACTGTGTCTTTTGACATCCTGTATATTCTGAAAAAGTCTACATCATCGTAGTTTTGAAAATGTTCAGTTCGAGGCCGAGTCAACTGTGGAACATTAGGAGACAAATGTGACGGTAAACTTGGTCTAATATCAAATTCCATATCAGATAAGCTGTCTATAAATTTAAAAAACTTAAATAAATCTTTCGTACTCATTTTCAGATTTTATATTATTAAGTTTTTTTTTCGGTTGTTGCTTCGCACTTCGCACAAATGGTACCACTTGGTCCACAGCACAGATTACTCATAAGAACATATATACCCTGACGGCAGGGTTGCCAACCGTAACAAAAATTTCCTCGTACATATGCAGCTAAAAATCTCGTATTTTGACATTCAAACCTCGTACATTTATTATGCATCGAAAACGTGGTAAAACCAAAATTAAGGCATATTGAACTACTGGATTTAGGACTTTTTACTCAATGAAATAAACGATTGCAAGTTTCCTACTAAATAAAACATCACTTTGTGTTGTATTTCAAAAAATCTTTATTACTACTCAAGTAAAATCACAAAAAAACTACACAACTACAAACTAAAACAATGTTTATTATTACGAAAATTTGCAAGGTAACTTAGTTTACATCTCCTCTCCGAATATTATGTCAGGAACATCCTCACTGTCATCGTTTTTTCTGCCGTATATTTTATCTGTTGTCAAGCGGCTATACATTTCTTTTGTGGGTTCAAAATTGACGCAGTTTCCAGTACGAGTTGAACCTTTTGCGATCTCTGCAGCAAGAAGTGTGCCGTTTAATGTTTCCACAATTAGCCGGTTTCTTATCTCTGTCTTTATTAAATTGACTTTACTAAAAACCCGCTCGCAGTCAGCATTCGCATGGGGTAGGGACAGTGTAGATAGAGCAAAATGAGCTAGCTCGGAAAAGTCTTCAGTAATTGATCCCAAAACTTATCTGGCTCACTAATTTCAATCAACCCTTTAGGATGACGAGCTTGTGCATTTGGCAACTCCTCCAATGATTGTCGATTATTTGTTTCTTTGCGTGATCAGCTGGTGCGATTATACGGGGAAAAAATTTGCACCATGTGTGACAGAGACGACTAATGCGAAGAACGAAATGTTTTATTAGTCGGGGATTTCCCAGTTGACGGGATAGCTACCATAGACAAACATCGCGTAAATGCGGCAATGAAATTTTTGGTGTAAGAAGTTCCTACAAGTTCTGATAGATGGGCACTAGTTTTTACTATTATAATACAATGGTAATGCAAAATTTTCGTATGGCCATATTATCAAAATCTCGTACATAATTGTACGAGGTAGATAGTGTCCTCGTACCTCGTACGGAAGACGACAAATCTCGTATTTGTACGAGGAACCTCGTACGGTTGGCAACCCTGCCTGACGGAGATTTGGTCTTTAAAAAAAAAACCACAGAATACATACTCCCACAGACTACATAGAGATTACTCCTAACGGAGCACAGAACACATATACTCCTAACGGAGATTTGGTCTTAAAAAAAAAAACCTATTTTTATTATGTCTATGGTAAAGACTTTACCATAGACATAATAAAAACATGATAAAAACCAACAAAATAATGTAACCACGTTTTTCCCATCTCAATGGTCTTTAGATCACAGACTTTAGATAAACTATTGAGTAGAAAAAAGGTTCTAGTTTGTTGTTAACACAGAACACATATACTGCTGACGGTTGTTAAATAACCTGTGTAAATAACACTAACAGGCTGACAGTATGGTTGACAGCAAATAATACAGCAAATCGTAGACAGAGCAAATATGGAGCAAATGGTCACCACAGAGCATAGTAATATAAGGGCATTTTCGTTTTAAATTCCGCAGGTTATAACGACTTTGACTTATACTGTTGTTAGTGTAAGTTTTCTAATTTAGGTATTGTAAGTATATAGCTTAAGTTATTACTATTAGGTTTAAGTTCTTAACTGTCGCATTAGACATGCTCACGGAATGTCAGATCGGGAGTCATGAAAACACCCAAGTCTCGCACCTCCGTGACTCGATGGATTGGCGCCGCGTCCACCCCATACTCATAGAGCAGAGGTGCACGAGCACGGGTGAAGCTTAACAACGAGCACTTGGACACATTAAAATACGGTTTATTTTCATGGCTCCATTGTACTATTCGATCAATGTCTTCCTGTAGGCGCCTGGAATTAGACTCGGACCTAATCTCAAGCAGCAACTTGAGGTCATTAGCAAATAATAAACAATAGCTATGTCTTACGACTTCCGGCAAATTGTTTATCATTATTATGAATTCAAGAGGCCCCAAGTTGGTGCCCTGACTTACACCCGACCATGTGTAATATAACTCGGATTCACATCCGTTGCAGTCCACATACTGCTCTCTGCCCTGCATATAACCGGCGAAAAACCGCAATAGATAGATAGAGAACCGGTACATCCGATCTCTGCTAGCTTCCGCAGGAAGATGTCATTGTCGACGGTGTCAAAAGCTTTTCTGAAGTCAAAATAAGCTGCATCCACCTCCACCCCAGCATCTACCACCGGCACCACGCATCCCATGAAATCAAGGAGATTGGTAGCAGTGCTACGCCCTGGCCGGAATCCGTGCTGCGCATCCGATAACTACCCGCACGCTTGCTCTTGCTTATAGTGCTGAAAGGCAGACTCGAACACCTTTGCCGGCGTCGACAATACCGCCACCGGCCTTTACCCACCGATGTCAGCTCTCGCCCTGCCTTTGGGCACAGGAATGACTCGCGTAATCTTCCACCGGGCTAGGAACTTCGCAGAATTAAGACAGGCGTTAAATTTATAAAGTATCGGTTCCGCGAGTTCTTTACCACAATCTTTAAAAAGGAACGCTGGTATACCATCCGGGCCCGCAGATCGCTTAGGCTTGAGGCGGTCGAACGCACGTCTAACGTCCCCAAGACTTAGACTATTAATTCGCACGCATGCACCACCAGTGTTCCCCGCTTCTGCTGCCGCCACTTCTGAGTCTAGTCGTGGCGGCGCACTACTATATACCGACTCAAAATAAGTCGCGAACTGCTCAGCACACTCCTCGACTGACAGGCACAAACTGTTTGTACTGACTGTCTTTTATAATGTCCTGTCTACTCGTTGTAGTTTTCTGCGATCGTATGTATTGCCAAAATGACTTATGGTCTTTTGTTTTTTATGACTTTGCGATAAGAGCGGACCACCCACGGCGACATGGCGCGGTGACGTAATCGATTGGGCGCTCAACGGTATATGGGTATAATTCATTAAATTCGGTGGGCGGTCAAGCGGTTATGGAAATCGCATCTTTTTTTGAAGAGACCTAAGTTTTTGCGAATATACAAGATATTTTCTAGGATATAAAGAGAAGGCAGAGTTACTATATCAATTTCGTTGAATTTGTTTCTAAGAAACTCGCGAGGCCCCATTTTATAGATTGCGCAGATTGCCCTTTTTTGTAAAATAAAAATTGAATCTACGTCAGCTGCCGATCCCCACAGCAGAACGCCATAAGACAATACTGCCTACATCAGTAAACTGCCTTATTTTTTTTACTACGTAAGCAGCTAAACTTAATCTGCTTGAAAGAGCTGTGGGCACCCCATTGCAATTTTGTATCTAAAGTATTTATAATATTATGTAATCTAAATAATAACAACAAATCTCCTTTCCATTTCCAAATTTCCTGTTGTAATATTTTATCATTTCGCGAGTACTTGATTCTTACGTTTTGTTATCAAATAAAATATTGTTAGAAGCATAAAGCAAGAATAGTGCAATGCCAAAAAAAAAACATTTAAATAACTGAAATCTTTAAATGTCTTCTGAGTAAGAGTAAGTATGAGTTTTTGGCGGGATCGCGTTGGAACATGTCGCACGAATTTTCATTTTCATGAAATTTAGTGAAATAGCGAATTAAATTGTATAATTTTGGTAGTGAATTATTCAATTTAGTTACGTGTGAGTGCACAAGTGTAGTGAAGGTGAAAATAAGTGACTAACGTGGACTTTTCGTGTTCCCCCCAAAAACTCCTACTAGGTTGTTGTAAAGTTACTACCGCTTTACAATAACTTTGATTTGACTAACTAAAGTCGACCATGACTGTTTCGTTACTTCGTGCCCGATGTCGGGGCATTTACTTGATCGAAAAGAAAAATTACTTGACACTGGCTAAATGCACAAACCGTGCGAAGCCAAAACCAAAAAAAAAAAAGAGTAAGTATTAAGGTATTAAGTAGTTTATTTGCGAAAATGCAACTATAACTAACATTTTCCGACTGTATTTCACGGTTTAGGCCGCTTTCCGAATTAGAAAAATATCGCTTACAGCGCTCACATTAATAATTTGCGTTCCGAGATAGATATCACGATTATGACAGCTACGAGCTGTCATTTCTTCAACAATACGGAACGCTCATGAACGCGCTAACTGTTAAGGAGTATGGTATACTAGAACCTTATTCTTTTTATAACCCTTATAACTTATGTCAGACTCTATGTATTGCTTAGCAACCGCTATTTATTATTAAAAATATATTTATTACATGTCACAACCACGAGTCTTATTTTATAATGATAAAATAGTTTTATCATGGTAGCAGAGCGTGGTTACAAGTGAAAGTAACTAGAGGAGTCATCAACCAAGTTTAAAACAATCCGGTAAGACAAATATTCATAATGCAATCACCAAGTTGTAAAATTGACATTGGTCACCTGGAGGGTGTGAAAAACTGGTCGACTTGGAAATTTAAAGCGACATTACTACTAAGAGGTATGCCCGGTGGATTGGATGCGGTAAACGGTGCTATAATAAAACCCGTTAAACCTATCACAAACAATGTCGACGAAATTTCTCGGTACAATACTGCTCTCGAAAAATATAATAAGATTGATAGTTCTGCATTACTTCTGCTTACCGCAAATATGACAGATGAAACTCTACAGAAAATCATGCGTTTTAACTCATCTAAAGAAGTTTGGGATGAACTACATCGTTTGTTCGATGGCACGTCTCAAGACAAGAGTTATGATCTATGTATGAAGTTTTTCAGCTATTCAAAAGATCCGTCACACGACATCACAACTCATATCTCCAAAATAAAAACCATTTGGTCAGATTTGATAAATGAATTAATGAAGATAGATAAGTCTGAATTACCAGATATCCTATTAATCTGCAAAATTCTCGATACTCTACCTGAACCATATTTCTCATTCAAATCAAGCTGGATGATGATGTCAAAGACAGATAGAACAATAGAAAATCTGACTACACAACTCTGTGCCTATGAGCGCTCTATCTCTTTGAAAAGTGAAGGTTCTGCAGAAGCTCTAGCCTTACAGAATTATAATAAAGCAAAGAAGAAATGTGGATATTGTGGAAAAGTTGGTCATAAAGTCAGGCAATGTCATAAATGGAAAGCTGACGGTAAACTAGCCAAGCCTGAAAGTAAACAGACCCCAACAAAGTTGAACTTAATGCTCATGCAAGTCAATACAGATGTAAATTCAATGCATAAAAACTATGATACATCGAGTTGGTTCATCGACAATGGTGCAACTAATCATGTCACCTGCCGGAACGACTATTTTTCTAGTTTTCAGCGTTTTGAAGAAAATCGTATGGTGATTACTGCTAATGGAGCTACTGTCAAAGCAATTGGCAAAGGTACTGTTGACTTGAAAACAGTTATCAATGGCAAGGAATCCAGAGTAACACTCTGTGATGTATGGTATGTACCTGATATTATGCGAAACCTATTCTCTGTACTGGCTACTCAAGACAGACTAAATAAAAGTGTTTTCATGTCTGAAAGAGAACATTGCTCGCTGAAAGTTGATGGACAAGTTAGACTCACTGGCAAAAGGATCAAGAATGGTGGCCTATACAAGCTCAATGTAGAGACTATTACAAAGTCAACACCTAATGTTAACATTCTGTCAACAGAAAACATACTACAACTGTATCACGAAAGGTTAGGCCATCAGAACAAAAAACACGTTAAAGGTGTTATAGAACGAGAACTAGGAATTAAAGTTCGACTAGATTCAGAATTGTGTACTGGCTGTATTTATGGTAAAATACACAGACAGTCTTTCGGAACAAGAGTACGAGCTAAATTACCTGCAGAAATTTTACACGCTGATGTATGTGGTCCATTCCCTCCTTCTTTTAATAAATTTCGCTACTTCGTTTTGTTCAAAGATGACTACAGCAAGTACAGACACATTTATTTTCTTCGACAAAAATCGGAAGTTTACCTGAAACTCCGACAAATGTTACAAGAATGTAAAGTAGCTGGATACTCTGTTAAAGAATTTCTTAGCGATAACGGAGGTGAATTTGATAATCACAACGTCAGGTGCATTCTACAAGAAGCTGGAATTAGACAAAGGTTCACGATGCCCTATACACCTCAACAAAATGGTCTTAGTGAACGTGAGAATAGAACCTTAGTTGAAGCGGCTCGTACAATGATGCATGCTCATGAAGATCTTCCGTTTGCTACATGGGCAGAATTGATAAATACCGCTGCGTACGTGTTAAACAGAACTGGTCCGACTTCAGAAAATGGAAAATCACCATTTGAATTGTGGTTTAAGAAGAAGCCAAGAATCAGTCACCTAAAAATAATTGGATGTGAATGTTATGCTCATATTCCTCAACAAAAAAGAAAAAAGCTATCTAAAAAGGCTGAGAAATGCACTCTTATTGGATATGAGGGTGATGAAGGCTATCGCTTACTGAATAAACATGGTAAACTCATAAGGTCAAGAGACGTTATATTTAATGAATCAGTATTGACTCCATTTGGTCAAAGTGATTTGGAAGAACAGCCTTCAGTCGAAACGCACTTTCCACTTTCAGTACCACCGATGTGTGATGCAAGGGAGGATGATTGTGTCGAAAATAGCTTGGATCGCGCTGCAAGTAGCTCTGATGAGCTTAGTTCGACTTTGCCCCCCACATCGCCGGATTTGGATGTGAGTCAGGAAATGCCATGCAATGCAATGCAATGCAATGGAAGCCAAGATGACTCTACTGAACCATTACAAACGTCTTCAGAAACATCAATGCCAGAATCACCTCCTTATGAAGACGCCTTAGATGATGGTGATGATACTGAACGACCAAGAATCTCAGATGATATAGCTGAGATAGCCACTAGAATGACTCTACGAGATAGAAGTCAAATACGACCACCTATTAGATTCGGAGATTACGTCATGATGTCAGATAACATTTTTAATCAGATCAATGAACCTAAAACCTACAAAGAAGCTATGACTTGTACGAATAAAGATCAGTGGGTCAAAGCAATGGAAAGTGAGATGAAGTCTTTAAAGGAAAACAAAACCTGGACAATGGTGGACCTTCCAAAAGACAGGAAGCCTATATCCTGTAAATGGATATATAAGATCAAAACCAATGCTGATGGCTCTCTAGATAAATTCAAAGCAAGACTAGTTGCTAGAGGATATACACAGAAAAAGGGCATCGACTATGATGAGACTTTCAGCCCAGTTGCTAAGATGTCGACAGTAAGATCAGTCTTAAGTATTGCTGCAAATGAAGGCCTAAAACTCACACAGTTTGATGTATCAACTGCTTTTCTCTATGGTTCACTGAGTGAAGAAATATATATGAATCAACCTGATGGCTACTCTGATGGATCTAACAAGGTCTGTAAACTCAAGAAAAGTTTGTATGGTCTCAAGCAATCGCCTCGGTGTTGGAATAAATGTATGGTGGATTATTTAAAAACCATTGGATTCAAACAATGCGATACCGACCCATGCCTGTTTATAAGAAACCGTGCAAGTAACAAAATTATTCTTGCTCTCTATGTAGATGACGGTTTGGTCGCTGCAACAAATCAGGAAGATTCAGAAAAGTTAATAAGAGAATTGAAGAGAAGATATAAAATCACGATAAAAGATGCAACCTATTTTCTAGGATTAGAAATAGAGGACCATGACGGTGATATAAAAGTGTCTCAAAAGCACTATGCTCAGAAAGTTTTAGATCGCTTTGGTATGAGTGATTGCAAACCTGTTACCACTCCTATACAAAAAGATGGACTGCCAGATCTGGATAAAGAAGTGGTAGACCCTGATTTATTTCCGTATAGAGAAGCTGTCGGAGCACTCGCATATCTGACCGTTGGAACCAGACCGGACTTAGCATATGCTGTTAGCGTTGTATCCCGGAGTCTAGAAATCCCTTCTAAAGAAGACATCCAGAGGCTGAAACGTATCCTAAGATACATCAAAGGAACTTACAACTATGGAATAGTTTTTAAGAAGAGCTGCAATGCTGGAATTCTAGAATGCTACAGTGATTCAGATCACGGTGGAGACCAAAGTACCGGACGTTCGACATCAGGCATATTATGCTTATACTCTGGAGGAGCAATTTCTTGGACAAGTCGACGACAAACATGTGTTGCAATATCAAGCACCGAAGCCGAATTGGTTGCTGCCAGTGAAGCGGCTAGAGAGATTGTCTGGATCAAAAGACTCTTTGGTGAAATATCTAATTTGGAAGAAATACCTAAGCTCAAGGTTGATAATGATGCAGCCATAAAGATCTCACACAATCCAGAACTCCACAGAAGAACCAAGCATATTGCTATTCCGGATAGAATGTTGTTTAATGTAAATAATTTTTCAGTTGCCAGTGCGTACAATAGGTCTTCGATAGGGGGTGGTACTTTGATATTATGTAATAGTAGTTTTAGATATAAGGAAAGAAAGGATATCACTGCTTGCTCTGTTGATCGCTTATGTGAGGTAGCATGTGCAGAGGTTGAGGGCCATACTTTCTTATCTGTTTATAGACCACCAGCCTCGAACTTGTCATCATTTTTGATAATTATGGAGGAAATATTAGGTAAACTTTTTAAAGATAATAAATTAGTTTTTGTGTGTGGTGACCTAAATATTGATTTACTAGTTAATTCACCAGAAAAAAGTAAGCTTATCTCATTGTTTAAATCATTCAATTTAAAATGTATATTTAATGAAGCGACTAGGATAACAGCAACCACAGCTACATGCATAGACAATGTATTTACTAATTGCATAATAAAAGGCTCATCTTTAATTAGTGGCGTCAGGTCAGACCATACTGGTCAGCTTGTATCGTTTGACTTAGATAAAAAGTTACACCTGGATAAAACCATAGAATTGAGACCACTGACTAAAAATAAATTGAAAACGTTTAATAATAATGTTCTTAGCAATCTCTCAATAGCAACTTTAGATTCACAAGACCCCAATGTAAACTATGGCACACTTTTTTCTACAGTATGCCAAGAATTCAATAAAGCATGTCCTGTAAAAAAAGTTACAATCACTACTAGACCAAAATTTAGTGAATGGGCCACTGATGGCATTAGAAAAAGCAGAGACATCTTATATAATTTGTATAATGAAAAGTCATTGACTTCAGATCAGGCCTTTCATAATTATGTAAGAAACTATTCTAAGATATTCAAAAGTCTGTGCTCAAGCTAAATCTAAATTAATAAGTAACAAAATTAGTATTTCTAAAAATAAAATAAAAGCTGTGTGGCAGGTAATTAACAAAGAAACTGGAAACACAAAACAACGAGATCAGAATGAGTTAGCTCTGAAAATTGACAATGAAACCATTTCAGATAAGTTAAAAGTTGCGGAGACTCTTGAAAATTTCTTTACCAACATCCCAATAGAGGTTACGAAATGTCTCCCCTCATCATCTGTATTAGCTGAATCTCTTCTTAAAGAAAACTTCAGTAAGGACATTCCAAGTTTTGAATTCAAACCCATCTCTATTGCCACAATTAAAACAGCATTTAAAAGTCTTAACATAAAAAACACTGAAGACTTATGGGGGATTTCCGTTAAGGTTATTGAAAATATCATTGACACAATTGCCCCTGTCCTAACAGGCATATTTAATCAATGTTTAGACAGCGGTACGTTTCCTGACTTAATGAAACATAGTAAAGTAGTACCAATTTTCAAATCGGGTAGTAAGAGTGATCCCTCTAATTATAGACCTATATCTGTGCTTCCAGCATTGAGCAAAATTTATGAAAAAATCATGCTGGACCAGATGTTGTCACATTTTAACTCAAATGGGATTTTACATAGTCGACAGTTTGGTTTCACGAAAGGTAGGTCGACGACTGACGCGGGAGTAAAACTCATCAGTCACATTTTGGAATCCTGGGAGAGTTCTCAGGATGCGATTGGCATTTTCTGTGACCTCTCAAAAGCGTTTGACTGCGTTGACCACAATACACTGATCTGTAAATTACACCACTACGGAATTCGTGGACAAGCTGCTGATCTTGTACTTTCCTACTTATCAAACAGGCAGCAAAAAGTAAACGTTAACGGGGCGACATCCTCGGGGTCTCTAGTTAGGATGGGCGTGCCTCAAGGTTCAATTCTTGGTCCTTTTTTATTTCTAGTTTATATTAATGACCTTCCCTATCTGATGGCTAACTTCTCGGATATAATTTTATTCGCTGATGACACTTCTCTTATTTTTAGAATAGATAGAAAAGATACGGATGTCTTACATGTCAACGAAAGCCTAGCTGTTCTATCGAAATGGTTTGCTGCTAATAATCTTTTACTCAATGCGAACAAAACTAAATGTCTTAAGTTCTCGCTACCAAATGTACCCCAAGTAGGTCTAAATTTAAAACTTGATGGCAAGAAACTAGATGCTATTTCGGAAACTGTATTTTTGGGAATTACTTTAGATTCAAAATTGCAATGGGGTGCCCACATTAGAGCGCTTTCAAGCAGATTAAGCTCAGCTGCTTACGCAGTAAGAAAAATAAGGCAGTTGACTGATGTAGCCACAGCTAGGTTAGTATACTTTGCTTATTTTCACAGTATTATGTCTTATGGCGTTCTGCTGTGGGGATCGGCAGCGGACGTAGATTCAATTTTTATTTTACAAAAGAGGGCAATCCGCGCAATCTATAAAATGGGGCCTCGCGAGTCTCTTAGAAACAAATTCAACGAAATTGATATACTTACTCTGCCTTCTCTTTATATTCTAGAAAATATCTTGTATGTTCGCAAAAACTTAGGTCTTTTCAAAAAAAGATGCGATTTCCATAATCTAAATACACGTAGTAAAGATGAAATTGTGATTCCAAAATTTAGATTAACTAAAACTAGCAAGTCATTTCTAATAAACAGTATCCGCTTCTATAACAAGTTGCCAAAGTCGGTTACAGAACTTAGCGATGGAAAGTTTAAAACTCACATCAAACGTGTCCTTATCAAAAAAGCATATTATAAGATAAAAGACTACGTTGAAGACAGGGAAGTTTGGCATTAATTCCTTCTGCACATGTGGCTTCCCTGGTACCTCATTAACAGCAAAACCGTGTGAAAGTCTATTAACTGCTCCCAAATTGCAATGTTAATTTTTATTCTTTTTATTATAATTATTTTTTTTTACAATGTCTGACATATTCTCGTCATTATTTGACATTATGCATCAATTTTACTACATAATATTTATTTTCAGTGATTGTCATCGAAATCATGTCACTTGGTTCAAATAGATTCATTTTATATAGGTAGATTCTTTTACATATTGTGAATGAGAGAACGTTGTAGGCCTTAGAGACTAGATTTGTAGACGTTTTTCTATTCTGTATTTTCATTCCTCTAAGTACCTGGTACTTATTGACTGGCCTGCACTGTCCTCCCATACCTATTATCACTGTAATTTGAAAACATTGTAAAAGCCAATTATTTTTAAAAGAGTAACCGTGGAGTTTCTTGCCGGCTCTTCTCCATAGGAAACGACAAATTGGAACCGTGCACCTAGCTTCTGACGTTTCATAAGTGCCCATGCAGGCTTATGTGAAATAAAATATTTTGATTTTGATTTTGATTTTGATTCGACATTTCTATGTGAGAGAACTCGTTGCAAATGGAGAAATACGTGTAGAATACGTTCCCAGCGAGTTCCAACTAGCGGATTTTCTGACCAAAGCATTACATAAGCCACGGATTGTATCAATTGCAAAACAAATTGGCTTGATATAGTAATAGGGTTGTCAAAAAGGGAGGATGTTAAGGAGTATGGTATACTAGAACCTTATTCTTTTTATAACCCTTATAACTTATGTCAGACTCTATGTATTGCTTAGCAACCGCTATTTATTATTAAAAATATATTTATTACATGTCACAACCACGAGTCTTATTTTATAATGATAAAATAGTTTTATCACTAACAGTTCTCACTCAATGTTAAAACTTAAATACACCATATAAAACTTGCATACACCACAAATTTCGTCTTATTATTTGGATACGTGGCGACTTTAGCCAGAAGCACTATTTCTAATAAATCTAAGTGAACTATAGATATGATACGACTCATAAAAAACACCGCATGGTTGGCGTTATCGCAAAATGGCGCATTTCCTAACGTCATCTATTACTATTACGATTCACGGGACACAGTTATCGCGCTCACGCTAATTCGGAACGGGTAGTATTGCATCACGGAACATTTTTTCTGTCTGTCACTGAATTTTTTGTTTTTGTTATTGTCAAAACCACCGATGAAGTTTATTTAGGTAGTGAGTGATGACCACAGACTACAATATAGTATTGGTGATGACATTAGACTTTACCAACAGCACAGCATTCATCGCAGAGCAAGAGCACAGCATTCATGTACAAGACAGCAATTTAGGAAGTTTTAATAAAACATCTTAGATGATAGACATACTAACATTTGTTCTATTTTAGGCGCCCTTGCTGCGCATAATAGAGTGAATTCCGCAATTATTTTTGGCAACCTGTAATGTTTTGCGTAAACATTACATAATTTTGTGGTATCAATCCTGTCATCATTGTTTACAAAATGGAAAACATAAAGTCATGGACGGCGGAGGACGAGGCAATCATTGCGACGAACACAGACGCTACGGAATGCAAGCGATGCGCCGTTGAGCTCGGTTACTGGAAGGATGACTACATCTCGTACTTTGCACGGCACACTGACCGCAAGGCGCCCGAGATTAACCGCGGCTACTACGCGCGAGTCAGGGCTATGGAAATATTTATTCATCAGTTCTTAGAGGTTAGAGGCATCATCATAATCGTCTTAGGGGCGCAGTTATTGATGTCACTTCAGCACGTGTGAATACTAGCTGCGGTGTAATGCGGCTCTGCTGAAGTGACATCAATACTGCGCCCCTAAGACGACCCTGTGACCCATCAGTCAACTGTTGTTCATTCTCATTACAGTGAGTAGTAGTAGAGTAGAGGTGTTAGTGGAGGAGCTTGTCCGGGAAGTGATCATGATGTACAGTGGGCCGCATCAATTGGCACTGGCACATGGGACTCTGTGCGTGGCACTGATCACTTACAATCAGGAGGGCTGCCTGCTTGCTTACCATGCAACAACATTACAAAAAGATTATATTGTAGTTTGTGAATGTATTTAATGTGGATGTAGGGTTAATAATGTGTAATATTTCCAGCGTTGCGGCACCAAATGCCAGATAATAAACTTGGGCTGCGGTTTTGACACATTATACTGGCGCCTCAAGGACACGACTCAGGCTGTGGGCAACTTCATAGAACTGGATTTTCCAGCAGTTACTTCTAAAAAATGTCACATAATTAAGCGGAATAAGCAACTTCTTCAGAAAATATCAAATGAAGGTATGACATTCTTCTGTTTATTCAATAATCAGTTGAATGAATCATTTGTATTGTGTCACTTTAAGGGTTGTGCTATGTTGGACAGTTACATTTAAAGATTTCCATCACCCTAACAACTGGGTGTAATATACACCGTTCAAGTCACCTCCATCAAACTTTTGAAGCATTAAGCTACACCAATATAAACGACGGCATTTTTTTACCTTCCGTCAAATTATAACGTATCCATCTAGTAAAAAGCTTTCTGACGGCGAAATGTTCATGTAAGACTTTTTGTTTGATGCCCGAATCTGTTGATATGTCACACTTCTATCCGCTTCGATCACTAGCCGCACAGCACTCACGTTATGTTCAGTAGTCGTTGTAGAAGGACGTCCTTCATGCGAATCATCACTGAATATGCTTCAACCACGTTTAAACTAATTAAACCAGTTGTAAACAGTGGCACGGGATGGGGCTTCCTTATGAAATGCTAATCAAAGTCTATCGTAACATTGTTGTTGCTTGTTGAGTAAGACTGCCAAGAAAGTTGTAATAAATAATCGAGCGAAAATTTTCTCTAAAAATTACGATGCACGACAGACACTTTTTAATTAATTGCCACCAATTTGTAATAACAAATGACATATGAATTCATTACACATCTACTGATTCCCAAAGAGTTCCTCATTCGAAATTTAAATACATTTATCATTGGCTGATTTACTGGCCTATTCTAAAAACTTTCAGTGTTACCCCTGTATTCATGCATTTCCGACGTTTGGCTCCCAGACTGGAGCGGGCCGGGGCTGCCTTGAAGCGGCTCCTGCCCAATCTAGGGGGGCCAAACGTCTCCTACCGGAGGCTCTACGCGGGGGTCGTGCGGTCCATGGCCCTATACGGGGCACCGGTGTGGGCGTCTTCATTGAGGCGCCAACCGGCCCGCCGGTTGGAGGCGTCCCATAGGGTCATGGCCATCCGGATGGTCCGGGGATACCACACGATCTCCGGTGAGGCGACGGGCCTCCTTGCCGGATTGCCGCCATGGGATCTGGAGGCAAAGGTCCTCACGCACATTTGGGAGTGGCGCGAGGAGGTCAAACGCCGGGGCGTAACTACGCTGTCGCGAGAAATCGTGACACAGCGGACAGAGCTCCGGCGGGATTTCATGGCGACTATGGAGAGTGCGACTGTCGCTACGCAGTGCTGGGCACGCCACGATTGCGGCGGTAAGTCTCCTCTTTAAGGAGTGCCTTGAGAGGCGGCACGGCGTCCTCACCTTCCGCCTGACGTAGGTCCGGCGTTTCGGTAGGTTCCTGTTTCGGATAAGGCGGGAGGTAACGCCCGGGTGTTTCCACTGCGAAGATCGCCCTGAGGACACGGAGGAGCATACGATGGAGGTCTGCCCGGCTTGGGCGGCGCACCGCCGTGTCCTCGTGGAGGCGATCGGCGGCGGCGATCTCTCGCGTTCGGCCCTGGTCCAGGCCATGGTACGGAGCGAAAGTGCATGGGTAGCCGTCACCTCCTTCTGCGAAGCAGTAATGCTCGCGAAGAGGGAGGCGGCGCACGTGAGGGAGAGGCAGTATATGCGCCCTCACGGCCATTGTCGCCGCGGGAGACGCCCTGGGCGTCAGGAATCCCAGGCTGATTCCCGGCCACCGTAGGCGCGGGTTTGTGGACGGCGAGTAATGGGTAGCTCGCTGTCCGGTAAGGACCAAGCCCGGGTCGACGGCGCGTTGTGTTGCACGCGCGCCTCAAAGAGATATCAGCACCAACTGGTGGGGTCCGCAAGGGCCGATAGCTGCCAGGGGTGCGGGTTGTTTGAAAGAGATACCGTGCTCCCCGGTACACAGGCAATTGAGGGAGCACGGGTGGGTTTTAGTCACTAAAAGTCTGACAAGCCCTCCCGCTCTATCCAGAGCGGGAGAAGTTATTTGATGATTTCCCACACAAAAAAAAAAAATCTTCATTCTACGTGAAGAGACATGCACTCGCCCTTAAAAAAAAATTAAGCCATGTTTGGTTCAGTTTAGTTCGTGTGGGGTAGATTTGAGACGCAAAGCTGCAGGTAAAACCAAAAACAAATAGTATTAAAAGTTTCAATGAAAGCGCGTCGGACGAGTCACTGTCGTCGTCGGTTCGGTTTCAGACGGCGAGGTGATGATCCGCTCGGGCGACCTGCACTCGGACGGCTACCACCTGCTGGGCTGCGACCTGCGCTGCCTGGCCGAGGTGCGGCGCAAGCTGGCGGCGGCGGGCGCGCGCGCGCAGACGCCGGCGCTGTTGCTGGCCGAGTGCGTGCTGGTGTACCTGCGGCCCGACGCGGCCGAGGCGCTACTGCGCTACCTGGCCGACAGCTTCCCGCGCGCCGCGCTGCTGGTGTACGAGCAGTGCAACCTGGGCGACAAGTTCGGCGAGGTCATGGTGCGCAACCTGAGCGCGCGCGGCTGCGTGCTGCAGGGCGTGCGCCTGGCGCGCTCGCCGGCCGCGCAGGCCGAGCGACTGCGCGCGCTGGGCTGGGACGCGGCGCGCGCCTGGGACATGGAGGCCGTGTGGCGCTCCTTCGGCGACGACGACCGCGCGCGCGTGGAGGCGCTGGAGATGCTGGACGAGCGCGAACTGCTGCAGCAGCTCAACACGCACTACGCGCTGTGCGTGGCCACGCGCGGCGACATCTTCGCCGACATGGACCTCAACGCGTAGGCGCCGGGACCGCTCCCTAGTTTATGTACCTGCGATTCGTATCCGGTCGTCGCCGATGTTTCGTGTAATGTTTCAGCGACCACAGCATTGTTGTAATTGTGTGTATGGTAGATATCGAATAGTAGACGAGTCTGCCGTCATTTACGACTCATTAAATTAATTATCGAATTAGTTACTGCGACACGTAATGCGCATACAATATGCGTGATAAAAACATTTACTTGTGCATAAGAGACGCTGTATAAACAGGGTGGAAAAAAAGACGGTCAGGGATCCATCATTGTTGAAAAATTCCTTAATTTTCGAAATTTGTATACCCGCATTCAACAATTTATGAAATATAACTTGCATCATCTGGAAGCAACCTAAGCCGACACAATTCGCAAAAATAATACTTATCTGTATTTTTTGTCACCAAAAGACAATATTTAGGTCATTGTTACCTGTTTTATTTTTATTTTCATAAGATTGTTTAATGGAAGTTTTAATGTTTGTTAAAGTGGGTATAGCTGTCCCGAATGAGTGACGGTAATTTTTTGTTGTATTTTACTATTTATTATTCGATGCCTGGGAAGCAATGGGAGAGATACTGCGTCTTCAGATGTTCAATAAAGCGTACAATTCAAATAAATTGTACGTTTTTTTTATTTTTCTTAGAAAACATTTTTATTCACAATATACGCCGTTTGTTTGTATACCTCTGAATGTTGCAACTTTTGCAACCTCACGGAAGGTTCGTTTCATACACGATATCGAGTTCTTATTCCATATTTATGTAAAAACTAGCTGACCCAACAGACGTTGTCCTGTCTTAACTATGAATATTGAATTCGCATTTTATATATACAAGGTGTAACAGAATGGACGCAAGACCTGAAAGTAGTTTGTTCCTAATTGACTACTGAATCGATTTCAGTAACTTTTAATATAAGTTTTTTTTCTAAATTATGTATTTTGCCATACCTACCACTGACTGAGCCAAAGAAAATTCAATCTTATTGCAGCAGAAATAAGACTCAATTTTAAATGCACAAAGTAATGCTTGGGGTGACACGTTTTTCTTAATAATATCAGTTAGCTTTAAAAAAAAATAGTTTTGGTCATCGTATTACGCTTTTAACTCAATACTCTCATTGGGGTGTATGAGGTCTTGCGTTAATTATGTTACTCGTTGTATACAGGTTGAAATTGAAAACATGCGACAAACCGAAATGGGAGATTGTACTCATCATTATGAACAACTTTTACTAAGGGACCAATGATGCAATCGAGAAAAAAAAACATCTGTTCCCTACATTTATGTTCGCATAACTCGTCAAAATGTAGGGAACAGCTGATTTTTTTTGCGATTGCATCATTGGTCCCTTAGTAAAAGTTGTTCATAATGATGAGTACAATCTCCCATTTCGGTTTGTCGCATGTTTTCAATTTCGACCTGTATACATATGTTACGCGTAACTTTCTTAATTTTTTCTTTCATATGAACCTTCTGACAATAACAAACACAACAAAAAAAGAATTAGCAAAATCGGTCCAGCCGTTCAAGTGTGATGCCGTGACCAAGAGAAATAGGGATTCATTTTTATATTATGTAAAAAGTGGCCTTCTGGCTGAATAAAGCTAAACGAGCAAACATTTTGGGTATTTTTTTATTAAATTGAGATAATTCAATTTTAAAATGTACGAAGATGCATTCCCGCCACTGGCCATCTTTTTTTCACCCTCTATAAATACACTAATAATATAAATCTAAATGGATTTACTTACCTGCGTCAAAAATACTGAAAACGTGCAATACCTCTTTTATTCCAGAACAAAACAATTGTTTTGTATTACTTTAAAGTAGCATGTAAATCGCATAAGCAATTAAAATGGAATAATGATGGAGCATGGCGAGCAGTAAGGACATCTATTTGTCCAAAACATTAGTATAGTACTCGTATACACACGTGGCATGCAAGATGTTACATTAAATTAAATCAGTCATATTTTGCCTCAACGGTGGCGTAACATATATAATAAATAGGTAAACATCATTTAATTATAAATTTATCCATTATTCAATGTTATTACATAGGTACTTAAAATTTCAAATTAGGACTTAAAATATACCACATCATAGTATCATCAACTCTCGTGTTCTAACAAGCAATGATACCGGTGACATCCGGTGAAATCCAGTTTTATCGGCAAAACCTGGCTGTTGCTACGTTGTGGCAGGTTAGTGTTGCCAGGTTTAATAAAACGAGCAGCTCTTGTGTACCTAGAACCTACTAGTAGTACTGCTACGGCGACTGTACGGCTCGAGTGCGCACGCGCATCACTACGTTGTGTACATCAATTAGTAAGGAACTCGTTTGTCATAAAATAAGTTGGAGAGTATTGGTCTGTTTTCATTCTATTTATTATTCCAGTTTAATTTTTATTTATGCATGTTGTTCTGTGGCATGTTAACATATTTTGCTTTCTTGCGTTTCTTTAGTATTGCAGTTCAGTATCAGGTGGCACCGTTGGTACCAAAAAACAATCAAAACGATTTGGGCAAATGAAGAGCAGTGGTGGCCAGTGGTGGCCAGTGGTGGCCAGTGGTGGCCAGTGGTGGCCAGTGGTGGCCAGTGGTGGCCAGTGGTAACGGCCGCGCCTCGCGAGATGTAGGCCGTAGGTACGAACCCAGACAGAAGCTTTACCTTGTGTAAATTATTCCATCACCAATGACGGCACGGTGGCGCAGTGGTTAAGCGATTGACTGCTGCGCTGCGTGTCGCAGGTTCAATTCCCGCACGGAACAAATATTTGTATAAGTTGTTCCGGGTCTGGCTGTTTGTGTATGTGAGTTTAAATGTTTGTAAACGCACCCACAATACAGGACGAATTCCTAATGTGGGGCAACGTTTAAAAAAAATACGAAATGCTTTCGAAACGAGGAAGGAAAACATCGTGAGGAAACCGGTATGTCGTGGAACCAAAAATTCGAAGACATGTGGAACCACCCCGCACTGGGCCCGCGTGGTGGATTATGGCCCGCTCGGTCTCACAGTGAGGAGGCCTGTATCCCAGCAGTGGGAACATTATAGAATTTAATTTTGAACATCGTCGGTCGATTATTCAAACCCAGCGAGCATATGGCTGACAAGCGAGCAACTGTCGGCAGACATCAGAGCTAAAATATGGGTATGGCTCATGTTCTGAGGAGTAGAGGCTCTCGAAAAAGGCGTTTTTCTGATGCTAAAAAGAAAAGGTAATTTACGTGACGATAAATTTTAAAACCAACTAAAAATATCTGCATAAGTCTTATTTTTTTAATTTCGTTGCAACACCCCCCCACCCCCGTCCACTCTGTACGCATTTCTCACGGGAGCGTCTTTTTGTTTATAATTTGCCTACTACCTGATACTGATGTGCAAATTGCAGAAAACTTAAGATTTTAATTATGCCGGCTACCTTAGAACATGCCCCTTAGTCCTCGTACGCACGGACGATTGTTTGTCGCGATTGTGACTCCCATTATTGAGCCAAGCACTGAGATTCGGCCCGTTGAAAATCCAGAACTCAATAAAAAATATGTCGGGTTTAAAAAAATCTTTTTTGATGCGGCTGACGGCGCACGGCGTTGCGTGCACTGATGCTGATGTTGAAACCTTATTGTTGTTGGTCTTCAAATGTTGTGTTAATGCTGCTAATGGTCGCTTTGTTTAAAAAATATCACAGTGTAAGGTGGTTCCATTTTTTTTAAACTATACATATAATGCTATCTTGCGTCTTTATACTGTGTTGGCACTACTCATTATATTTTATGTATTTGAACCTTGCTTTTGTCATTTTGTCCCAACTCATGAGTATCTACAGTCAGTGGCAAAGACTACAATAGTATACTGGCAAGTCCGTGGGTTTGTCTTATCGTAAGTGGTAATACTTAAACAACGAAAATTGTTCCGTATTGCTACAAAATAAAAGCGCTTTCGATTTCAAGTTGTTACCACCGGCGTGCGGTTGATTGTACTCACTGTACTACACGTCCACGTCAGGTCATTGGTGCCGATTCTGTTGGCACAAAATTCTCTAAACTAAACTAAAAATCACCAAAATTTAGTTTATTCCTGTCAAACCACGATTTCCCATTCTGAAATTGACTAAAGTGACACAACTTATCTATAATTTAGTTTGACGGCATTAAGATTGCACTGAATTATTAATTTAGTGAAGATGGTAATTTTGCTATTCTGAGTTTGTCGTTTTTCACCAAAAATTTTGACTATATTAATTTTTCTAACTAAATCTGACTATTTTTAATCGCGATTAAAAAAGTGTGGAATAAAACTGGTGGTCATGAACTAAAATTCACATCAAAACTTCGACTTCAGGTGCAAAAACAGTATTGAATCTTTTTTTTTTCTTTTCGTTTGCTTACATCTCGAAAATGGTGTGTCCTGGATACCAAAAGGGGGTAGGTACTTCAGATGCGATAGATAATCTCGTAAATGACATTAATCGTAAATTGAATGACAAAATGAAGGTAGCTGGATTATTTATTGATTTAAGTTCTGCGTTTGACACAGTGGATCATGAGCTACTTCTGGCTAAACTAGAGTATTATGGAATAAGAGGTAAAGCGTTAAATCTTTTGACATCCTATTTAAAAAACCGTAAAATGTACGTAGAAGTAAAAGACATTACTGCAGACAATTGTGACATAAAATGTGTGCGTGAAATAATATATAAATCAAAAATGACCAAAATAAGCCGCGGTGTGCCTCAGGGCTCAATTCTAGGGCCAATATTGTATTTAATTAACCGACTTCAAAAAGGAGGAGGTTATCAATTCGTCGGGACCTTTTTTTTTTTTTTTTATTTTTTTTTATGTATGTTCCCCGATTACTCGAAGATGGCTGGACCGATTTGGATTTTGTTTTTTTTGTTTGAAAGGGTATACTTCCCAGATGGTCCCATGATCATCAAGTCAGGATCTGATGATGGAATCCTGGAGAAATAGAGAGAACTCTTCAAATTTTATAGGCACACGAAGCGATTTAGGTATTTTTTGAATAGATTCATACTACAGAAACGTGCATTAAGAACGATTGTTAGAATCCCACAACGAGAGTCATGTAAAGAATATTAAAAAAATTTAGGTATATTAACAGTACCAAGTTTATATGTTCTAGTTGTACTCAGCCACTTTGCAAAATACATACACGAGCACGAATAACAAGAGGAACGCGAACTTAGAGAGAACACTAGAAGAAACGTTATAAAAAATAAAATTGCACCTAAACTTAACATTACTGAACATTGCTCTAAATACCAAGCAGTTGAATTATTTAATAGGTTGCCTACTGACTTACGATCATTGATTTACAAAGGTACTCTATTCAAAGCTAAACTTAAAGCATAAATGTTTATACTCTGTATCTGAATTGCGGACAAATGATAGTAGATAGTTTTAATATTTATTAATTAGTTTATGACGTTAAATATATGCAATATTATTAGATTGTATACATTATAGAGAATAAATTTTTTGGTGAAACTAGGTACTGTTAGAAATTCAAAATTTATAATTTTTAGCTATAACTATTATGTTAATTGTACAAATATTTCAGACACAATGCGAATTGTTATATGAATAAATAAATAAATAATAAATCCTATCGCAAAAATGATGATAATTTGGACCCCCTTTAATAAAGCCATAAAAGCCCCATAATCTCAACATGTAGGTAATATTTTTGTTTTTTAAATACAAAAAGTGAAAAATTCCATATAAAAAAACGTCGAGGCTGGCCCCTGCGCGCGTTTCATTCAGCTCTTAAAGAAATCATTGCGTAGGGCACACAAATACCTACCACGTTGCGAAGCCAAAAGAAAAAAAATACCACCTGCAGGCTTAGCACGACAACCGTAGAGAAGCGTTTTGTCGACGGAAGACTAGACAAAAATTACGTTTCCGTGTAGACAGTTGTCAGTTTTTCACCGAGAAATGTAGACAAGCGATTTCTATTCTACAGTAGAGTAGAAATAGAAAGCGTCATGCTAAGCCTGCAGGAGTCGCGATTGTCAAATTCGATTTTAGTTGTGTCAAAATAATTTTTAAGTTTAGAGATTTTTTTTTGCAGAATAGCTTTAAGATTCTCATAGCCAAAAGTAAGGAATTTTAGTGATAGTTTAAGTTAGTTTAGTTCGGTGTACAACAGAATCGGCACCAATGTTCATTAACAGGTAATAGCAGTCAAAAGCCAACCTAACACATCTTTCTTTTATTAATTTCTAGGAACAAACTTGTCAGCCTTTATAGTGTGCGAGGTGACTGCCTGTGAGCGTCAAGATGACGGGATCAAGTCCCAATTTGAAATGTATCACATTAAAGTGTTTGTACTACATTTGTACTATTTGTACCCTAAACAAGACATTTGTACCTCTAAAGGTAAAGGAATTGTGTCAAGACGTCCCTGGTCTCGCCGCTTTGACGTTGAAAGTGGCGGGACCTTCTGGAAGCGCTAGTCAGAGGCAGGTAATTCACACCCGATGACTTAGTACTACATGTGTACAGGTATATACTTACTCAATTTTCAATACAATAATTGTAAGTGCCAAATTCAAGTTATGTGATAAAACATTGGTCCCGCCAATTTGATGAGTCATGTTATCGCTGAATTCATATGATAATGGTTAGAGCTCGTGCAAAATCAAATGTGGAAACTTAGTGCGTCTTAAGTAGGTACATGAAAGTGTGTATTTTTGATATACATTACCTAAGTACATCAAAAGTTATCTATCATTAATCGTTTCATCGTATAATTTTTCTTTGAAATGGACACAGCCACGCAGAAATAAAACAAGCCAGGTTTTGATAATTATATTTATATACAAGGTGAATTTTTAGTCACCGTTTAAATTTTTCAGTGTGATAGTACCCGTGAAATTGAACAACTTTCTCCAAGGAACATCATGGGTTGAAATTTGAAAAAAAATATCGGACCTCCCATACAAAATCGATCAGCTGACTATTGATTTTGCATGGGAGGCCCGATATTTTTTTTCAAATTTCGACAAGCTGTACAATTGAGAGATTCGATTCATTCTAGTTTCTATTTCTCTCTTATTAGAAGTGGGATCGCCCATTTAAAAGTAATAACTAATTTGTTATGTATGTTCACGTTACAGATACCAGACCTCAATATGGACAAAAATCTGCTGGAGGGTCTCCTTGGCTCTATTCGTGATGCCGTGTCCACAAAGTATAGGCACGATGACGTCGCGCTTCCGTTATTTGATCCTGACAAATCTCAAAATGGCGCGGAGTCTTGGTGCAAGAACATCGAGGCTATCAGTAAGGAATTTGACTGGAGTAGTATCCAAACGGCAGCAAAAGCTGGTAAGGCCTTAAGAGGCTCTGCATTACGATGGTTCGAGTCCTGGGAACCGGAAGATGGTCGCAGTTGGATTAACTTCAAAATTGATATTACTGCTTTGTACCCGGAAAGAAAAATCTTTCTGAAAAACAAACAAAGGCTGTTCTTTACAAATCCGACTCGGCGGATAGTTATTGTGAATATGCTAGAGAAAAACTTCGATTTTTGAATAATACTAAAATAAGTTTTACGGGAACCCAATTAATCGAGCTTGTTTGCGGCGGTATTATCGATTTAAATATCAAAACTGCGTCTATAAATAGTAATGTACCTTCTACCTCTGAATTAATTACTTCTCTATCATCTTGGACTAAAAATCTTAAAAGATCCGTTGATCAGAGTAAACCTTCAATTAGCGACAGTCTATGTCTGGTTCAAGTGAAGCTAAACGTTTAAGGTCTGACAAAGTCATTGATAAAACAAATTTTATTATCAAAGAGAAACGTTGCCACATTTGTAACAAGTTAGGATATTTAAAATATCGTTGTTTTTTAATTCGATAGATTTTCGTTAAGTGCATTTTTGAATAAATTTAGGATACCCTGGCTCAAGGTTTTTGGTTTTTTTCAGAATTAGTCGACTAGGGTAATTCTGAACTATGAACCATTCGGATTTGCCCGATATTGATTTTCCAAAGAAATAGTCAGTGGTTCCCAATCATTCAAGTTCTTTTTTTTACATATTAATTGTTTTTTCTTTCAGTTACACCATCCAATGTACACTTACCTATTTTAAATTGTCTACTTGTTAAATAAAATGATTATTTGATGTGATAAGTAAATACAGATGTAGGTTTTTACATAAAGACAATAGTACCTATATACTTTACAGTACACAAACAGTTTCAAATTAATTTAGCTAGCGAAACTTAGATATATCGACATCTAAGTTTCGCTAGCTAATTTAATTTGACCCACCACGTCTATGAAGTTTACACAAAAAATACTGTTTTTTTAATCTGATCATTCAAGTAGGTAACTACACTATATTCATTGACCCCGGTTTATTTTTTTTAATACCAAACCTTTTTTTTGTTTTTTCATGTTTAGATATTGATACCCAGCACGTCGACGGAGTTTCACAAGTTGATTTAATTACACATGCTTTTATTTACAGTTTGAGTTGACACAGACTAAGATGTTAATGTTTTTGGGTGTACTTATATAAAATTTAGGTATTAAAAGAGTTTTGATCGATATGACTGTCAAGGTGTTCTAGCTAGTCATAACACTATATTTTAATTGTTTCAGGACCATGCCTAATAAATATACGAAAAAAGATAACACCTCGGTACACACAAGAAGATATAACCAATGCAGTTCGAGAAGTTAAAAACGCCTTATTATAGTAATAACTAAATTAATTCTTAATAAATAGTTATTGAAAGTTTGACAAGTAAACGTCTTATTGGAATCGAAGTGGAAATAGAAAATAAATAAAAATTACGATATTTAATTTTTAATGAATAAAATCCTCTTTTTATTTAAGGTGAAATATCGTAATTGTTAAGCCTAAGACTATGCCATGAATATCGTATAATAAATTATTATTAATAATATAGTATTTTATTACGCTTACATTTAATGTATCTCTAGCTAGCTGTTGCGTCTTTTATGTTTACCAATTTGATTAATTAACAGAGATGTACAAAATAGTTTAAAAAAAGTATTTAATTACAAAATGCAAATAGTTTTCTAATTTACCATTTCAAATGCAAAATACAAAATACTTTTGCTTTTTGTGTTTTAAATACTAAATGCAAAATACGTATTTTCAAAATACTTTATTCAAATAAAATAGTTTTAGATGAAATTAGTGTTATTTATTTATTAAAGATTTTAACATTACCTACTCGTTTTAAAAGAGCATCAGACATGTTGCGTCTGTGTGGACGCATGATCATACCACCATGTAAAAATACTCTTTCCACTGGTGCAGAACTTGGTAAACAGGTGTTGTATTTTAGGAATACCCTTTTAATTTTATTGTTGGGTATGTGTTTAGTATATGGTTCAAGAAGTTTGTAGTCGCAGTGACGCTTCCTTTTAATGATTTGAACATTTTTACAAACAGCAGAAATATTAACTTCGTGTCCAGCATCCTACTTAACGTCTTTGAAACACTGCCTCAATATAAATGGATAATTAACCTTTTGACCGCCACGTCAAAAAAACAAAAACGTGCCCTCGGCGCCAAACGGCTTTATTTACGTATAAGTCTGTCATATAGTCGTGACCGTGGCGTGCTGGGCGCATTTTGGTTTGTCATCAGTACATGACTGTGGCGGTCAAAAGGTTAAGGTTATGGCCATCCCTGAAATAGAGAATAAAATAAAAATTTAACACCATGACAGGTCTCGGGGCTAGCTAACATTAATTAACTTATAAAAAACAAAAGAAATAAACTGTAGACGCGTACGCAAATAGGCGCGAGCATAGTACCTAGATATTAAAACAACCAACATTGTTACTCAATTTTAGTTACTGTTGGCATACCAATAGGTAGGTATATGTTACTGATTGAGTAATATTCAAAAACGGTAGAAACCCTTACTTAGCTTCAGAGGCCTTAGTGTGAACTTCATTTAACCATCTCGATCAAACGCATCGAGCGCATTTGGTGCTCCGATTGGTCCGTCCCCAATCCAGGGCACTCTATGAAACTCTCTCTCACTAAATGAAACTCACATTGGGGCCACCTATTTCATACGAACTTTTGAGTTTATGTTTATGTACCTACTTACATTTTGATTCACATCACCATTGATCAAGTAATCTCTGTTTACTATATTTCAACAGTAGAAAACCAAATCCAATACTTATTTTTTTTTATAATAAACACTATTAACGGCGACGAAACAGAAAGACCGGTAATCGAAGTAAAACCAATCAACAAGGCGTAGCGCGTATTGTCATGTTCCACAGATAACGAACGATATTTATGTTTTGTCACTTCACTTTGCACACAAACCCGCAATCGCAAGGTTGCAGCACTTGCAGCGCCGCTAGTGGCTATTTATCGAATCGCTTAGGTACCCAAAAACCCATTTACATGATTTGAGTGGTAAAGTGGCGAAAATTAGTAGTAAAGTATTTTGCATTTTACAAATACAAAATACATCTCGAAAAGTATTTCAAATAAAATGCAAAATGCTTTTTTGTTAAAGGTATTTAAATACAAAACATAAAATACGTATTTTGCATTTTGTATTTGCATTTTAAATACAAGTATTTCAAATAAATCGCAACTCTGTCTCCACAGTGAGGGATCTAGGTGTGTTGTTGGATACCAAACTGTCTCTCAATGAACACGTAGAAAAAATCGTTAATAACTCGTATAAGATGTACGGGTTTGTTATGAGGTCAGCTGCAGAGTTCAAACGGCCCGCTACTTATCTCTACTTGTATAAAACTCTTATAAGATCACAACTAGAATATGCTGTGCCAATCTGGAATCCGTTCTATAAAAAATACATTGAGGAGATCGAGAAAGTCCAGCGCAAATTTCTTCGTGCACTGAACTACAGGTGCCACAGAACTTATATGCCATACACAGAATCACTACATAAGTACAAACTGTTAACTCTAAATTCCAGACGCAAATTATTAGAGGCTACTGTGTTGCATGGCATCGTGCACAGTGATTTCGATTCCATTGATCTGACGACTAAAATTTGTTACACGGTTCCCCGCACTGTCAATAAACGCAGCGTCCGCGCAGGAACCTTGTTCGCTGTCAATACCTGCCGAACTAATTCTGGTACGCGATGTCCTATTCGTCGTATGGTAAAAGCCTACAATGACAATTTTGTCGATGTAGATATATTTCTGCAGTCAAAACCTGGATTCAAGAGGAATGTATCTAGTCTTTTGTCAATGAATGATGTATGTTGTTAATGAATAATATAATTTTCCAATACTTTGTACGTTCATAAAGTTGTTATACTATTGCTATGAATATATTATTATTATTTCAATTTAAGATTTGTTGTACGTGATTGATTATATTTCTTTATTATTCTCTGAGCCACTTATGTGCATGAGTAGGAATGAATTTCTAATTATGTATTTAGTGTAGGTAATGTTTCAATAATTGTAATAGACCATTGAGGTTTACATGAATTATTGAATGAATTATTTAATAATGTATAGCGCCACCTAGTGACACCTATCTTTTTGAATATTGCATGTTAATATGTGGATAATGCAGTGGGCTGCAATATTGTCAAACACTTATTATTATAACACTTTTAATATTAAGATGTATATTGTAGCTGTTTTTTATCCCATTATAAATAAAATAAAATAAAACTCTGAGTTTAATCAAAATGCACTTGAAATAAAAATAAAACAAATCATAAAATATATTTAATGATTTGTTTTATTTTTATTTCAAGTCTTTATAACTTCCTCAAATGGTGTACCCACTTACTAAAAGTTTGACTACCGCAGACAACTTGTAGGGTAATTCCGAAAATCAAATATCACATAAATATGTTTAGGCTACTTAGAGGTCAAAATTGATAAATATTTATTTTTAAAGGAAAATCTGAACGAAAAAGGAATATGTTCTATATGCTCAAACTGTCTAAAACCCACTTTTATCTGTCATTCAGAATTACCCGAACATACTTCGGAATTGCACTTGTACAAAGTAAAAATAATCAGATTTTTAAACACTTGTATCTAAATACCGATGATATTTAGAAAAATATTCGAAAGAGAGTTTTATAGGCTGTATATTCAAGTAGGTAAAGTGACCTAAATTAGTATCATTAGCTCCACCAACTTCGAGTGGTGAATGAAAAGATGAACATACTCCTAACTCTTCAAAAATCCTTTCGTAATTACCCGAATGCACTTACTTACATAATTTCTAAATTATCTTAATAAGTTTTAAAATAGTTCCACTATATATTAATTGTCTAATATTACTCGTGTAAGAAATTATTAAGCCAAAACTGTTTGAAGCCGTGTGATTGGTGGATACTAATATCTTATCAAACCTTGTTTAAAACATTATAAATATACTCTAGCTATATTGCTAAACTATCTCATTAAGTTTTAAAGTATTTTCAATACATAAGTCTTGTTTAATAATAGCTATTATAATAGATATTCAGCCAAAATTGTATGACGCTCTGTGATTGGTCGAAAATGACAGTTTGAGTTTGAAATTTGTGAAGTTTTTAAAAGGGCTTGTAAGCAACTCGGGGGCGGACTCTTTACGCTAGCTGTCGAACGGTAAAGACCCTTTGGTGTCCGCCGTAATATTAAGCTGCTAAAGAGTCCCACCGCCAAAGGGAGATAGTACACTGTAAAGTGGAAACTCCGGCTGGTAGGCCAAAGAGAGTCAGTACGCGGCAACGCGGAAGCTCTGGCCAAATCATCCAAGAACTTTCTGAGCTAACTGTTCGACGGTACAGACTCTAACCAGCACCGTAATTGCGTAACTGGCGATTAATCATAATCGGTTTCATTTTGACAGTTCAACAATATTCATTGCGTTATTTACGTTGTTTAGCAGAAACATTTTTCGAACATATGCAGCAATGGTTTAGCCATCTGTTTCAAAACGAAACAGATTATGATTAATCGGTGTGCGTTACCCAGGCCAGATGTTGTCGAAAATGGTCATTTGAATCTAATAGATAATTAGTTTTGCGGCTTCTGTAATTGTTGCGCACATTTTTAAATTTGTTGCGCTTATAGTTTTTTAATTATTTCACAAAAACATTTCCTGCTGGGGTAACGTTATCCCAGCCAGACCTTTTTCTTTCTAATGGGAATATTTAAATAAATACTAGCTATAAAATTAGTTGTCTAGATGAAGTAAATGCCTTATTTGCCTTATTTTGTATTTGTTCTTTCATCGGTTGCGAAGTTATTCGAGATTTTGCTGGGGTAACGTTTTTGGTTTTGCTAGATCTTTGAAACGGTTAAGCGGATTCTTATCATATTTTGTACATGACTTCTTAGGAATTAGTTTAAATTTGTTCTGCAATAAAAAAACCAAAATAATGCATAGTTTAAAGATTATTTCATTAAATAGAAAAACACTTCAATTGGTTCCAGCACTCTCAATAAGAGGTCTAAAGACTTACTTTAAACGTTATTTTAAAGCTTGTAAATGCCTTCAAATGTATGTGAAGTTTCATTAGTATCCTGTAAGTATTTAACAAGTTATGATGATATTCAGTTCTTCACGAGCACGGTCTTGATGCGCGCGGTGTTATTTGGCCACTGGATTGGATATATGAACTGAATGTTATGTCAATTATTAGTTGTTTAGTTCAGTTGTATATCAGTAAAATTTCAGCGTAGTACATTGGATAATTCATTCTCTAGAGCCACAGCCTCTATGACCGACTCGAAGCTGTAGACGTAAGATAAATTATAAGGTTTAAATTGTTAACTGTAAAACTTTATTATTAAAAATAGTGTTGGAGGAGTGAAGTGTATGTTAGTACCTATCTATGTGTGCGTGCCTGCATCATTTACGTTGTGCCGCCATCACTAATAAACTAGCATCCAATCGTAACGGTGGTTTTATTTATCAGCTGACAGATCAGCACCTTAATTGCGTAACTCACGATTCATCATAATTGGTTTCGTTTTGAAACAGATGGCTAATCCATTGCTTCCTATGTTCGAAAAATGTGTCTGCTCAACAACGTAAATAACGCAATGAATATTGTTGAACTGTCAAAATGAAACCGATTAGGATTAATCGCGTGTTACGCAATTAGGGTGCAGTACCACAGCTAAAACGCGAAAAATAACTAGGCAGTTTAGGAAGTTGGTGGCAAGAAAGACACTGACAGTGATTTCCCAATTTTTATAACTTCTATTTCTTTTGAGTCGTTTTTAGGGTTCAGTACCCGAAGGGTGCACATGGGACTATTATTAAGGCTCCGCTGTCCATCCCTCCGTCCGTCTGTCACAGGTATATTTTATTAACTGTAGTAGTTAGGTAGAATGAATGAATTAATAAAATGCACCAACCCCAGCGTTTGTTGACCAGACTCCTTTAATCGCATGATCCCCAAGATGTGCAGATTTATGTGCACATGCACATTTACGAGATAGAACTGCGAGGCGGCGATAGTGATATCCTTTCCTCCCCAGAACGCCTCGTGGTTATGTCTTTTGTTATTTTTTATTCCTGAGAGAGATTGTTATTAGGGAGAATCTCTTGTAGGTATATTATTTTTTGAAGTGTACCAAAACGAAGCGAGATGCTGTTGGACATACTCGTGATCGAAGGTCCATTAGGCAAATGGTTTATTTGGTGGGCTTTCGAACAATTCCCGCCTTTCGACATGGGTACGATTTTACCCATTGGAAAAGGTTTTGTTTGTCTCTACAAACACCCAACTTGTAGCATCCTTGCTACAAGTGGTGAGCTCGCTCGACACGTGCAAATTCGGGGCCCAAGATAGCATAATCAGCTTATAATGTTCCCACTGCTGGGCCACAGGCCTCCCCTCTGTGAGAAGGAGTGGGCCATAATCCACGACGCGGGCCCGGTTCGGGTTGGTGGATATCACATGTTTTCGAATTTTTGGTTCTAGTACATGCCGGTTTCCATACGATGTTTTCCTTCACCGTCTTGAGAGCAGTGGTGACGAAATAATTTACACAAAGTAAGGCGCCTGCCTGGGTTCGTACCTACGACCAACAACTCGTAAGTCGCGGCTGTTACCACCGGGCCACTACTGCTCTGGGCGAAGATAGCTAAACTTGAAATGGTAGTGTTACAATAATAAAATCATGAACTACGGCGCCTTGACCGATACTGTATTTTGGGCTAGAAAGGGCTTTAAACCTACTGCCCTCGTTTTTTTATTCAAAATGGCGACTCACAATAATATCTCTAAATATGGATAGAGGACTTAAACAGGAACAAAAAATGTTACTAACATGGTATCTTAAAGTGTCACATTACCGAGATAAATAGTTAAAATAGCTTTAATGAGTCCAAACACTTTCATGTCATTATCTCAAAAACATTAATGAACGCTGAACACCGCTTCGTCAGATGATCAATGATGTGTTACAATTATTATTATTACTTCAGTTAAGTATAAAGGAAAAGTTTTTATTCATAACCGTATATCGTATTTTGTATAACCGACGAAAAATTTCTGCGCTGGGGGGTCTAGAATGATATGCTGAATTCATAGTTACAGTTTGCGCGCTTGATAAAACCTTTACCTGTATAATCACATTGAAATATTAATACCTAACTAATAATAGGTCTTATTCATAAAAAAAAAAACTTATGGAAGGTTTAAGTCTTTCATTAGTTCGATGATGGTTTGAAAGCCTTTGGTAAAATTTTGTATTCTTTAAGGTGGTAGGACTTAGAAAGGGAGAATCTATGCAATCAAAACATTTTGACTTTGCCTTGGCAACATAAGAAAGCTAGCCATAAAGAGAGTTCATTTCATCCTCCTGCTGCCTTTTTAGAGGAAATGTTCAGGTCATCAACTAACAGTCAAAAGCGACCCATTATAATCAAAGGGAATACCATAGAATATGTTCAAGAGTATATATATCTGGGAAAACAAGTGTCTTTCAATAAATATAACAATGAAGGAGAAATAACCAGGAGAATTAACAAAACTTGGAAAAAGTTCTGGCCTCAATAATTAATTTTAAAAGGCGAATGTGGATTACATCTGAAAAACACTGTATTCGATACATGTCTCCTACCATGGCTACTATATGCATGTCAAACTTGGGTATTCACCAATAAAGCAAAACAGAAGATTAAAAGCACCCAAACAGCCATGGAAAGGAGTATGCTGAAAATAAGAAAAATACACAAAGTGAAAAATGAAATCATCAGAAGGAAAACGAAAATTACAGACGCTCTCGAGCATGCCCTTACACTAAAATGGAAATGGGCAGGACACATTTCACGCTACACAGATAAAAGATGGACCATAGAGACCACTCGATGGAAATGCTCAGGAGGGAAAAGAAATGTTGGTAGACCAAAGAGAAGGTGCGCTGATGATGTTATACAGGTGACAGCGAACAATTGGTTACACCTAGGCAAGGAAGACGTGTGGAAGAAGCTGGAGGAGGCCTTTACCCAAAAAGGGGTCCATATTCCAAACAAAGAAGATTAACATACAGGGTGTAAAGTTCACTCATACTCTATGGAAAAGGGAGGATCCTCCTACCAGACGGGTGTTGTGTCTGGTGGGCAACTGCCCGACGGTTGATGTCGGGATGTTGTACCTATGCCAATCGCGCGGTAAACTTTAACTGCGCGATCTAGGATTCCTATGACGTGCGTCTTTGCGTAATTCGCCTGTGGCGTTGTAGATGGCGCCACTTCTCTTTTTGTATTTCTACATATTTTTGCGAAGTGTTTTTTCTGTAGTGTCGCTACAAGTACTAACATATTCTAAGGAAAATATACTAACAAACTACTAACAACATTTGAAATGTAAATTGGCAATATGGAATAAATGGCTTTATTATTATTATTTAGGTCATCTGATTTGAGTAAAGAGAGTGAATAAATAATGTGTGTATGGTATAGTGAAATAATATATGCAATTTTTTGTTTGTCTATACCCCCCCTATCCATATAATTATATTATATATAAGTAATATCGTGCGACGCCATTTTGTAAAATAAACCTTACGGTTACGTGGTGTTTAATCGTTTTCGTTCAATAGGCGTTTTATATTTTTGAGAATAACAAAATAAATTTTAAAATTCAATTCAAAGATTTCAGTTTTTTAAATCTGTTTTTGAACACCATGAAATACTAGCCGCCATGTTATTACGTCATACCGCTGTTTAAACTAATCACCTGAACAACTTTCTACTTTTATTATTTTCGTAACCAAAGTAATTTTTATTGAAATGATATTTTACATTCAGGAACAGGAAACCAACGATAAGTAGAATAATAACTATTTTTTTAAATTATAAACAAATAACATACAAAATATCAGCACATTTATTTACACAGCAAACTGACGTCATACCCACACAGCAATATGGCGTCCACTGCGTCCAGCGTTTTCGTCAAATTACGCGCGAAATATGAAAATGTAAAATTGAAATCATTTTTTATGGCACTAATCGATTGTATAAAAATGTTGTTTTTTTGTGGTTTATTATCATTTTAGAACCTAATTAAGACAATTTCCTTTCCTTTCCTTTTACACATGACGTTCTCCTTTTTCTTTTTATTGTTTTTAAAATAAGTAAATAATTTTAAATTAATAACAGGGAAGTTCGTAGAAAAAGGTGAAACTGTTAACACTTTGACCGCCACTGACGTCTATGGACGTCAATTAAAAATGTGCTCACAACGCTTCCGACGGCATGACACGCCGAAAATAAAGAAGGAATTTGTCGCTTGGCGTAGAGAATACAGATTTTCGATATTGACGTGGCGGTCAAAGGGTTAATAAAACCAGTAACTAGTCATATAAATGTTATAATATACTTACGGCCTAATTTATAAAAAGTTATCGAATATCTAAACAGTTGCTAATGTCTGGTTTCTTTTTGAAAACCAGACATTAGCAACTGTTTAGATGTTCGATAACTTTTTACGAATAAGGCCGTTAGTAGTTATAACAAAATAAGGGAGGCGAGCACTTATGACGTTACATTGAATTTGTGGTGATGGCGCACAGAACGCGTGCGTGCGGTGTGACGTCACACGTGCTGCAGGCAGGCGGCGATGGCGCGGCGCAGCGCCTGGCGCACGTCGGCGTCGCCCTCACAGAACACGTGCGTGGCGTGGCGCTCCACGTGCACCAGCGTGTCGTGGCGCGGCAGGTGCACGATGCAGCCGTCGGCGCCGCGCTCCACGCGCGCGTCCGCCACGCCCTCGCGCGCCAGCGCGCGCACCAGCGCCTCCACGTCCGGCGCCGCCCAGTCCAGGCGCGGCGCGGGCGCGCGCGCGGCGCCGGGCGCGCCGGGCGGCGCCACGTCCAGCGACACGCGCGAGTCGCGCACGCGCAGCGCGGCGGCCAGCGGCGCGGCGCGCAGGCCGGCGCGCACGTCGCGCGGCGCCAGGCGCGCCGCCAGCGCGGCACTGAGCGTGGCGCGCGCGCGGCCGCGGCGCAGGCCGGGCGCGCGCGCGGCGCCGCGCCGCAGCAGCAGCGTGGGCACGTCGGCGGCCACGTGCGGGCGCGGCGCGGCGCCGCCGGGCGCGGCCGCGTACTGCTCCGGCAGCGCCAGCTCGCGCGGCCGCAGCTCGCGCACCAGCTTGTTGGCCTGCGAGTAGTTGAGCGACGTGTCGATGGGGCAGTGGAACGCTTTCATGGCGAGCGGCTGGAACGGTGCCAGCGCGTCCAGGTACGGGAAGTCGGGCTCTGCAGAATCGTCAGCGTCGGTTAATATATTGTAATAGTCTGCGGTGATTTTAAAATTGTCGTTCTTCAGAAAACTAAACATTCGGCTTTACTTAAACATCTTTTAAATAAATAAAATACCTACGAGTCTTTCTATTCAATATTCATGATACAAAACGGCAAGAGTAACAAATTGGAGCTAAGTATGTCTGTTGTACACGTTTTATGCATTGTTGCGTAAAACCAATTTACATGCGCATCTGCGAACATCCCTGACGCACTACAGAAACAGGGCAGCCGTACCAGTATCCCAAATGCATTGTTATATTGAACGCGGAGAGCGCTGTACGATTTTTGCGTAGGTATATCTAGCCCACAGGCTGCACGTGTAAAAAGCAGTGCAGTAGGCTCGAAAAAGCGTGATTTTAACAGGATGTGAGCATCGTGCAAACCTGCCAGCCAGCATGTTTGTCTCTAACCGACAACGCCCTCCGCTCCCGCTAATATTATCATTGTCTTGAGGTCGGCAGTCAATATATGACCAAGATACTTAAACCTGTGGACTCTTTGCAAAGGTGTACCATAAAGTAATACAGGCGGTACTGCATCAGGACTTTTACCCCCAGCCTCAAATACCATGACCTCTGACTGTTTTGTGTTGTATGCCCATGAACTTTGGCATACGCCTCAAAAACAAGGAACACATTAATGTTTTTAGGAATTGTATTTCCCGTCTTTAGTTTCTCTGAAGTTTTAGAAACGGATAATTCAATTGAAAGCTTTGATTCCTTTTATGATTTGTCTAAACTATTCTACGATCTCTGCTTCCCAAACTCAATGAGTCTGCCTAACTGTCGAGGGGCTACCAAACGTAAAGTATCCACGGTAGTGAAGTAGTGAGGCCTAAATGGATCACAATCAATCAAGTTGTAAGCTTATAACGTTCCCACTGCTGGGACACAGGCCTCCTTTCGGTGAGAGGGAGTGGGCCATAATCTACCACGCGGGCCCAATGCGGGTCGGTAGATGCCACATGTCTTCGAATTTTTGGTTCTAGGACATGCTGGTTTCCTCACGACGTTTTCCTTCACCGTTTTGAGAGCTACAGTAGTGATGCAACTATTTACGCAAAGTTAACCGCCTATCTCGTACGTGGGAAGCTGTCAGTTTTTCAATGCTCTATAAATGGTAGACAAAATTGTGAATCAGACAGCGCTCCTAGCAATTTATTATGGTTAGGTCAAAAATAACCGCTGGGCAATGTCTCAAAAAACCAAGTGGGCACTCGGAGCCCATAGCCCTAGTGTTTCAATCTTCGGGTCTAATATATTATAAATATTATAACTCCCAATATTAATGGAATGTTTTCGCCGTTTGAGGTTTTCCGCACCTGCAGCAGGCGACGCGCCTGGCGCGTAGCAACTTGGGATGACGCAAGGGTGTCAACTCATGTTGTATCCCACCCTTCACCAAAGGCCTTGCTTAACTTCCTACCTGCCTAACCTAAATTAAAATATTTTTTTTTATCATTTTATATTTATCTAATATTCTTTTTTTGACAATATTTTGTATTATTATATCCGAAATTGTGACTAAATAATATTTGTTTATGTGCATTAATTTATTGACATATTAGCTTTTGCCAGCGGCTTCGCCCGCGTGGGTGTCGAAAATTATCCCGTGTTAATCCAAGTAAAATGATCTGTGCGCTAAATTTCATCCAAATCCGTTCAGCCGTTTATGCGTGATTGAGTAATATACATCTAAACATACAAACTTTCACATTTATAATATTGTTACGTACCGTTCTCTTTCAGATAGGTATTACCTACCGCATTTAATCTTAGGAATTTTGGATAGTTTTACACCCCCACAACGGGTACGCAAGCATTTGTGTATAGTAGAAAGGGTTTGATTAGATTAAGTTGCCAGCTTGCTTCTCACCCATTCGTGAAGCAATCCCTTTGGTCAACGACGGGCGACAGTGGCGCCGCACGTCCGCGTGTTTTTTTAACTTCAACTAATCGTACACGAACTAAAAAATGTGCTCCGCGTGTTAAAACCTATTTTCTCATAGAAGATTTTTATTTCAATTTCATAAAATTTCATTCAGTCAAATCCAAAAGTCTAAAATCAGAAAAAAAATCTTAAAGTTATATTTAATTTCGCGTCGCTTTAAAAAGTTACTAAAGTGTTTCTGAACTTCGAATATATTTTTTTATTCATTAAATTAGGTACTCAATAAAGTTAGCAAAAAATGTTAGCACTGGCACGTGTAATCCGTCGGTTTCTGCCGTCGTCTTGTCACATATTAAGGGCGGCGGGAACTACAAACTTAAGAAAATGTTTGAGAAGATTTAATATGCCCTGTATTTTTAGATATGCTCCATCTTCACACTTACCAAGTATCAACACAGTGCGTTCATATTCAGTACAAGTCAACTTTGAAGAGTTAACTGTAGATTATGACTATGTGAAACAGGCAACAGCAAACAGCAGGACTTTAATAATTGATGTTAGGGAACCTCACGAAATCTAGGAGTTTGGGAAGATTCCAAACAGCGTCAACATCCCATTGGGTAATGTGTCACCAGTGCTGACTACAATGCCTGACAAAGACTTTGAGGAGGCCTTCAAAAGGCCCAAGCCTGCAGAAGATAATGAGATCATATTCTATTGTATGATTGGTAAGAGGTCTGGCATGGCACAACAAAATGCTATCAACTTGGGATTCAAGAATGCAAAGAACTATCTTGGCAGTTTTACTGACTGGGCCAACAAAACTCAATGAAAAGATGGTACTTCTGTGCTACACCCCCTTCAAGACACGACCAAGAACATTAACCAGCACCTGTGGAAATAAAAAAGATGGTCCTTCTGTGCTACACCCCCTTCAAGACACGACCAAGAACATTAACCAGCACCTGTGGAAATAAAAAAGATGGTCCTTCTGTGCTACACCCCCTTCAAGACACGACCAAGAACATTAACCAGCACCTGTGGAAATAAAAAAGATGGTCCTTCTGTGCTACACCCCCTTCAAGACACGACCAAGAACATTAACCAGCACCTGTGGAAATAAAAAAGATGGTCCTTCTGTGCTACACCCCCTTCAAGACACGACCAAGAACATTAACCAGCACCTGTGGAAATAAATGTGCAGCGAAGTTTTAGCTGGATTTAGGACGTCTGACCATGACACTAAGCCTGAGCTGGAGCGCGAAGCAGTGGGCAGGAGTTTGCAGATAAGTTTACAAATCTACACTAACTCCTACACAAATATTATGGTAATAGTAGAATAGGATAATAGGATTTGTATAATTTTACCGTATGTAGACAGAATGAAAATGAATGTATGATTTTTGAATGCGATTAAAAATGAAAGTGGCGCTACTCACCCGTGAATATAATGGCATGCGCCGGGTTGGACGCCCACAGCTCCACGAGGTGCACGGCGGCGCCGAAGCGCAGGCTGGGGTGTCCGCAGAACACGACGCAGGGCTGCACACACAACACGCGTTAGCGCGGGCTGACAGTCTGACTGTATAGGTCTCCAGACTCTAGTGAACCATGCAGTTAGACATTGCGTTTGACGGTAACGAAAAGCCGACAACGCTTACAGATTCAAAGTGACCCACATAAATTATTACCACTTTACAGTGGCACAGGGTCGGAGTTGGGCTCACCTGTCGGAAGTCTGCGCTGAAGGCGTTGTCGTGCAGCGAGCGAGTGTGCACGAGGTACAGTGGCATAGGGTCTGAGTTGGGCTCACCTGTCGGAAGTCTGCGCTGAAGACGTCGTCGTGCAGCGAGCGCGTGTGCACGAGGTACAGTAGGGTCTGAGTTGGGCTCACCTGTCGGAAGTCTGCGCTGAAGGCGTCGTCGTGCAGCGAGCGCGTGTGCACGAGGTACAGTGGCACAGGGTCTGAGTTGGGCTCACCGGTCGGAAGTCTGCGCTGAAGACGTTGTCGTGCAGCGAGCGCGTGTGCACGAGGTACAGTGGGGTCTGAGTTGGGCTCACCTGTCGGAAGTCTGCGCTGAAGGCGTCCTCGTGCAGCGAGCGCGTGTGCACGAGGAACAGTGGCACAGGGTCTGAGTTGGGCTCACCTGTCGGAAGTCTGCACTGAAGGCGTCGTCGTGCAGCGAGCGCGTGTGCACGAGGTACAGTGGGGTCTGAGTTGGGCTCACCTGTCGGAAGTCTGCGCTGAAGGCGCCGTCATGCAGCGAGCGCGCGTGCACGAGGTACAGTGGCACAGGGTCGGAGTTGGGCTCACCTGTCGGAAGTCTGCGCTGAAGGCGTCGTCGTGCAGCGAGCGCGCGTGCACGAGGTACAGTGGCACAGGGTCTGAGTTGGGCTCACCTGTCGGAAGTCTGCGCTGAAGGCGTCGTCGTGCAGCGAGCGCGCGTGCACGAGGTACAGTGGCACAGGGTCTGAGTTGGGCTCACCTGTCGGAAGTCTGCGCTGAAGGCGTCGTCGTGCAGCGAGCGCGCGTGCACGAGGTACAGTGGCACAGGGTCTGAGTTGGGCTCACCTGTCGGAAGTCTGCGCTGAAGGCGTCGTCGTGCAGCGAGCGCGCGTGCTTGAGGCGTCCGGCGCGCACGAGTGCCGCGTGCGGGAACGGCTCCTCCGGCAGGTACACGCGCGCCTGCGTACATAGGTACACACACAATTCACATCGCATATCACTGCATAATACATAATTTGATTGCTCTTTACGGGAGTAAGGTGTCATAATTCATAATTCATGTAATCATTTGTTAACAGCTTATTATTTTCCGAGTGACTAATAACTTAAAAGTCGACTAAATGTTTGCAACAAATAAAATAACTTGCCAGCGATTAAATATTTTCGCGACTATTATATTATGTAAGGTTCAAAATTAAAGGTGTTATAAAAACTAAAAACTAGCAGCTGCGTTTAGGTAGCAAATAAACTATACCAGTCAAATAAAATATTAGGCGAGGAGCTATAAATAATGACTTGGCGACTAATAATGTTAGTAGGGTGGCAAAGATAATATATTACCAGTCTAGTTAGAGTAGGTTATTTTTTTTTTTAATGGTTAGGTTAGGTTAGGTTAAAACTGTGACTTCCTACGCACGAGCCGAGCGAGCGAAGCGAGCGGTGCCGCGGCAGCGGCCGGCTAGTGCCAGAAACGACTAGATTATATAGAAAATCTAAACCTGCCCTAATAATACAATAATAATATATTATTTATGAATGCCCATTTTCTATTTTATTTTCGCCATTAAGTTTCCGCTTAGATATTAATTCTGTTCCCAAAAGAAAAACTTGATGCTAGTTTAAATTAAAACGGAGCTTATTACTGATATATTAATATGCTACCTATTACTTATTACGATACTCCTTATTAGCTGCCAAATCATTATATATGGTACCCACTCTATTTTTTTTTTAAACCTGTATTCATTTTACTTAGTTGCCGCATTAAATACATGCCTTTGTTAACATAGGTGTACCTATGTTAACACATCGGGCCGCCAAAACTACAGACTATTTACACTGAGCTGGGTTGCAACTATTGGGACACCCTCCTTATAGTCCAGACTTAGCACCATGCGACTTTGCACTTTCCCTTAGGTGAAGAAACAATTAAAAGGACGCAAGTTCTCGAGTGACGATGAAGTCATAGGCGCGTTTGAGGAGAATTGTGCTAGTGTCGCATCAGGTTTCTGGAGCGACATATTCAGTACCTGGTTCGAACGTATGAGGACGTGTGTTCATGCCAATGGAGATTACTTCGAAAATAAATAAGTACGAGTATTTATCGAGTACGACAAAACTTATGTAGTGACCTACGTACTATTGTAGCGTAGCTACTACTCCAAGATTGTTTGTATTTAGTTTATAAGTAGTATTTACATTAGATCTATATTAAATAACCTTATACTAACCAATTAAAAATAAGACATCAGTACTAACACACAACTTTGTTATTAGATATTTTTTATGTACCTAATATGGAATGCGGACCGGTTACCTGAGCGAGCGCCCGCACCTTGATAGTCTATCTCTTTCACACTCGCGGCGCTCCCAGGTATTAGTCGAGAAACTTCCCCGGTCGCAAGCGCATGCCGCTCTCGCTCGTAACCGGTAAACATATTGTGCATTAAGCTTTTATCTGGTGCTTCCTGGGAACCTCATGCCTAGATTAGCCCTGTAGTGTTAAGCCTGTGACTTGTGACTTGTGACTATCGCTTTCTTTCTGTGCTCCTTATTTCGCCTTCTATCGTGTTTTCTGTGTTTTGTGTACAAATAAATCTCTTCCTTTCCGTAAGCTGTTGTGTTTGCTTATTTACTGCAACCCTACGCTGCTTCACTATCTTGTCATGCCGGTTCTTCTTTGATTGCACGTAGATCATTTTTGATATATACTTCTAATCCATCGTTTTGGTTCATTTTTCTCTCAGTTTTGTATGAATAATAACCGTCAAGAGATGGTAAGTTGACTGTCTGTTTTGACAACCAACATTCTGTTAGGACGATAACATCACAGCTTATATCAAGATTCTGTAATAACACTTCAAAGCCATTCATGTTCTGATTAATGCTGCGAATATTCTGTGTGAGCAGGGTTAATGTTTTGACACTAGAAGGAAGAAGGTGTTTACAGTCTTCAACATTACACATTTTAGATTCAGATACAGAAAAACTATCTAGATCACAAATTAGCTGATTTGCCATGATCGTTACAAACCAAATATAAATAGAGCATAAACTACCTGTTTGTGTGCTTACAAATACAAGATTACGGCGGCGCTCTTAGGCGCCTGCATAATCTATTGAGTTAATATAGTTCCTCTCAGCATATATGCACGCCGGGCAACTTACGTCACCAGTTTGATGGTCACATTTCCTCTTGAACCGTTTGCACGTCGCACATTGAGGGGGAGAAGATTTGCTGCTGCATTCCTTGAACGAGTGTCCAGTCTCACAACAGTGGTTGCAAGTAGGACTAGTTTCTCGGCAAAACTTGGCTGCCTGTCCGAACTGCTGGCAATTGAAGCACCTGGTGACTATCGTGAAATCTCTCACAGGGCATGATGTCCAATTAATAAAATATCGGCTTTGATTTACTAACATTTTCCTAATGCTAGCGGTAGTTCTAAGATGTAATTACAGGTAGGAAGGTCTTTTTTACCCGATTTATGGCTCAATTTGATACTCTCAACGAAGGACTCGCGAGTTATATTCGGCAACTTATCTGAGAGGTTTTGCTCGAAAATACACTCAAATACCTCCTGCTCGGTAAGGGTAACGGGGACACCAATGATAGCAACCGTCGGGCGGCGTTTAGAAGGTTCTTCTATTGTAAGGCCCGATGACACTAACTTTTCCGAATTCTTAAGTTTCTCAATATCACCTTTATTGTCTGTGCTAATCAAAACGCCCCCATTTTTTACTTTTCTCAGGCCACGGACATGAAACTTTAGTTGCTCAGGGGCGATTATCTTTTGTACAAGTGACTTGGTGTCATCACTTGTTTGGATCTTATCGCTAGGGTAGATGGCAACTGATCTCAAATTTGCCGGTTGGACGAAGTTGTCGGAACCTTTCTTCACCATGTTTGCATAAGAGGAATCTTTCGAATGATTCATCTTTGTCTCTACGACCTCTTTGAACTGCTGGAGAGATTGCACAACGTTCTGGTGATCATGTAGGTGCTGGATTGTGGTATGGGCTAGAATCGTTTTCTGCTTCAACGATTGGTATTTAAAGACGGCCATTTGAGAAGTCCCACTCGAGACCTTTCTGCAAAGGGTGGAAACACGAAGCTTCTGGTCTAAATTAATTTACCCTTCACCGACAATACTGCAAACTTCGTTCAGAATGGCATCTATAGACCCCATCTATCTCTGGATCTCTGACGTACTGATGACTTCACTCGGCAGTTCATTCTCTGCGGGTGCTGGTGGATTTGGGTCGCTCGGGGGTACCAGTTCAATAGGCGTCGGTGGAGGACTATGCCGAAGTAATTGGCTACGACCAAACGGGCTCGAACCTGAGTTAGACATACTAACAGAAGCACTTTTCCTATTGTTTATAAAAAAATATTTAGTTCATTTTGGACAATGTAAGTCAGTTAGAACTAAGTACAAGTCTCACGCGATACACTTTACTTTTATACTGACGTCGCAAATAATTATATTTATTTGTAGCAATTGTTATTTCATTATTATGAATAATCAAATCAAATCAAATCAAAATATTTTATTTCACATAAGCCTGCATGGGCACTTATGAAACGTCAGAAGCTAGGTGCACGGTTCCAATTTGTCGTTTCCTATGGAGAAGAGCCGGCAAGAAACTCCACGGTTACTCTTTTAAAAATAATTGGCTTTTACAATGTTTTCAAATTACAGTGATAATAGGTATGGGAGGACAGTGCAGACCAGTCAATAAGTACCAGGTACTTAGAGGAATGAAAATACAGAATAGAAAAACGTCTACAAATCTAGTCTCTAAGGCCTACAACGTTCTCTCATTCAAAATATGTAAAAGAATCTACCTATATAAAATGAATCTATTTGAACCAAGTGACATGATTTCGATGACAATCACTGAAAATAAATAGTAGGTAGTAAAATTGATGTATAATGTCAAAATAATGACGAGAATATGTCAGACATTGTAAAAAAAAAAAAATAATAATAAAAATAATAAAAATTAACATTGCAATTTGGGAGCAGTTAATAGACTTTCACACGGTTTTGCTGTTAATGAGGTACCAGGGAAGCCACATGTGCAGAAGGAATTAATGCCAAACTTCCCTGTCTTCAACGTAGTCTTTTATCTTATAATATGCTTTTTTGATAAGGACACGTTTGATGTGAGTTTTAAACTTTCCATCGCTAAGTTCTGTAACCGACTTTGGCAACTTGTTATAGAAGCGGATACTGTTTATTAGAAATGACTTGCTAGTTTTAGTTAATCTAAATTTTGGAATCACAATTTCATCTTTACTACGTGTATTTAGATTATGGAAATCGCATCTTTTTTTGAAAAGACCTAAGTTTTTGCGAACATACAAGATATTTTCTAGAATATAAAGAGAAGGCAGAGTAAGTATATCAATTTCGTTGAATTTGTTTCTAAGAGACTCGCGAGGCCCCATTTTATAGATTGCGCGGATTGCCCTCTTTTGTAAAATAAAAATTGAATCTACGTCCGCTGCCGATCCCCACAGCAGAACGCCATAAGACATAATACTGTGAAAATAAGCAAAGTATACTAACCTAGCTGTGGCTACATCAGTCAACTGCCTTATTTTTCTTACTGCGTAAGCAGCTGAGCTTAATCTGCTTGAAAGCGCTCTAATGTGGGCACCCCATTGCAATTTTGAATCTAAAGTAATTCCCAAAAATACAGTTTCCGAAATAGCATCTAGTTTCTTGCCATCAAGTTTTAAATTTAGACCTACTTGGGGTACATTTGGTAGCGAGAACTTAAGACATTTAGTTTTGTTCGCATTGAGTAAAAGATTATTAGCAGCAAACCATTTCGATAGAACAGCTAGGCTTTCGTTGACATGTAAGACATCCGTATCTTTTCTATCTATTCTAAAAATAAGAGAAGTGTCATCAGCGAATAAAATTATATCCGAGAAGTTAGCCATCAGATAGGGAAGGTCATTAATATAAACTAGAAATAAAAAAGGACCAAGAATTGAACCTTGAGGCACGCCCATCCTAACTAGAGACCCCGAGGATGTCGCCCCGTTAACGTTTACTTTTTGCTGCCTGTTTGATAAGTAGGAAAGTACAAGATCAGCAGCTTGTCCACGAATTCCGTAGTGGTGTAATTTACAGATCAGTGTATTGTGGTCAACGCAGTCAAACGCTTTTGAGAGGTCACAGAAAATGCCAATCGCATCCTGAGAACTCTCCCAGGATTCCAAAATGTGACTGATGAGTTTTACTCCCGCGTCAGTCGTCGACCTACCTTTCGTGAAACCAAACTGTCGACTATGTAAAATCCCATTTGAGTTAAAATGTGACAACATCTGGTCCAGCATGATTTTTTCATAAATTTTGCTCAATGCTGGAAGCACAGATATAGGTCTATAATTAGAGGGATCACTCTTACTACCCGATTTGAAAATTGGTACTACTTTACTATGTTTCATTAAGTCAGGAAACGTACCGCTGTCTAAACATTGATTAAATATGCCTGTTAGGACAGGGGCAATTGTGTCAATGATATTTTCAATAACCTTAACGGAAATCCCCCATAAGTCTTCAGTGTTTTTTATGTTAAGACTTTTAAATGCTAATATAAAACACACGTCCGCTTTGTCTCGCACCTCGTAAAGCAATCCAATAATGTGCCAAGTAAGACACTTCGTTTTAATCCACCCATACGTGTACCTCATACATCTTCGAATTATAGGCAGAACAATTATATTGTGCGCGCAAGCAGGAATTTCAATGAAATTCAAATTAAATTCCTTGCATGTGCAAGGAATTTAATTTTGATCCATTCATAATTAGTGTGAATTCGGCCAGAAGGTGCTTAAGCCTTAAATTTGTCAAGTAGCGGTAGGTTATATTATTTGTTTTTATTATTTTGTCTATTGTTTTAGTCATACGAGTATAATTGCATACTTAGTATTTATATTATTCTTCTCTGTTTATTATGGCGATGTTTTTTCTCTTCTTTATTTTTGTGCTCACACCATAAATTATTATTATAATACTTCTATACGTGAGGATTTGTAATTGATTTTCTGGTGACTATAGTTCCCTTTCTTTTGTCTGTGTTTATTAGCTGTACCTAAGTCCTCCATGTTCTTAATCGTTTTTTTTTAAAGCATTACTCTATGCATTTAAAATTGAGTCTTATTGCGTAAAAATAAGATTTAATTATCTTTGGCTCAATCGGCGATCAGGAAAGAAATACCCAATATTAAAAGTTACTGAAATCGATTCAGTAGTCAATTAGGAACAAACTAGTTTCAGGTTTTGCGTTTATTCCGTTACACTTTGTATACAGTTTCGAGTCCAGGCCGGCACGTACCTGCTTGCCAACGGAGACCCACTCGGCGAGGATATTGCTGTAGGCCAGCGACGAGTCGGCCACCGGCGAAACCACGTACATGGGCACCGTGGCCAGGCCGGCCGTGTCCAGGTGCGCCGACAGGCACTCCAGCAGGTCGTACAGCACGCCCGACGGGTACACCGGGCACAGCACGGAGCCGCCGCCACGCAGCGTCACCGTGGCATGCACGCACAGGTCGCCCAGCATGTGGTCCGGGTTGTGCGCTGGCGTCTGCGTCAGCGCGGCCAGCACCAGCAGGTCCGCGCCGCGCAGCGCCGCCTGGTTGATGGGCCGCGGGTGCGTGGTCAGCGTGGACGAGCCGCTCACGTACGCCACCTGTGGGGCACCTGGCGGTCAGCGCGCTGCACGGGCGCGGCCGGGCGCGCGCCCGTATACGTTACCTTCTCGTGCGCGGAGCGTAGCACCCAGTTGGCGGAGCCGAGGCAGAAGCCGGAGCTGACGGCCGTGGCGTCGAGCGCGCCGTAGATGTCCACGCGCTCGTCGTAGCCCACCACGCGCACGCGCGCCAGCGCCCGCGCGATGTTGGCGGGCGCGAACAGGCGGCGCCAGGCGCGCGGGCGCGCGGCCAGCGCCAGGGGCGCGGGCAGCACGTGCAGCAGCTCCTTCCAGCGCCGCGCCGCACCCGCCCCGCCCGGCCCGTCACCGCCCGCGCCCGACACCCATTCGGCCAGCTCTTCCAGGTAGAAGCGCCCGATCTGCAGCGTGGGCTCGGTGGCGTACACCTGGCCCTTGAACCCCGTGTCCTCGGTGATGAACGGGAGAGCCATCATGCATGTGTAGTTAGAGATGAGGATCACATCCAGTTGTGAGAAGTCCACGACCTTGTCTAGTGGTGGACAGAATTCTGGGATGCTGTCTACGAAAACCCGGCCACAGCATTCTTTTAATTCCTTAAAAAAAAATCAACGAAATTAGATACCTAATTACCTACCTTATAGTATTTATTCATTTATTGCTACTGATACCACAAACATGAGCACACAAACCAATTAACAACATGGAGTTACAATGAGTTTTTTTTCACGTTTTGACACCAATTTTCCCTGGAATACGGAGCCGGTTTATGTGATTCTTTCTTCGCAGGGGCCGCATATTTTATTTTTTTACTTTGCTTTAGCATTTTTTTTATTAGCTTTGTTTTCAGGGTTGGGCTTTTTTTTTTTTTTTGGGTGGGAAATCATCAAATAACTTCTCCCGCTCTGGGTGGAGCGGGAGGGCGTGTCAGACTTTTACTGACTAAAACCCACCCGTGTTCCCTCAGTTGCCTGTGTGCTAGGGGCCGCGGTATCTCTTTAGAACAACCCGCACCCCCAGCAGGCATCGGCCCTTGCGGACCCCCCCATTTGGTGCTGACATCTCTTTGAGGCGCGCGTGGAACACAACGCGCCGTCGACCCGGGCTTGGTCCTTACCGGACAGCGAGCTACCCATTACTCGCCGTCCGCAAGCCCGCGCCTACGGTGGCCGGGAATCAGCCTGGGATTCCCGACGCCCAGGGCGTCTCCCGCGGCGACTACGGCCGTGAGGGCGCATATACTGCCTCTCCCTCACGTGCGCCGCCTCCCTCTTCGCGAGCATTACTGCTTCGCAGAAGGAGGTGACGGCTAACCATTCACTCTCGCTCCGTACCATGGCCTGAACCAGGGCCGGACGCGAGAGATCGCCGCCGCTGATCGCCTCCTCGAGGACACGGCGGTGCTCCGCCCAAGCCGGGCAGACCGCCACCGTATGCTCCACCGTGTCCTTAGGGCGATCTTCGCAATGGAAACACCCGGGCGTTTCCTCCCGCCTTATGCGAAACAGGAACCTCCCGAAACAACCGTGTCCGGTGAGGACCTGCGTCAGGCGGAAGGTGAGGACGCCATGCCGCCTCTCAAGCCACTCCTCAAAGAGGGGACTTACCGCCGCTATCGTGGCGTGCCCAGCACTGGGTTGCGACAATCGCACTCTCCATGTCGCCATGAGATCCCGCCGGAGCTCTGTCCGCTGCACCTCGATTTCTCGCGGCAGCGGAGTAACGCCCCGGCGTTTGGCCTCCTCGCGCCACTCCCAGATGTGCGCGAGGACCTTTGCCTCCAGATCCCATGGCGGTAATCCGGCAAGGAGGCCCGCCGCCTCACCTGAGATCGTGCGGTATTCAGGGTTGGGCTGAGATTAAGATAAACCAAGATTATATACTATTGGTCTTATTCATAAAAAGTTATCGAGTTAAACAGTTGCTAAAGTCTGGTTTTTAAAGAGAAACCAGACTTTAGCAACTGTTTAGATGTTCGATAACTTTTTATGAATAATACCGTATAACGATAGCTATATTTCAGTAATACGATTAAAACTAATGGGTTAGCTACAGTCTCCGTTCGAAACCAGTGAGGAGAATCATTATATCATTCTCTCATCCATAAGAACGCAGATAAGGATGAAATTGGCAATTATACACTAATAAGCCGTATATTAAACGTCTATAACGGTTTCGCAAAGGTAGTTTTAGAAAGAATATCACATACCCTTGATTAAAATCAATCTATAGAACAAGCAGCATTCAGAAAAAAACTACAGCACCATCGATCATATCCACACAAGTCTTGAAAAATACAATGAAGACCAGAAGCCTTTTTACATTGCCTTCATTGACTATTCCAAAGCTTTCGACAGTCTGAACCGTACATATACCTGGTCTAGCCTGAGAGAACAAGGAATGGAAAATAACAGCCAAGTGTGAGTCGGACTCGCACACGTATGGTTCCGTACCACAAGGCAAAGAACGTTTCTTGTATTGAGACCCTTTAATGTTTAACTTTATTACCTATATTATTATTGTTTGTTGTTATAGCAGCAACAGAAATACACATTCTACTTATTACGGATCATGAGATACAGCTCGCTGACAGACAGACGGACAGACCGACGGACAGCAGAGGCTAAGTAATAGGGTCCCGTTGGTTACCCTTCGGGTACGAAACCCTAAAAACTATCTACACTAAGAGTAAAAGCCGTCTAAAACTAGATACAAAAGGACTGTTTTCCTATAATATATAAACAGAGGTGTCAGACAAGGAGAGCAATTTTCTCCGAACGTATTTTTAGACAAATAGACTGTGACAAATACGGTCTTAACATCAACGGTAGCCGCCTAAACCATCTGAGACTCGCCTATGATATTATCCTGTTAGAAGAAGATCCCAAGAAACTAGAATTCATGGTAAAAATCCTAACAATTAAAATTAGAGCAGTAGGGCTAGAAATGTACGCGAGAAAAAAAAACAAAGCTCCAATTTACAATTGTAAATTAGTAGGTATGTGTTTTGTACAAGATTTAAATTTTCTAACACTAAGTTGAAGTATGTGGGGGCGTTTATATTTGTCCAACAATTTTTGTTATTAGATTTTGTAACAACTAAAACAACTTGACGAGGATCTTAGCAATTGAGTTTACCTATTATTTACTATGTACTTAACTCAGTTAATAAAATGAATGTATATCCTCAAATTACATCAACAACCATCTATTAGATTAAAGATAATACACAGATGTCACTGACAAGTAAACACTGCTTAAAGTTGTGCACGCGATAGATACTTTTAATAACTTAATATACATGGATGTGGAGACACATAAATATGGGTACATATTGGACTCTAATCTCAATCTTCCGTATACCTATGACACTTATAGCCATCAGTATGGGAGATTAAATAACAAAGGTTTAAATATTAATAACTGATTTGCAAGACCTTATCCTAAACCTAAACACCATGAATGGTACTCACTCAGAAGTTGATTGTTCCCAGAAAAACCAAACAGAGTTGGTAACTGATATTCAATCACAAAAAAACTCAGTTTTTTCTATAGTAATTACCTTAATATTCTGGTTCTGAAACATTTCTCCGACAATCGTTTTGCCGTTTAACGGTTCGCCGACAGAACGATTCACTATTAATTTTTTCACCGATAGAACGTTTCAATGACGAACGATTCGTCGACAGAACGATTCACTTTACATTTTTTCATCGATAGAACCTTTCACCAGCGAACGATTCATCGACAAAACTGTTCGTCTGCCCCTGGGGTATAAAACATAAGTTCACAATTTATCGACAGTTTACAATCTCGCCTGCACCATACTGCTTACCGACCGATTAGGTTAGGTTAGAATTGCGACCAAACGCGCGCGAGCCGAGCGAGCGCAGCGAGCGATGCCGCGGTAGCGGCCGGCGAGCGCTAGTCCAAAGGCGTGCAAATACGCAGGACTACATTTTTTTTTTTTTTGTAGGGCATCTCGCAGTTGGCCTTGAGAGGCCGTGACTGCTCAACCGGTCATTCCTGGGGCTGCCATTAAGATTTTACACTTAATGCCTCCAGCCAGGGCTTACAAACTAAATTTTACATACTAAGCGACTGCACGCTGAGGGCACCCCCTGTGGGGTACGGACCTCGGCTCAGGGCGTCACTGATAGGGGGACAGCTATCGCTATTGGGGACAGGCTGGATCGAATTGGCATCATTATTATTATAGGGGGAATTTAAAGCTACTGGCTCAGCTGCGGCGCGGGCTGGCGCTTCAACGAGCAAGGGTCGGTCGGGGGTCTCGACGTTAGGCGCCGATACTACTAGGGGTCTTCGCGGGGCGCGAGGACCTCGGCGGCGAGGTCGGAAGGACGATTTTGATCGGTGTGTGCGAACTGTACTGGTGGCCCTATTGCTTTCCTGGAGGAGAGTAATGTGGTCGTCTGGGTCAGTGAGGACATGTCTCGGCCGTCGGACAGAGCTAATCCTACTGGGGACATAAGTGGCGGCCTTCACAATCAAGGGATTGCGGTGAATTTCGGCTTTATCGAAGAAACGCTTCGAGGTGCGTTTCATGAATTGACTGACCGTGGGGATTTTCAGATCGAGATGGAGGATCTCGTTCCGAACGAACCAAGGGGCGCCTGTGGCTTGCCGGAGGAATCGGTTCTGTAGGGTCTGCATCCTATGGATGAATCGGGGGTTCGCGTGTGCAAAGATTGCACACGCATACGTCATGATGGGCCTTATACACGCCGTGTAAATCCGCAACTTGCACTTTAGTGACAACTTGCTACGTGCATTTAGAACAGAATGTAACCTGCCGAGAGCGAAGGCGGCGCGTGAGCGCGCCTTCTTGATGTGCTCTGCGAAGGAGAGATGCTGATCCATGGTCACACCAAGGTATTTGGCTCGCTTCTCCCAAGGGATAGGCTTACCGAACAAAGAGATGGGACGGGGGGGCTCAGGTCTAATGCCTCGCGGTCTCGTAAAGAGGACTGCTTGGCTTTTATCCGGATTTATGTCGATCCGCCACTTTCGAAACCACGCGCCAAGGACGTTGACGGTGGTTTGGAGAGTGGCGGCTATCGCGTCCTGACTTTTCCCAGTGTAGTAGATGGCTGTGTCGTCTGCGAACAGTGCCAACTGTGCCTTTCTACTTTTTGGGATATCGCTCGTGAATAGAGTGAATATGAGCGGGGACAACACCGCGCCCTGAGGGACGCCGGCGCGAATGGGATGGGGAGACGAGATCGCCCCTTCGATACGATAGCGAAAGGTGTGGTTCGACAGAAAATCTCGTAAGATGAGCACGAGACGGTCTGGCACACCGAGACGGTACAGCTTGTAAATCAAGCCATTGTGCCAGACCTTGTCGAAGGCTTTCGCTATGTCGAAAAATACTGCACCGGTTATCGTACCGCGCTGGAAGCCAGCGATTATATGTTCTACGATACGGTGGACCTGTTGCACACAACAATGTTGGTTACGGAAACCGAACTGTTCGTTGGGTATGAGGCCTTTTGTCTCGGCGTAATTTCTGAGTCGCTTATAAATAAGTCTCTCATAGATCTTGCCGAGACTACTCAGTAAACTGATGGGGCGGTAGCTCGTGGGCTCGGATTTGGGCTTGCCCGGCTTCGGGATACCGATAACCGTGGCCTGCTTCCATGCATCGGGGAATATATTATTACTCAAGGCACCATTGAAGATGGTGGTCAAGAGCATGATCAGGTGGGCGGGCAGCATCTGGAGCACCTTATTGGTGATTCCGTCAGCGCCTGGGGCCTTGCGGGGTTTCAGACCTTTGATGACCTCGTGAACTTCGTCCGGGGTGACGAGTGGTAATGGGTCATCAGGGTCTTCAACGGGCGGGAGGGAGGTTCTACGTTCGACTTCAGCGTCCACCTCAGCGAGATGAGCTTGGTCTACTGGTTGAGAACTGGGAGTGCATTGAGCCTCTAGACTGGCGGCTAGACATTCGGCCTTGTCAATGTCGTCGAAGGCAACAGTGCCATCGGGACGGGTCAGGAGGGGCATGGAAGCTACTTCTTTGGATTTGAGTTTCCTCTGAAGTTGCAGGAAAGCTAGGTGGGTCGGCTCGAGGTCGCTCAGCATCTTGTCCCAGCCCGCGTCCCGCAGCTCCGACATGCGTGTCTTTACAGCTCGCTGTAAATAGCGCATGTGGGCTTTGTTGGCGGCGCAGGGAAAGTTGCTGTAGGCACGAACAGACGCGTTCTTCTCATTCAGCAGTTCGCGTACATCGTCCGGCAGCTTCCAGCGGGGGTTTTCCCCCACCGGAACCCGCCTCGAACTTTCGTCCAGGACAGATTGTACGTGACCCGTGAATGAGTCGATCGCGGCCGTTGTGTCGGCGAGTGAGTCGAAACGATCGGGTATAGAGTCCAAGTGGGCGGACGTGTTGGCTTTCAGCGAATCGCTTACTTGCCTCCAGTCCGTTACCAGTTTGGTGAGGGGCGGTAGGTCAGGATCTGGGAGACCCGTCCGGGGGGCCAGATGCATGACTACGGGGCGATTTTTACTGAATCAAGTATTATTTATTAAAATTTCAAAAGATATTAAATATTTTTCTTTCTTTAGGAAATCTAATTTTATTAATTTTTCAAATACATTGCAAACTATAATTTTGTATAATTTAGAAGCATTTTGTTTAAAATTTGTAAATGTGAGTACAATGCATCCGTATAATAATTATGTTGTTATGATGTACGTTGACTTGAAAAAGCGTGGCAGTTGAGAGTATGTCATGCTCACTTAAATGTCTTGCTGATGGTGGCGTGTGTGTTGGATCATTCGGTTCCCTACAAAATGGTTGAGCTGGATGGTGTTGATCCACGCGTCAAGTTCGTGAACGGGCGCCGTCGGTTGAGACTGGTCATCTCCTAACTTCCATGGCTAATTTTAAATCTTATATTTAGAATTGTTTTTTTTTTTTTTAAGTACATTGTTCTCACATATAGAAGCAACAAGAATAATGTTCCCAAGTTTTTGTAAAACTTAACATGATTAAAAAGAGTGTCCATGGAGTTTCTTGCCCGTTCTTCTCCATAGAGATCTACGTTTTGGAATGGGCAACTAGCTTCAACTTTCTGACAATTCAAAAGTGCCTGAAAATGGTTTAATTGAAATAAATGCTTTGAGTTTTTGAGTTTGATGATCAGAACTGAGCTCGTTTATTGCTTCTATGGAATTCAACCGGAGGTTGATTCGCTGCAGAATGGCAATGTCGAGTACATCAGGGGTGTGATTAACATCGTGGGGATAGTGGGTAGGCGTCATCGGGGCGATGACGTCAAAGTTCAGGCGCGAGCAGAGGTTGAACAATTGTCGCCCTCTGGTCGAAACCCGAGAACTGTTCCACGCGGGGTGTTTCGCGTTGAGATCGCCCGCTATGATATCGGACTCACTCATTCCTAATAGGAGCGCGATATCGTTTGCGATTAGGTTGAAGTCCTCCGAGTGGGACTGGGGAGGGAGATAGGCTGAGACTAGGGTGATAGGCTGATGGCCAGTCATGCCTAGTCTGCAGACCAAGACTTCTAATCGGGCCAGGGTTGGCGGATCCATAGGGATGCAGTATAGGGACTTTTGGTAGTAGATGAGAGTTCCGCCCCGATGGCAACGTGACCTGTCGTTGCGCACTACGCGGTAGTTTGCAATTTTCGGGTCACGGTTGCAGGGTTTAAGGAACGTCTCCTGTACTAATAGTATGTCTAAGTGATGGTCGCGGAGGAAAGTGGCGATCTCATCACGTTGGCCAGTTATGCCATTGGCGTTATAAGTACCTAATTTTAGGGATCGGATCTTTAGACGAGAAACAACCGTGTTAGACATTATGGTGCCTAGGTTGGTTGGATCTAATCTGGACTAACGCTTGCGTAATGTCTGGGTACGCTTCGTATATGGCATATACCTGGAGGAGGTTGCCGGCCTTGGTGGCTGCGTCGACTTCCTGCGCCATCCGTTGGGCACGGGGGGTGCAGAAAGTCAGGAACGCGCTGTCGAGTATACTATACGCGACGGACGGGGTCATGGCCACGGGGCCGTTACCGGTTGCGGGGGGAGCGGCTTGACGCGCCGCGGGGCGCGCAGCGGGGTTCGCGGCGGCGGCGACGGGGGCGGCGGTCGCGAGAGAGTACGGGGACGGGGTAGTCAGCGCGGGAGCGCCGGTACGCGGGTCCATAAGCGGAGGGATAGGCGCGGGGATGGGCCTGGATGAACCCAACGCAGGGAATGCCTGCTGATGGTTCAGACGGTTCCAGGGGCTAGGTCTCTGAGGACAGAGACGGTCTGGGAGGGCCGCGGAGGGAGCTTCCCTTTGCTGACGGGCGTCTGCACGCTTCGTCAGCCTGGGAGAAGACGATTTGGGTGCTTTCGAGCAGCCTCTATAGTTGGCGGGGTGACCGGATTCACCGCAGAGCACGCAGCTCGGGGGTTCCGTACAAAGGGAGCGGTCTTTTGGGCGTGGGCAATCAGCCGTGCTGTGCACTCCGAGGCACTTCACGCATCTAGGTGTCGCGTAGCAGTGCGACTGCGAGTGTCCGTATAGCTGACACCTATGGCATTGGCCGACGATCCCCGACTTGCGGGGCTTTTCGATCCGGATACCGGATAGGTGGCAGACTGTGCGGATGTTAAATATCGGGTTGTGTCCCTCTGAGGGAGGGCAGACAACGAGTACCATGTCGAATGGTACTCCGCGACGGGCTCGGTGCATGCGGTGCACTTCTAAAACGGGGACGTTCTGAGCTTCAAGGTCGGCCTTGATCTCCTCGGTCGCGATCTCCATTGGGACCTTCTTAATGACAACTCGTGTCTGTCGGTCTTCAGGAAGGGAGTAGGTGTGGAACGACACACCTCTATACCGGAGAAGTTTAGTGAGCGCCCGATAGTCGTTCGCGGTCGGGACGGTCACTTTAATACCCTGCTGGGTAGCTTTGGCGCTGGTGTAACCGATACGTTGTTCGGCACACCATTTGGACACATCAGTCCACTTGCCCTTTTCCTGAATGAACAGGGGTGGGGGCGCGGCCACCTTCTTACCCGCTGCGGTGCGGGGCGCGACGGTGACGGCTGGGGCGGTACTCTGCTGTGAGGCAGGCGCGGTCGTGGTGGGGGTGGCGGCTGGAGGAGCCTTTTGGGTCGGGGTGGGGGTGGGGACCGCGGCGGAGGTCGACGGGGTCGGGGGGGGCGCGGAATCGTCCTCGAGGGCGATCATTTTTGAGGCTTGCTCGGAGCTATGCTTGCCCTTCTTTCGTTTCCCTTTCCTTCCTCCGGCTTGGACGACCTCATAGTGTTCCTCCTCGGAGGAGGGATGGGTCACGGGAACGGGAGCGATCGCGACGGGGGTAGGCTCGTGCACGGGCACGGGCTCAAGTTCGGGCTCGGGTTCGGGCTCTGAGGGAGCATCCTCGGCGTCCATCGAGCTCGAGTCGGACTCGGCGTCGGAAAACGCGGGGGAGGTAGTGGGCTCGGATCGCATTTCATCGAAATGCTTGGCCAAAACGGGCGGAAGCGTCGAATTAAGAGTCCGTTCGACTCTGGCGCGGAATTCGTGGCTCTTTCTGTACGTAGCCAATGTCGCCCAGAAGGCGTCATCGGGTGCGTCCATCTCGAGCAGCGGGAGGTAGGGAACCTACTTTACGCTCATATGGAGCGAGCCTATCAAAATAACTCCTAACAATCCTAACGTCTAAGTCCCCGGGTGGGATGCCCGGGGATGTGTGGCACTCCCTGCCGGGTGCAGGCAGGGAGGTGAGTACCTAAGGTGAGCCCTAAGCTTGTAAACCTGTTGCCAATCTTAATGTGCAACAGGGCCCTGTGAGTCTAGCGCGAGGGGTGTAGACACACCCCAAAGACACTAGGTGAGTAGCTGTGGAAGCAAGACTGTCACCAGTACCGACTAGGAGATCCCCCAAGGCCGGTGGTCTGGGACCCGTCCAATTCACTGCCTAGCCCTGAAGGGGTTTCGGCGGGTGTGTTGGGTCAACACCCTCTCGGATTCGTTGGCACCGTGAGGTTTCAATCGAGAACCACGAAACTGGATTTTACCCAGAAGGGGCCAAGTGAATTTACTTGACAACTCTAATTAGAGAAACAGTATTGCCTTGAAAAAGACAGTTTTTGAAACTAATTAACGACTGAATTATCTTTCAAATTCAATGGCTAATTAATGCGGCCGGGGCGGCTGCGATGCGTCACTGCGGGGCGCAGCGAGACGGGGGAGCGGCGGAAGGGTGAGTCACGCAGCAGGTGGGAGCACAATTAACACGTCCGCTCGGGGCGAGCGTCACGGGCTAATTGTGCAGGACTACATTTTTTTTTTTTTTTTTTGTTGGGCATCTCGCAGTTGGCCTTGAGAGGCCGTGACTGCTCAACCGGGCTTTCCTGGGGCTGCCATTAAGAAGTTAATCTTAACGCCTCCAGCCAGGGCTTACAAACTAAAATTTAAAAACTAAGCGACTGCACGCTGAGGGCACCCCCTGTGGGGTACGGACCTCGGCTCAGGGCGTCACTGATAGGGGGACAGCTATCACTATTGGGGACAGGCTGGATCGAAATATTCCCCGCAGGACTACATGTCGATTACTTATGTTTTATACCCCAGGGGCAGACGAATAGTTTTGTCGATGAATCGTTCGCTGGTGAAAGGTTCTATCGATGAAAAAATGAAAAGTGAATCGTTCTGTCGACGAATCGTTCGTCATTTAAACGTTCTATCGGTGAAAAAATTAATAGTGAATCATTCTGTCGGCGAACCGTTAAACGGCAAAACGATTGTCGGAGAAATGTTTCGGAATCAATATTCTTCATCAAAATATTGCAGGACTCATGAACAAATCGGATTTACTAATAGTTAAATTAGAAGAAGTTTTTAATAAAGGTATCAATATAGATATCATATGCATCACTGAACACTTTGTTGAGAGAGGCTACGAAAGTTTACTGCATCTACCTAATTACTAGCTAGGCCTTCTTTTCAAGAAACGGTAAACGAGGAGGTACGCACGGCTACACATCAAGCTATACATTCCAGTATAAGCTGATCTCTCATTGTATAGGATTTCCGTACAGTGCGAGATCAGCGTAAACTGGAAATGTGTAGCTTGATGTGTAGCCGTGTGTAGTGTGTACCTGTATATTTGTTCGAATGGGGATTACATTGTAGAAAATTAACGGATGTAGTAAAAGAATCAGTGACCGGTGTTTTCGAGTGCTGTGGTATAGAACTGATATCTCATAATGTTATTATTGTCTGCGCATATAGAATATCTAAGTTTAACTACAATGTGTTTTATGAGACTGGACGAAATAATGCGAAAAATTCATTGGCCTACAAGTAAAAACACGATTTTAACTGGATATTTCAATATCGATGTAACTACTAAAAAGAAACAAAACTACTTTAGAATTTGAGAATTTCTTTTGCAATATAATCTTAAACTGGTCCTCCACGCACCGACCAGATTAAGTAGTAACTCTTGCATCGATAACTTTGCGCACTCTTACCGAAAAGAATGTAAAGCAGAAATAATGGATCTAGTTCTTCCAGATCATACTTCTCAGTTACTCAAAGTACCTACTAATAAAATATGTAGGTACGCTAAAACTCTGGAAAACTACTGAAAAGACTAAATGGTTATCTAGTGGAATTAAATTATGTAGTAAAAAACAGAGGCAACTACTCTGGGCTTATAGACTTAATCCTAATTTAAAAAATAAACAGGTTTAAAAAAAAACACACTGATCGAAAAATTATCAAACTAACTCAGAAAGCCCAAAATAACCATTTTATAAATGTTTCACAAAACAAATCCTAGCAAGTAATAAATAAATCGAAATTTTGTTTGCCCCAAAAAGCTATCCCGCAGATAGGATGGAGTTTTATGTTAAATAGCAAACACAATATCTGAGAGTTTCTGCGTAGTCGAATAGGGAGCCACTTGAGGATCTTGAGAAAGTTAGAAACGTGATCGTATTTTTTAAGGTTAAAAACAAAACGAATGCAGATATTTTGCAAACGCTCAAGTTTATTTAAAAGTTCCTCGGTGGCATCCAAATAACAGGCAACAGCGTAGTCAATGATGGGCTGTATGAGAGTTTGAGCAAGGGAGATTTTGGTGTTCAAGGGCAGGAAGCTCTGGAGGCATTTTAACGAATGGAACGTGTAGTGTACTTTGCGACTGACTTGAGCAACATGGGCAGTCCACGATAAGTATGAGTCCATGGTCACCCCCAGATTTTTAACCGTTTTTGCGTATTCTATCTGAACTCCATTCAAACAGAGTGGAGACAGCGACGCAACATCAAGCCTATTCCGCATATACCTGCCACCGATAATTATGGCCTGGGATTTCTTAGGGTTGATCAGCAGTCCAAAAGACCGCGACCACTCGCTAATCAAATCCAGGTCTCTGTTCGTAGCAGATACGGCGGCATCCGCATCTTGCATTGAAAAATGATTATAAAGCTGCAGATCGTCGGCATAGAGATGGAAGTGGGAAGAGATGACTCTGGTGACAGAGTTAATAAAAATAGAAAAGAGAACTACTACCTATCACAGAAGATAATTTAATTTTAACCCTCCCCATGGAAATGAATTTAATAATTCTTTTATTGAAGCTGTTGAAAAAAGTTTACAAACGAATTGTACGTCGACAAAAAATCTAGTTACCGAAAATCTGACGGCGCAGTCATTATTTATGTTGCCTGTTGCAGATTATGATATTATTAAAATAATAAACACCCATATGAATACTAATACTGTCAGCTATACGATGGTATATCAACCAAAGTGATAAAATATGTCAAGGAAGTTATAGCGCCACCACTATCACATGTGATTCATTGTGATGTGAATAGTGATTGTTTTAGTGTTTCACAGTGCAACAAGTGGTATCAAGGTGGAAATAATGGTAAGTTATTAATTCTAATACACGAGAAACCAAAAAATTGCAAAAATTTTAACCTAAAATACTTTTATAAATCCTTTGAATGTTCGAGTGCACAAATGGCTGCTGACCTCCGCGCGACATGAAGTTTGAGTTTCAATATTATGAAAATGTTACGTAGAATTCCCATAAAATAACTGCTGATCGATTATAAGTCTATTCAATAAGTAAACTCCAAAATTTCGAGCAAATTGAGATGGTAGTTTTATGAGATATCGACATAACACAGTAACAAAAACACTTTCAGCCATTGTCTGTTATCTCCATTGTTTATCATTAAAATACAACGTAAGACGAGAACTAATTACAATTAGCATTAATTTATGGTTTGCTTAGTTAAGAAACCATAAAACAAAACTTTAAGTACCAAGAAGCAATAAAAACCTCGAGCCGACCTTTTTTTGTGAGCTACGTCGCAAAAAATTCTTCTGTCAAAACGCCGTGGGGATTACCGGAATTACAAGTCATAAATCTTATGGATTCGAGTACGTCAGACTACCAAGCGTACTCGTCGTATCTAGTTGAATAATACGAATAGTACAATTAATTTATCTAGTTTACGAGGAGATGTGATAGTGGTAAACACCGTGCCGTCCTTCCGATGTAACGAGAGATGATGGAGGTAAATGAACTTACACCAACCTAAATCGTACCTGGGGGCCTACTCTCTAATTCCGTCAATGAAGATACGCGCCCGTCCGAAAGTAATTCGAACCTTCTTAGTGAATCCTACAGCCAATTAACTAACTTTTTTGGACGGGTAAAAACATATCGGGAATAGGGACAGCTGTCAAATCGTGTTGTCATTCATTCTTAGTTCGGGCTCCAAACTAATCTTCTGTCCGTGAGTGATACGGAGTTGGAAACGCTCGTTACTTCGACCGAAACGACGGACTTCGTGCTTAGGGAGTATGCCCCCTGAATTGAATCGTCCGACGTCTGTTAACCCAACGCGAGTGTGCTATCAACTGACTCGCACACGCACGGCTGTGCCGCGCTACGTCATGAACTCATGTTAACCCAACGCGAGTGCGCTATCAACTGACTCGCACACGCACAGCTGTGCCGCGCTACGTCATGAACTCATGTTAACCCAACGCGAGTGCGCTATCAACTGACTCGCACACGCATAGCTGTGCCGCGCTACGTCATGAACTCATGACCGAGCGGATCGCGTACGATCTTGCGTTTATGAATGAAATAGTGGAAGCCCTACTAAAATTTAACTAGTTACTGTGTTTCGGTTCCAGAACGATGTAAAATTAACCGTGTATAGTAATAGTTGTAATTGTGATTGAAACGTTGTGGAAAGAATCGAATGTAAAATGTGAAAAAAATTGTGTTCTCCTATTAAAAAAATACAGATAAAACAATAAAAGAATTTCGGGCGCCTTGGAGATGCACAATGTATGTTGTATATAAACAAAACTTGCCAGATAGAACACTTCGGAGCGCCAGACTTTTAATCTGCTGGAGGTAGCTGAAAACTAAGATAGTAAAACAATTATTTGCCAGTAGCTTATGATTAATCTATTAAAACTTATTATTATTCATAATTCATTTAATCATTTGTTAACATAGGTACAATAAATAGTTGTTATAAGAAATTACAAGCGCGCTATGTTATACCAGAAGGCGTACAAATATTCATGGTTGTCATTCATACTAAAGTTGTTGTTGTTGTGTGTGTGGTTGTTGTTTCTGTGAAATGGCTATCATTATTATTAAGTATTGCATATTTGGGTTTTATATTAAAGAAAAATTGCTTATATTAATCCTCCCTCCAGGTACGTTGAGTCGAAGGTTGAAAGGCTCCTGGGAAAGGAATCCTGGTAAAACGCGTTTTAGCTCTCCTCAAGCGAGCCACGAATAATTCGCTGACTGAATACATTAGTGGCACAAGTCGAATTTGTGGCAATTTGAGTTATTAATGAATTCTTGTTCTAAATTAGGTACTTTATTTTATGCATTAAAGACCCAACTCGTTAGTTCATAAACTACCCGGTTGGAGGCGTAAGTGTCGTTAGTGAATAAACGATATCGTTGCATCTCTTTCATGCAACACCGGCTCATCGTTAATCGGCCGCATGTGCTCGCGGCTACCGCACGCTTAATGTTGTGCAATAGTGACACTTTGGAGTTGTGCCAGTTTTGCACAAACATCGCGAAGTTTTTTTAGTTATGCTGGTGTAATTTTGATAACAATGATGCCAAACAAAAACATCTGTGCTGTACCACGGTAAGTAGTCATTCATTTTGTTTTTAATAAAAATAATCACCATTAATAATACAACATAATGTAACCATACTGTGAAATGTGAAAGACACTTGTTTGCGTAATAAAAAAAAATTAATTACGTACAGTTCGAAAACAATCCAGCTAGAAATATTATACGTAGCTGATTGTAATGTTCTATTGTAATGTTTTTCTATGTATCACTCTCAGCCCCTTATTAGGTCTGAGGTATCACTAGTAGGTAAATACTTAATACAGCGTATGATTTACATTAAAGTGTAAAATATTCCTTTAAAGATTTCATTGACAAATGTATATTTTTTTTTTATAAAGGTCGCTCTTAAAAACAAATAATGCTAATTGACATCGTGTAATATAACGTAAATTCCTTAATACCACAAAGAATCGAGTGTGAATTAATATACTATAACTGTTTTTTTTTCAGGTCTAAAGAAACCCCTTGTCAAAGAGAACACGATGAGACTGGTTCATCAGTAAGTGACCCTGGTGTAAAAAAATTGAGTGATGCTAGAAACACAATTGAAAACAAATGTTTCTCCGGACTTGACTATGATTTAATGAAGGATCTCTTTGGCAGAAATTATGTCTCGAATGTATCTCAGATTTTATGTGACTCACCATCGACTGCATCAGATTTCGAGTTTTCGCAAAGTCAACCTGAAAACTTGGACAAACAATCAAAAAGTGTAATTTCTTTGGAAAACGATAGACCAATGTTCTCATGCGTGCCAGAGGGAGAAATATTGTGCGAAAACTCGGCATCTTTAGATACAGATAAAATTATAAATTACCCTACAATGTATGAGCAAGACACGGCAAACGATCCAAATAACATTATTTGTAGTCCTGGTAGTCCTTCGATTTTGCCACCAACGTCTGAATTTAGAACTGAACCCATAGAAGACGATTTGACTGATTGTGAAAGTCCTAATAAACAGCAAATGCCCCTGAATCTATCTCCATTAAATAGCCCTTCGCGATATGATATTCTACTTGATTTACCAACCAATGTGTCTCCAGAGCACCATTACTCCGACATCAATTTAATACCAACTTCTCCGATTCTAACAGATGTGTCTATAAGTTCGGAGTCAGAGATTGACGACTCTGATGCCGACCCTGATTATGAAAATATTGATAGGATCGAATCCAGAATTTCTGAGTCTGATGAAAGTTTATCAAGTCTATCTGAAAGTGTGCAGGAAGAAAACATTAAGCCTAAAACTCGCAAAAGAAAAGCAAATCCTGCACTGTGGAAAAGAAATAGAGCTAAAGAATTACGTAATTCTGGACAAGAATATAAAACTTTAAAAAAAGGTAAACTGGTGCCTTCAAGGACAATAGGGCTTCCCTGCACTGACTCTTGCAGACGTAAATGCACACTAAAAATAAGCGAAGATGAACGGAAGGAATATTTTCAATCGTTTTGGTCTTTGAAAGACCTTAACAGACAAAGACAATTCATTGCAAATTCTATGGAACTGGTTCAACCTAAATATAGATATCCTGTTCTACGTGAAAATCGAACAGCTCGCAAATTAAACCATACTTTTTTTATGTACAAGGCTCAAGAGAAAGTAAGAGTCTGCAAAACGTTTTTTACTTCTACTCTAGGTATAACAAACCGATGCATAAGAACTGTACTTGAAAAGACAGAGAAAGGCTTCACTTCAGAAGATCGAAGAGGCAAACATGAAAAACACGGTACAATACCTCAAGAAGTAAAAGACGGTGCTCGTAATCATATTTCTAGTATTCCGACAGTTGAAAGTCACTACACGCGTGCAGATAGTTTTAAAAATTACATAGAAGGAGGACGAACACTGATGGACCTATACAGAGATTACAAGCAAGATTGTCAAAAAGAAAATCGTGACTTCGTTACTTTCTCAATCTATAGACAAATATTTAATTTTGAATTTAATATCAAATTTTTAAAGCCAAAAAAAGATTTATGCCAGTTTTGTGAATCATACAAAAATAAAGATTACGGTGAAAGATTAGACATAGAAATCGAGTACATGAGACACCACGAAGAGAAAAATATAGCTAGAACGGAGAAAGAAGAAGATAAAACAAAAATTTCCAAGAATTACAGAGTTGCATGCTTCGATCTTCAGGCCGCTTTACCAACCCCGAAAGGTGAGGTTTCGACTTTTTATTATAAAAGCAAATTGTCCACATACAATTTTACCATATGTGACTTGAATAAGAAAGGATTGGGCACAGTTAATTGCTACATTTGGCATGAAGGTGAAGGGCATAAAGGATCTAATGAGATAGGGTCTTGCTTACTGCATTACTTAGAAATGTTTGCTTCAAGACAGGATATTGGTTGCTCTAGTGATGTCGACGAAGTAGAAGTTGTACTGTATTCCGATAATTGTGGTGGTCAAGGAAAGAACAAATTCATAATTGCTGCTTATCTTTATGCTGTGTCAAATTTTGACATAAAAGGAATTACACATAAATTTTTGGTTGCTGGCCATACACAAAACGAAGGCGATGTGAGCCATTCATTAATCGAAAAAAATATCAAGAAAGCGTTGAAATCTAACCCAATATATCTACCATCGCAATATATGCTACTTTAATTTCAACAGCACGAAAATCTGGAGAATCATTTAAGGTGCATGAATTAGATCATAGCTTCTTTTTTGACCTGAAAGATCTCATAGATAACACTGCAACCAATTTTAATGTTAACACACGTGGGGAGAAGTTTAATTTTAACGACATTTGTGTCTTACGAGTGGAAAAAGAGAATCCTGGTATCTTCTATTATAAGTCTTCATACAAAGATGATAACTACAAAACGGTCAACATTAGATCCAGCAGAACTAGAAAACAACTAAGACTTATACAAGATGCGCAACTGAAGAAAGCTTACCCTGATAAGATACCCATTTCCCAAAGAAAATTTCAAGATTTGATGTCATTAGTTAATTCTAATACTATTCCACGATGTTATGCAGATTTTTTTCAGAACTTGAAACATGATTGATTTGGTTAAAAATTTTAGGTAGGTATTTTGTGGAAGTTTGATTTGGTAAATCAAACTTCCACAAAATTTCTACATGTTTACTCTTTCAAAGAACTTACGTTCTTGTCTACTCTTTGATTAGGTACCTATTTTTGAGATTGTTAATTAATATGTGATAGCTGACCTATAATTTCCTACTCGAATCATAAGGCTGATTTTTTTGAGATTTGAGAGTTTACTGAACTGAAACCTAAGTATTTTTTTTTTTTTTGAAGTTTAAATATTTTTTTTTTTTTTTTAATAATAATATATAAAAACTTTATTCTCTCTCTACATAAGTTATGAACTTAATGCTAAACATAGTAGTGTACGAGGAGTAGTGTAGTGTAAAGGAGCTAACTTTGTGAGAGACTGGTGCCTGAGGTAGGTTTATTTAAAAACCTGTATTACAGGTCACCAGGACCCTCCCGCGGCTAGATGCCTGTTATTGGGTGCACGACATAATAACAAAACAGGATACATTAGTAAGTAACAATAAATTAGAGAACCAATATAAAATTTAGTAACATACAAAACAAAAGTTAAATTAAAAATAAATACAATAACATTGTGGAGATACCAGAGGGTGTGTGAATAACCGGAGAAAGTAAATGAAAGAGATGTAAGTGTATATGTGAGAATGTTAGAGGTTGCTTGAGTAAATAAATAATAAAGTTTATGATACATTTATGTTGGTTAATTTTTGTTATATTGCTAAAGTGGATTTTTTATTTTGTTTTTTAAGTGTAAGTAGTACTTTTTATAAGTGCAAACATAGAGTACAATAACTGACCTATAATTTCCTACTGGAATCATAAGGGTGATTTTTGTGATTTGAGAGTTTATTGAACTGAAACCTAAGAAAGTTTTGATAAATTTATGTTCGTTAATTTTTGTCATATTGCTAAAGTGGATTTTATATTTTGTTTTTTAAGTGTAGTACTTTTTATAAGTGCAAACATAGAGTACAATAACTAAATTTCGTTTGTTGAGTTGTTTAAAACTGATTCTCAATACATCAGTCAGACTGAAAAGTATGCTAATAAATATTAAGTTACTAAACATTTATGGTACTTTTATTTACGATTTAACAATTCCATTAATAAGCACTTTTAGTCTTATATTCTACTTAGCTAGTTTTTCGTTAAAATGCATTCTTATTTTCTTTACTTTTATAACATAATTTCTAGCATTACTCAAAAAAGTGAAAACAGAACAATGCAATACTGGCACAACTCGGAGTCGCCATCTTCTGAACCTCATATTAATAAAAATAACAAAAAATATTTTAAAACTATTACTGCCGGCAACTGAAGCTATAACGTAGATGTTTATAAACCAAACATGAACTATATATTCCATAAAATACAGTCGGTAAGAGCTTTTTTGTGCACGCGCACTAATCTTCGAATATTTATTGTACGTTTTCTCAAATTGTTGAATTTTGTCTTGTGCCACTATCGAATTCAGTCAGCGAATTAGACAGGCGAGCTTAAGAGAGATGATTTTCCTCATGGAAACCAAAAGAAATGAAGGGTTATTCCTTCGTCACCCCGTCCTGGGAGCCTCCTTTAAGGAGTTTATGCCATGAATAGGCAGAAACTAGCCGGGATTTATCTAGAGACTCATCTCTGCTGCAAAAATTCAGGACGCAGAGTCAATGTCAAGTTGACAGTTGCCGACACAGAAAACCAAAGACAGGAAAAAAAACGTTCCGAAATCGACTAATTGGCGAGAAGCAATGTAGCGATGTTTTAACTCGTTATATAGTACACACACTACGATCGACACATGTCACGATTAAATCTGCGCAACTTTACCTATGTGTTTCCCAGCGTGAAGCCTGATCACCATTTATCTATAACCTATTTATTGAGAGCTTTTCAATGAGCCCAAACACGATACTGCTGCTGTTAGTTGTTGGGTTTCCTGGAAATTCCTGGTGATGCTCCAGCATCAGTTCAAGGTTACTTTGTTCATCTAATAGTAATAGAATACCAAATTTTGACTCGATCAGACCCGTGGAAGATGCTCAAATCCCTTCAAAATCCCTTTCAAACGGCTGAACCGATTTTGATTAAACATGTCTAAGAACCATCACTAGAAAACTTACTTCCAAATAGAAAAACCGCACCCAAATTGGTTCACCCGTTTAAGAGCTACGGCGCCACAGACAGACACACAGACACATGTAGCGGCACTACAGAAAAATACTTCGCAACAATATCCAAAAATACAAAAAGCGAAGTGGCGCCATCTACAATGCCACAGGCAAACTACGCAAGACGCTCGTCATAGAAATCCTAGACCGCGCAGTTAAAGTTTACCGCGCGATTTGCATAGGTACAACATCCCGACATCAACTCGGGCAGTTGCCCACCAGACACAACACCCGTCTGGTCGGAAGATCCTCCCTTTTTCATAGAGTATGAGCGAACTTTACACCCTGTTCCTCATATCTCTATACACACATAGCAGTCAAACTTATAACATTTCTTTTTTGTGTCAGGGGTTAATAAATCAGAACACACTGAAAAATGAATGTACCAATGTTTATGTGAGCAAGAGGAGGGGGGGGGGGGTAAGAGCTTTGCTTGCTTTTGCTGACGATTTTTTGCAATTTTCAACCCTTCCCGGGTTGAAAATTGCAAAAAATCTGCTTACGTAACAAATAAAAAAAAGCAAGTTATTTATTCAAACTAGGCTGACAGTCAGCTTTTTTTGAACGTCAAAATTACATAAGACAGTCCCCCCAAAACGTGTGCGTAGTCCCAGCGGAAAAGTGTCGAATTTCTTAATTTCAGTTTAGCAGATATTTAGTATGTGACGTCGTGTAATTGTGTATGGTAAATACAAATTTAAGCATCCAACCATTGAGGAGCTATTCAACAAAAACTGTTTCCGATGGGACTACGTCATCCCAGCGGCACTTTTTTTTTCAAATGGACGTACAAGAAAAAGAAATCATTCAATAATTAGTGTGTAACCAGAGGTAAATGTGTATGTTTAAATAAAATGGAGATAATCAAGATTCCGCTGCGCTGACGTTTTGCTATTTGATGAAAACCATATAAAACCGTTTAGGGCAGAGTTGTATTTTTTTACGCACGTTTCTATGACTATGTGTATAAAGTGTGTGAAAACAGAATTTGGAAAAAATATACCGTTCAGAAGATATACACGTAAAAGTAAAATAAGGTTATTAGGTCCAAGTACTTAAAATAGGAAGTCTAGAGCCTAACTTACAACGTTTATTTGTATCTTGTAAGGGTCATGTCTTGCCAAGTTTCATTTATGTGCTGTTTGTAATTAATGAGCAATGGCATAATTTACTACGACTGGACCACTACATTGTATAACATCCGATTGTAGGAATTTTTAATGGAAAAGAAGAATAAAAAATATGCAGATATGTAGTGTATTAATACAACTATTCACGCGTAAAATTTCAGCTCATTACACTAAATAATTACAGAGATATAATCAAAATACCAGAACAACCGCAATACGTGGATGAACCGACCAAGTTTGAGAGGCTACAAAAAAGCGGCCGTGCAGTATATACAGGTAACATTCTGAAATTTCCAGTATTGTACCATTATTGAATCGGTACAGGTGGGCACACAATTCTTGAACAAGTAACTAAGAACTTTCGTGATTACACTAGTAAGTCACTTGTTTTTTTCCTAAACTTACGAAATGATTACAATAATAACTACATCTGTATTAACAAATGCAATGCAAACAAAATAGTTTGTCTATTGGGGATTGTCTAAAATTTTTAACCATTCCATTTTATTTTAGTTTTTGGAAATTTAGAACATGTTGAGAAACTAATTTGAATATTTTGATGATGGGCTCAATCGTTATTTCTTAATTGAATATTTAATCATTTTAAAATTTTGAGGTAGATGACGTCATCAGTGGCACAAAAGAAGGTTGCCGTTGCCTCACCAGTGCATAATTAAAAATTTAAATCTGTCAACACAACGTCATCCTTCTCATCTGTTAGGCTACGTTCCGAGATACGATAATATCGATTTGAGCGTGCTCATACCCGTTCCGAATTGGCGTGAGCGCGATAACGATGTCCCGTGAATCGTCATAGATGACGTCATGACATGCGCCATCTTGCGATAACGCCGACCATGCTTATTACTAATATCACCGTGAGCGCTGTCAAAAATGACAGTTGTGCTGTTTTGTTTTGAATCATATCATATCTATAACTAACTTAGATATAGTGCTTCTGGCTAGAGTCGCCACCTAACCAAATAAGAAGACTAAATTTGAGGTGTACACAAGTTTTATATGGTGTAAATTGGTTTTAACATTGAGTGAGCACTGTTAGCGCGTTCACGAGCGTTCCGTATTGTTAACAAAAATGACAGTTCTTAGCTGCCATAATCGTGATATCTATCTCGGAACGCAAATGATTGATGTGAGCGCTCACAGCGCTATTTTTCTAATTTGTAATGTGGCCTTATAGTGTCACTAGACGTCATACATAATCGGGTTGTTCCCATTGGTTCACGAGTCTAGTGTTCTTGAAAAAATTACAATTGATACTTGACTTCCCAACGGGTCCACGATCTTTTAAAATATAAAATATTTTATTTCCCTACTGCTCCATGAGAATGTTTGGTACAGTCAACAATAAACGCTTGGCTAAGGGATGATTTGTTGAATTTGCCTCCGCCCCAAATAGCAGAATAATTATTAAACATGAAAAAAAATCACGAGTGTGTCAGCTTTTTAAACGCTTTATGCCTCCGAAGTACCAGGTTGTCATAACTCGGTAGGAGCAACCTAACATAGTGGTATCAACTAGAAAACGCTTTACGCCGTCGAAGTACCAGGTGATCATACCACGGAAGGAGCACACCTAACACGGATGTGTCAGCTAGAAAGCGCTTTATGCCTTCGAAGTACTAGGTTGTTATAAATCGCTAGGAGCATACTTAACAAAGTGGTGTCATCTAGTATTTATTTATTTAAACTTCTCGAATACAAAATAAAGGTACAAAGGCGGACATAATGCCTTAGGCATTCTCTACCGGTCAACCAAGGGTGGTGAAAAGATTAGGTGGTAGGTGGCAGGTGCTTTGATTGAAAGGAACAATGACAAAAAAAAAAACTATAAAAATACAAAAAAATACTGGTTGATTGATTGTCTTTTTACGAGAAACTGATTTTACTGGCTGTACTTTGGATACATCTGATGGACCCGTTGGAAATTCATGGAGAAGCATTTGAAACATTATAATTTTTTCATGGACCCGGTGGGAAAACAAGAACAATAGAACCGTGAACCAGTGGGAACAATCCGAAATAAGGGGACCAAAAATTCTAATGTAAGTAATGCATACAGCATAAAATAATGATAGAGTAATGAGATTTATACGAAATCATGAGGAAAGTCGCAGGAATTTTAAAAATTGTAAAAACTTTATAAATATGTAAATTCATACGTTTATATTTTTGGTATTTATATTAATTTGACACTTGGCAGATCATAGAAAATACTTGTCACTTAAGTAGGTACTTTTTATTTTCTGCAGCCCCGGATCTAGGGGGGGGGGGTGGGGGGGCAAACCGGGGCACCCGCCCGGGCGGCAGTATCAGGGGGCGCCAAAATCATAATATAGTATGATTATAAATAAAAAACTTGCTCCACAAAGCGCCTAGCATACGGAAGCCTGGTTGGCTCCACGTCGTCGACTTGTAAGAAAAAGGCACCACACAGGTCCACACCTAATTATTTTATCCCAAACGCTGGAGAGAGGGGCGCCACTATCAAGTTTCTGCCCCACTTCGAAAAAATCGTAGATCCGGGGCTGATTTTCTGCGGCAACGATACAAAACTGTACGGCCAAAGCTGACGTAATTTGAAGGGCAAACAAAGTCAATCGTATTTTATCAAATAGGTATATCAATAAAATATGAATATTTTTCATGATTCATTAGTCCGTAATGATCAGTAACACTATTCCTCGAAATGGTTTTTCAATTACAACCTATAAAAAAATATGAACAATGCCCATTGTTAATTGATGCAAAAGAGTTCGTCTATCGGTGAGTTAAATAAGATTATTCCTTCTTTGTGCAATTATGTTGCATAATTTAAAATTGTAAAAGTAATTCTGTGTCATTAGTCAAGTGAGACAGTATAAATTTTGAAAATTTCAGTTTTTTTTCATTAGTTTTCAAATAACAATGGGTTGTGGCAAACCCGTCTGTGAAGAGCTTCGAAAGCGAATAGTTTGTGGGGTCGATGCTGGCAAATCAAGTTACCAAATATCTAAAGACTTGATACTTCCCAGGTCTACAGTCCAATCTATCATTCAGCACTATAAAAAGAATAGAACGACTTCTTGTTTGAAGAAAACTGGTCGACCACGCATCACAAGTGCAGTAGAAAACAGAATCCTGAAGAAAATTATCAAAAATTATCGTCGTGCTCGAGCTGGAGAACTCACGGTGCAATGGAAGGACATGATTCACAAAGACGTCTCAGTTGTACTTGCAAAAGAGTCCTAAAAAGAATTGGTTACGGATTTTACACCGCTAAGGAGAAACCACTGTTGACTGCTGTACAAAAGAAAAAGAGGTTGAAGTTTGCTCGCGATCATTTAAATTGGACTTCCGATCAGTGGCGTAGTATCATTTGGAGTGACGAGTCCAAATTTGAAGGGACAGTCGGCGATGAAAGGGGAAAAGTGATTCGGAACAAAAATGAGGCATTTCATACTGACTGTCTCAAACGCAAAGTGAAGTTTCCGCGTCTCTTATGATATGGAGCTGCATGTCTGCACAAGGTGTTGGTGGTATGCAGTTTGTGGATGGTTCTTTGATAGAACCATTGCAGCATTGATTGCTGCAAGGTATCAAAACCTTTTGGAAGAGAATTTACTGCCCTCTATTCCGTCAGTTAAGCATCAATGTTCCTTAATTTTTTAACAGGATGGTGCTTCCTGCCATACTGCAAGGACAACAAAGACGTGGCTACTGGCGAAAAGCATCCCTACAATCGAATGGCCATCTAACAGCCCGGACTTGTCGCCGATCGAAACCCTATGGTGGAAAATGGAAAAGTTCTCTGTAAAAATCCATCAAGATCGAAGAGCGACTTAAAGGCTAAACTCTTGGCTGTCTGGGAGTCAATTACGCCTGAGGAGTGTGCAGCGTTGGTTGCAACCATGCCTCTTCGCATTAAAGCTGTCATTGAGAGCAAAGGCGCCACAACTAAGTGGTAGACAAACTATTTTGCGTGAGTGACAAGGGTAGACAAATACTTTTGCATTATGTTTTTAGATTATTAAAAACAAAATAGTTAGTGGTAGTTATTAAAATGTTCCTCAAATAGTGGTTTACTTTTTATTAAACATTCTTAATTATTTTAACAATATTTACTTTCTATATTTTACGCTTTGCACTACTTTCCATACTAGACGGACTATTTTGCATCGGGGCTCGTACTTGAATGGTCCAACGGATAAAATTAAATAAAGTTTTAATTAAATCAGTATGGTGTTCAATTGTGACTTATAATAAAAATACAAGCAATGCAATGCAAGATATTGACATTTTCAATTTTGTAAGTATCTTGAAAGGAGCAATTTACCATGCTGCAGAATATTTTAGTGTCAAAATAATATAAAACATATTCAATGATGACAAACCCCCTCAAGTAGTGGATCGTTGAGATGTGGCGGCGTGTAGTTAGGCAGCGAGGCAAGGCGCGTGCTGGGCACGGGCGGCAGCGGCAAGAAGTTGAGCACGGAGTGCGCAGACAGCCCACAGTCCAGCATGATCAGCAGCTCTTTAAATGACAGCACAAAGCATGGCTTGGCTGCATCGCTGCTCAAGCAGTACTGTCGATAGTGGAAAACAACTACAATTACAAACGCATTCCAAACCTTCAAACTGACTTGATTGTCTGCAAATACTTACGAGCTTCATCTTTGCCTACGATAAAAACTTGGTATAACCTCAACAAATTAATTTCATTATCTCTGTTGTGCACTGAGTCTGGATGGGAACAAAAGCTTAGCTTTAACTACACGAATTAACACCACATTTAAGGTTTTGATTACTACTATTACACATAAAAACAAATTAAAAGCAAGTACAACAACTCACTGAAAGTCTTCTACCATCAACAAACAAAATATTTATATTTATTTACTGACAAGACAAGTGACAGTATGTCAAAATTGTCAAATGTCATCGTGGTGTTAGCACAGAGTACATGTACATTATATATAGGGTATAGAGTATTCAGCTCACCTCTACGTCGTGCGCCATCTGGTGGCTAACGACAAAACAACTTGCAAGTTATACGCGTCTAGCGTCTAGCTATGCATATATATATATAGCGTATCTAGCTTGCTATAGCTATATAATATGGCATATTTCCTTTTTGTTTTTCACTTTTATTGTTTATTTCGTTTAAATGAAACACAAAATCGAATATTACAAAGCTTTTATTAAGTTTATAGAAACAATTCTTAACACAGGTTGTTTACAGAAACAATGCTTTGAATTACCTAAATCAAAATTGTGGATACAGAAACGAATAAATGAAAAATTAATGAAGCTCATATTATGCATAAGTTGTATATTTTTCAAAATATTAGTCGTATTTGGAGTACCCTAAAACAATACAATTATAAAAAGAAAACAATCATTTATATAATTTTGAAACCATGTTTTCAAAATTGTTCGGAGGAAATTATTGCAGCAAAGAAGGCAACAATGTCTTCCAAACAAATGTGGATATGAAAACATAAAACTTATTCGAATTACTTTTACAATAATTATATTAAAAAGAAAGAAAAGAATATTATTTATTTATATTACTTATTCTGCTTATTTTTGCGCCTCTTGCTGTAATATATTAAAGCCTGATTCTGAATTTCATCAGTCGAATCAACATCTTTCGTTGTGCTGGTACCATTTAATAACTTATTGGTCCACTTACACCAATTATGGGCAAAGAACCTACATGAGAAATCGAATATAAATTCTATCAAGTCTTTTCTGTGGCAACTGCACTGAACAAATTGTGTATTTACATTTATATACAATATGGTTTTCAAATAGTTTTTTAAATTTTCAATATGACTTTTATTTCTTAATATATGGTGCAGAATATCCTGGATCTCAGAAAAACTTTTTGTTAAATTTTCGCTTGGGTAGCATAGGTATTTTTTACCTTTTATATATTCTCTGTGTTGCAGATACCTGTTTTTAGATGGGTCATCTGTATACAAAGATACTTTGCAGTCTTTGCAATTTTTGTAAATTTTTTTTGCTTTACGCAATATGTAACCGGTTACATATTCGAGCTGACCAATTATTCTGGGGTCCTTTTTTTTTGTTTCATAATTAATAATTAAATTATCATTTAAATCGTTAAAATCAACTTCGCAGTATTGCTCTTCTTTTTTCTTATATTGTGAAAAAAACAACTTGTCAAAAGATTCAAATATTGAACAGAAATCTTCTTCACAATTGGACCCTGGAGAATAATTGCTGCTCATATTATTTACTAGCAAAGAAGCAAATGCAGCTTCAAACCCAGCACAGGTGGGAGAGTTATTTCTCACCCCATGACTACGTATGCTCCCAAAAAAGTTTTCAAGAGGATCTTGGTTAAAATGTCTGCACCAAAATGATTTAATTTTATACTCATTAAATAGTTTGTCTCTTAAAATGCCCATATTTTCCACAGTTTTTATCCAATTAGTTATTGATGGTACAGTACTAGCTCTCCCTTTTGACGTCATAAATGTCATAGACTTTAGAATAACTTTGGCTTGCACCCAAATATCTTTATGTTTTGAATTAGGTGTTACATTTCTTAATAAATCTTTCCCTGACCGGACACCCGAGTTTTTCATACTTCCATTTAGGGAGTCAAATAAATTATCAATAAATATAATAAAATCAGCAGTATCCTTTGTTTCTTCAGGTAGAATGCCATTCTCTGAAAAGATAGAACAAAAATATGAATTATTTATTATAATATTATAAATTATTATAACTTTATTTTACAACATAAATGAAATTAAATGCATTGTGGGATTTATTTGGTCCTAGCTCTAAGGATTATCTTATTTATAAAATAACTTATTAAATAAAATAACTTATTAACTTATAATTAGAATTTTATATATAAGATAACTTATATATAAAATTCTCGTGTCACAATGTTCGTTCCCGTACTCCTCCGAAACGGCTGAACCGATTTTGATAAAATTTCGTGTGCTTATCGGGTAGGTCTGAGAATCGGCCAACATCTCTTTTTCATACCCCTAAATGTTAAGGGTTCTCCACCCCAATTTTTTTTTTATAATGGTAACTCAATATTCATAGTTAAGACAGGACAACGTCTGTTGGGTCAGCTAGTACTTAAATAAAAGTTTGGCCTCCAAACTACACCATCATTTAACTTATACAACAAATTGTATGTGATGTTTGTAATAAAAAGGCAAATAAATATGAAATTATATTATTGACTTACCAGCTAAATATCCCATGGTTTTCCCAACAGTTTGGCTAAAAAGTTGTGAAGCATATTTAACCTTCATTTTAGGAATTTTATCTCTATTACAGTGATTTTCTGTAAGGTTTTTTATTATTCTTAATCCTTTGTATGTTGGGTTATTTCCATATAATTGCGTAATATGCTCCCATTTTGCCACTTTTACTTCACCGTCAATTTTAAATTGAAGATTTTTGGTCAGCAAATTATTTCTCATCCCTTTTAGGAGATGAGGGACATCATACAGAGGAATAATTTGCTTTCCTTCAATTTCAAATACAGAATTCTGTAAATCAATATTTCTTCTTGCATAATTTCGTCTTGTTTCCTCAATCAGGTAATTTATGGCACTTGTATTTGATGTGCCTTGATCACACACTGTAGCCAAAACGATAAAGCCAATGGAGTGGAGCTTCTTTACCACTTCTTTAATCTGTACTGCCAAAGTCTCTTTTGGTGTACTCCCTGAGCAAAACGAGTAATAGATGGGCTGTTTGTAATTTTTTGTTACACCCCTAATCATAAAAACCAGCACATGATCTGCTATTTTTCTTGTAGATTCACCAGTGTAGTTTACAAAACCTGATGTCCTATCTTTCCTTTGATTGTAATCAAAATGTGGAGCGATAGCCATCTCATCGAAAACTAAGGTACACAACCTATCATCACATTTCATTTTCTCGACTTTTCTTTTCAACTGTGCGAAAATGTTTTCATTTAACCCTGGTTTCAGAGAAGCTCTTGAAATCATTCTGCTTAGTGTGACAGGAGATGGCAATACAAATATTTTGCTTAACCACCTGTAAGCTTTTGGTCCCATTTTATACATACTGAGGGCCATAATTTTCTCCTCTTTCTCAAATCGTCGTGCCATTTTAGGTTTTTTTACTTCCCGAAACTGCATAACTGTAAAAATTGCAGCCAATGTTTTAAATTTCTTTAATGCCGTTTGAAATGCAGTATTCGTGGAAAGTTTTAGTGCTTTCTTCAATCTCATCTGGTAAGAGTCATTTTTTGTTTTTAACTTTTTAATTTGTTTTGCCAAGTATTGTTCATTGCTGGCCACTTTCTTGGATGTGTCTGAAACCAAATGAATGAAATATTAACACAAGCTATAGCGTTCAGAGTAAGAATAGCTATTCTTGATTTCCACCAAGTTATTATTATTAGTTTAGTTATTTTTGTTTCCAACATATTTGTATCTTCCAATCTTAATGTAGCAATGTGTCAACAGTCGTACTTTTTTGTTTACTTTTTTGTTTACCTATTTTGATTTGTATGAGGTTTTTCTTTTTTCTTTCGCTACTTCTAGCTAGCCTAGCTCTATAAATGTCGTGAAACTCTGTTATTGGCTTAAGAGATATTTGTTTTTCATAACTCATGTGAATTAATTATAAGCTGTTGAGTTTCCTAATAAATAAATAAATAAATAAGATTCTGTATTCTAGCCAATTTGTATCGCAGTGAAAATTCCATTAAAAAAAATCTTTAATGAGAATTCAAATTATTAAAATGTCAGAATAGTACTAAAGCACATTTATTACTTTACTAGCTTTTGCCCGCGGCTTCGCCAGTGTGGAGGTCGGAAATTATCCCACGGGAACATACTACTGCATACTGGGATAAAAAGTATTCTATGTCCTATTCCATGTATGGTTTACCCATGTGCCCAATTGAACCGTCTTAGAGTGAAAGCGTAACAAACCAACTCACTTTCAAATTTATTATATTAGTTAGGACGTAATAACAAAGTATATATTTTGATACCTATTTCTTTAGATTTATATAAATGAATACTACTCAAATAGAATGTTGAATACTTACTTCTTTTGGTACTAGCAACAGATTGTTCGGTTAGTATTTCTTGAGATAGAAGAATTTCAGCAGGAGTGCTGCTGGTTCCTTGGTTTGTTACATCCATGAGAGGTGGTCTTCTGAGAGTAAATCCTGTAAATATATTTTTTTAAATATTACCCAATATTTGATAGAAATTACAAAATAAACTAGTCATGGGGTGCAGCCAGCATACAATAAATAATAATTGATTTTAATATTAATTATTCAAATATACAAGCTGGTCCAAATAGCGACATCCAAAAGAAAAATCTGAATTTCTCATACCCATGGGTATTCGAAAGTACCCCATGTATGTTCCGTTATTTTCTGTAGTTTTTGAGTTATTTTTAGCAGAACATACATGAGGTATTTTCGAATCAATAAAAAAAACAAAAGTCATTCATTCAAACTAGGCTGAGAGTCAGCACTTTTTAACGTCAAAATTACATAAGACAGTCCCCAAAAAACGCCCACACTTCGCCACTTCCTAGTGCTTTAGCTGGGATTTAGCAGTGGCGGAACAAACTACCCGTAGGTATGAGAAATTCAGCTACTTCCACAGCATTGTCGTATGGCATTTTACTGTGGGGTCGGGCTGCTGACATTGAATCCATGTTTATTTTGCAAAAGAGAGCTCTAAGAGCCATTTATAATCTACATCGCCGCAAATCCCTCATGGAACTGTTTAAAAGGATTAATATTATGACGGTACCTTGCCAATTCATTTATGAAAATATGATGTATGTAAGAAAAAATCTACATCTTTTTAATAAAATAAGTGATAGACATAATTTTAATACTAAAAACAAAGACAAAATAGATCAACCATTTTTCAGATTAGCTAAAGCACATACATCTTTTATACTGTGTTAAATGTTATAACAAAATTCCTTTTGATATATTGCAATTAAATTAAAGGAAATTTAAAACTCATATTAAAAGTAAACTTTGTAAACTAGCGTATTACAAATTAGATGATTATATCCAAGATAAGAATGCTTGGAAACATGCTGGTCCTGCTCCATAGGACAGTCTAGAGTCTAGACAAAATCAAACTGGTTGATAATTGAATTGTATAATTAATTATATTTATGACATTGATTTACACTCAGTGACTACTTTAACTCACACACTGACTTATTACCTACTTGTTATTCTAGGAAAATCATATACTTATTTTAACAATGTTTGTAAATATTTTTGAGCACCATGCATCTTTCATAAAATGAATATATTATCTGTATTGCTTCAATTTCATTCCTTTTACCTATTTTGGTATAGTAATTTCATTCTGGGTGCATCGTTTTCACACATAATTATATAATGAATGTACTATGTTAATATTGAATTTAAAATATTTTAAAAGAGTAATGGTGGAGTTTCTTGCCCATTCTTCTCCTTTCGTAACTACATTTTGGAAGGGATCTAGAATCAATTCTATTTTAATGTAAATGTTGACATTCAAAAGTACCTTTTATGTGCCTAATTGTAATAAATGCTTTGACTTTGACTCAGATTTTACGTCGTCAGTATTTGGACCACCTGGTATTTTTTTTAAACTTAATCTTATAATTTTAGAATAAAGAAGCCTCTTACCTGGTAAACAGAGTCGAGGTATGGCGTCAGCACTTAAGAATTTGCTTCTTGTGTGGTACCGAGCTTCAAAATGCAAATGACAAACACGGCGACGTTTAAAAATCATGTCATTTTCCAAGGCCAGAACTGATCCACCAATATTGTAAATCCAGGTTCTGAATCGCTCAGGTTCCTTGTTAGGGTTAGGAAATTTGTGGAGGATTTCCTTTTCCGAACCTAAAAGAAGATATTTATTACTAAATTATCTTTAAGTTTACGGGATATCACAGAGCATGTAACCTTTTGCGGGACATAAAGTTGCCTGTTTATCATAGGGTTTTAGGCCTTGAGTAGTTTTGACGTGAAGAACAATGGACACACTTCCATTTGAATCCTCTGTCGCGATTATTTCGAGAAAAACAAAATCAATATATCTTACCACAGTTCGGTACACAGCATATTTTTTCTGACGACATTATAGAAAATCGCAGTCCAATATAAGTTACCGGGGCAGCCGGGGTCCACGGAAAAATTGTATGTTCGTCGGAGTCCAGGAGAGAGCACGGGTCAACAGAGCAGAAAATCACAATAATCCAAAAAACATAGCCAGGTCGTAAATAAAATCCACAATCATTCAAAATTCCAAAACGCATTCTATGGGTTCGAAAAACTCCAAGAATGACAAAGTTTGTCAATAATGTAGAATGGCCGGCAATGACGTTCCTTTACGGAAACAGTTTTTAGAGTGCCAACATTTCACTTGAATTAAAATTTACAAACCATGTAATACATTTACGGTAATCTTCAATTGGGAAAAAAATATGAAATATAGCTCAACTTTTTCTTTTCAAGGTGTAGGAACAAAAATAATTTCAATAAGCAATGTCACTTTTCTTTGAATTTAATTTGAAATTCGTGAAATGAAACGTATCATTCTTTTGGTGTTACGCAGTGTTGCTATAAAAATATACTACGTAATTCCGTATTATTTTTATTTAATTTTGTTTTTAATAAGTATAAATAGTTAAAATTATATACATCTTCAGACAATATTTTATGAGATTTTTTAAATTTCATTAAGTATGATAAGGGTACAGATACGCCATCTGTTGAGTAACGACCGATACATACCCGAGCCTTTTTGGCCATACAAAATAGGAATGTACTAAGTGAAAAGACCGTATCAATGTCGTTGTTCTAGTAATGATCGGCTACATTCCGATTTACACATACCGTTGCACTCGTTCCGAATTACGCGTCAATTATAGCGTTTTTTTGTTGTTTTGAAACAGAAAATTTAAAAAGCAACTTACCTACCGTAGTAGTTCTCGTATGAAATTAACACAGTGTCAAATTAGTATACGTGTTGGGTGTTTTCGTTATATATATGGGGTGGCGTGCCCCCCTCCTCCCTGGCTCCACTCCCATGAAAAGGTAACTCACCGTTTCCGAGAAAAATGATTTATTGTAACCTAACCTCAAAACATTTAAAAGTTGCCTAAAAGGCGTAGTCGAAGCCCCGCTTGGCGGGGCTCAATGGTCTAAAAAAAATAAACACGAAGGGGATGGCGGGGTCTGAGTTCGCTCGCTCCGCTCGCTCACTAGACCCCGCTATCCCCTTCTAACCTAACTGATCCGAGTCGGGGTGTACCAAGGCGCTTTTTTTACAGGACATGCTTATTGAATTCTTGGCATACTGTAGAAAAAAGTTTGCCATAGTTTACGTTGGGGTCTTGTGAATCAAGACTTGCTGTTGAGAGATTGCTAAGAACATTATTATTAAACGTTTTCAATTTATTTTTAGTCAGAGGTCTCAATTCAATGGTTTTATCCAAGTGTAACTTTTTATTTAAACAGCGTAATAAATAAGGTACTTTGTTTTAAATAATTATCATTTGTAAATATGGAAAATAAAATGAAACCCGTTACGAAGAGTAAAAAACGTTCACATAAATCAAATTCCGAACATATAAACAATATTAAAAGGTGAGAGCAGTACTAAATATTTATTTTTCTACCAATAAAACTATGAATTTGGAAATGTCTAAGTAATCGTGTGCGAACTGACTGCACAGTCAGTTCGCATACTTTCAATTTTTTCAATAGACTAGTTGACTGTTATAGTAGCGTATTAGATAGAGGTGTAGATTTTTCAAAGTAGATAACCCAGGTTTAAATCCCAGGACTTTAATATTGTTTTTTATTAAAAGTACTACAATTTTTGGATATATTTATTAAGAGGACTACAAGACCTAAGTGCCCTTGAAAAACGCACGCACACATTTACACAATGGACGTGAACACCATCTAACGACGACAGACATAACAATTATCACACAAAACAAATGCGAAGTCTAGCACGGTAACGGTGTCAGCGAGATTACGCTCGAGTATTCTGATAGATGGCGCGGCAACGGCGCGCAAGTACGCTCTAGACCTATTATGGTTTTTAATCGTTAAAAGAAATATTTAAAGGTATCTTAGTGATTTTTTTCTATCGTATTAAATTTGTTTTATTATGTTTTCAATACACTATCTAACTAGCATATATCCTGAAGATTATCATATATTTTTCTGATTTTATTTACTGCAGTGGATCATAATTTTTTAGGCATTATAAGACTTTCGTTTAGTTCCTCTAAGCCCCTTAAAATTAAAGTGTCAATGCTAAAAACTTAAAAGAAGCAGGAGTGAACATTACGAAATGACTTAATTAGCTGATGACGACGAAGTTTTACCAACGTATTGTGGGTCGGAAGTTGTTATTTAAAATAAAGTATTGTAAAGAAAAATGTATTTTATTTCCTTTAGATTTAAATCATCATGTGATTGTTTGTTTCATTCATTCGTTTTGTTGTAGGTTTGTAAAGTGTGATGAAGATGTTATTAGAAATAGAACATTTTTTAAAATAAAATTACTTTTACTTCGTTTATCTCAGTTTTTAGTACTGTCTTAATCTACCTAAAAAAGTTATAACTTAACTTTGAAATAAAATGTTTGGCACTCCTGCTTCTACGAGCCCCTTTTTTCTAAAGCTAATAATAATAAATGGAGTATAGTTAGTGTAAATTAAACGTGATTTCTGGGATTGAGAAACGTAGAGGTCCCTCTATGTCTCTGTGTTGTATAATAATCTAACGCAATTTTTTCTTTCACAAATATTTACGTGTACTTAGGTACATACGTTGATAAATTATGTAGAAAATGTTAAAAAGACATCGTATTGTAAGTTGTGGAATAAATTTGAATACGGATGTCGGAAGGTAGAGACTCAGTAGGCGATCCGATGGTCAGTCGGTACACGGCGCGTCCCGGCGAGTCTACTGCGCCCGCCGTCCGTGTCCGTGTCACTCAGTCAGCTGCGAGCGAGTATATTACTCTTCTCTATGGAGTGAGTGAAGGACGCACAGAGCAGAAGGACGCCTCCCCAAGTCAGCACGCCGCCGCACGCGCACCCCGGGCCCGACACTTCGACAGTCCCTAGCCAGCCGCCGCCAGAGCTACCTGCGAGCGACATGGCCGCCGCTAAGTTTACGCGCAAAGAGATCGAGGCGCGCAATCACCGCAAGGATGCCGCCATCATCATCGACAACGTGGTGTACGACGTGACGCAGTTCCTTGATGACCACCCGGGCGGCGTGGAGGTGCTGATGGACAACGCCGGCAAGGATGCGTCGCAGTGCTTCCATGACGTGGGGCATAGCGAGATCGCATTGGAGTGGCGCGAGAAGTTCGTGGCGGGCGAGGTGGTGGACGAGGACCGCTGGGAGGTACGGGCGCGCGACGCAGGACCGGCACACCAAACGGAGCCGTTGACGTTTGGCGCGCTGCTGAGCGTGTGGGGCCCGCCGCTAGCGCTCGCCGGCCTCGCCGCGTTGTTCTATATGTATCTGTTCCCGTAGCACGCGTGGAGCACTGCGGTGCACAGCGCAAAGGCTTAAGCTCACTGATCCATCCTATCGAAGGAAAGTGTCGCTTTGTGACATTAGCAGCAGTGGAGAATGGGTAAAGGTGGGGTTTGTGGTTTATTTGGGACCAAATAAGTGTTATTCCAGTTAATAAAACAAATAAAAGTCGAGTATGATCACTTCGGCTAAAGCACGTGTTCTAGATGTGTGTGGCGAGTCAGCGGCCGGCTGACACTCGACGCGGGTGCTGTGACGTGCTTGTGACATATTTATGACATGAACGGAGCCGAGTCTTTGTTTAATATTGCGTGTAGCAGCATGTACAGAACATCATTGTTATTTACTATAATTTAATAGTTTTATGGAATAAAGTGTGTCTTTTTATAATATTAATACGTTCGCGGTGTTATTTCTTGAATTCGGGTTATTCATCAAAATTACTTAGATACCTATTTTAATATGCATACTTACTTGTGTTGATACGCAACTATACAGTTATGCAGTTATTATGATTGAACATATAAAGCACAACAACTTCTTATACGCATATTTTGACATGCAGTGGACTGCATCAGCGTGTTTCAAAATAATTATGTGTGTATGGCGTGTGTGGTCGAAGCAGCCGCGCTCAAGGTGAGCCGCTCGTCGCACGTGCACTAGTAGCAGGCCTCCGTCACTCCATGTACTTGCGCGCTATAAGTGCCTACCGCCCAGCCGAGCGGTCTCGGTCCGCCGGCGGATCAAATTCAGTGCGGTTTTCGCAAGCGAAGCGCGCGCACGCCGTTCAATTTGAATAGTGCTGTTCGTTCGTACGCGTATTACGATGCCGTGTGGTGCCTTATGTGCTGTAGATGGGTGTAAATCAAGCAAAAGAAGGGATTATTTTACCTACACACTGATGTCTATAATTATGTTTTATCTAGGTTTCTTCCACAGTCAGCACCAATATATAAAACAAAACAAACTTACAAATATAATAAAACAAACTTTAAAAAAGAGAACCGACTTCAAAACACTAAACCGTAAGAAATAATTTCTTCTTTGATGTCGGTGCTTTTTCGATTCGTAATTACCAGCTGTTAGCACTAACATAAAAAAAAAAAAATTCTTACGGCTTAGTGCTTTATTTGAAGTCGGTTCTCTTTTTTTAAGGCTTTTTTTTTCATTTCTAGTGAACATCTCCGAAGGTCATCATCAAACTAAGAAGATACTTATTTTAAAACGTTCTCCTAAATGTAACAAATCCTTTTCTGAAAACCGCATCGATATCGGTTTAGCCAAACGCGAGATTATCGCGCACAAACATACATTCCTACAAACCATACAAGTCAAACTTCTCAGTTTGGCCTGTATGTCTGATCACCTCCTTTTTTTTAAGTTGGTTTAATATTTTATAAATGAGAAATTTTTTAACTGCCACATAAAAGTCAGAACATATTCACAGTTCTCAATAACATAGAAAAAAAGTTATATTAATTTAATTTTATCGAAGAGGCAGCCCTGCGATTACTGTGGAATCGCGCGGTGCGAAGCAATCACTGCTGTACGCTTGAGCATTTAGGCGCATTTTAGCATACAGTGGTTGTTGACGCGAGGGAGTAGGCAATTATCGTAATAGGTATTGGAAATTTTCTACTGAGTGAAGTATCTGTTACGTAGAACTATTCAGTAATCTGTGCTAGTAGGTACTAAATAAGTAGTAAGTAGGTATAACACGCATAGACTAATATATATAAACTGAGAAACACCACCCCGCACACGCATCTTTAACGCAGTTATAATATATACAATGACGAGTTACAGTACGTACCTACCTATGTCAAAAGAATTGCAAGTACTTGTTGTTTTTCTTGAACTTATGTAGGTGATGAGTTTAATATTTAAATAAAATGGAAGTGAAGGTTAGGCGGGGCAAGCTTGTGCGTCTGCAAATTTATGTATTTGTGGTCGTCGATAGTCGAAATCAATCATCGCCCAAAGGTCAATTTCGCAAGCAGTGGCTATTGAACATTTACTGACTTTTTTCGTACCATTACCTATTTGTAAAAAGACATGCTACCTTCTGATAGTGAGACATCATCATTCATACTTCAGGCGCGTGACTGTAAGTGATACGGTGCTGTTCAGGTCGTCGGTTAGCAGTAAAGCAGCAGCCAAGTAAGAGGTTCTAGTCAGAAGACCTCGTAGCCTGTACAATGTATAGTTCTAGTCAGAAGGCTTCGTAGCCTGTACAACATATAGTTCTAGTCAGAAGGCTTCGTAGCCTGTACAACGTATAGTTCTAGTCAGAAGGCTTCGTAGCCTGTACAATGTATAGTTCTAGTCAGAAGGCTTCGTAGCCTGTACAACGTAAAGTTCTAGTCAGAAGGCTTCGTAGCCTGTACAACGTATAGTTCTAGTCAGACGGCTTCGTAGCCTGTACAACGTATAGTTCTAGTCAGAAGGCTTCGTAGCCTGTACAACGTATAGTTCTAGTCAGAAGGCTTCGTAGCCTGTAGGTACAACGTATAGTTCTAGTCAGAAGGCTTCGTAGCCTGTACAACGTATAGTTCTAGTCAGAAGGCTTCGTAGCCTGTACAACGTATAGTTCTAGTCAGACGGCTTCGTAGCCTGTACAACGTATAGTTCTAGTCAGAAGGCTTCGTAGCCTGTACAACGTATAGTTCTAGTCAGAAGGCTTCGTAGCCTGTACAACGTATAGTTCTAGTCAGACGGCTTCGTAGCCTGTACAACGTATAGTTCTAGTCAGAAGGCTTCGTAGCCTGTACAACGTATAGTTCTAGTCAGAAGGCTTCGTAGCCTGTACAACGTATTTGAGAGACTCGAGATTTTGCTCGCTCACCATGAACTTTGGCGTATGGCGAACAAGTCCTGCAGATACAAGCGGGGTGATTGCGTAGCACACTTACTAGCAATGGCTTTCATTTTTAACCGACTTCAAAAAAGAGGAGGTTCTCAATTCGTCGGAACTTTTTTATTTATGCATGTTCCCCGATTATTCGAAGATAACTGGACCGATTTGGATTTTTTTTTTCTTGAACTACTTCCCAGGTGGTCCCATGATCCTCAAGTCAGGATCTGATGATGGGATCCTGGAGAAATAGAGAGAACTCTTCAAATTTTATAGGCACAATTGAAGCGATTTGGGTATTTTTTGGAAGAGTACTTTCTCGGAGTGGTCCCATTTCCATTTGGTGAAGATCTGATGAAGAACTTTGGAAATAAGCAACGGAACTCCTCAATAAATGATAGCAAACGGACTGGGATTGCTGAAATCTCATGTCTGTCTATTGTTTACACCAGTTTATAACACAACATCACGCCGGTACGCTGTGAAGGGGTAAGCATATGTGAACCGCTAAAAAGTGAAAAATAAAAACTTTTTCCAACAAAAAAGCAACCGACTTCCAAAAAAACACTACAAAGTGAGAAATAACTTTAATTCGGAAGGCGGTGACAAAAAATTAAAATACAGCTCCAAAGACACCGACTTCCGAAATTAAAACTATTAAATATGATAACGATACTATACTGGTTTATATACTGCACGCCCACTTTTTCGTAGCCTCACATACTCGGTCGGTTTATCCACGTATTGCGGTTGTTCTAGTATTTTGATTATATCTCTTTAATTATTTAGTGTAATGAGCTGAAATGTTACGCGTGAATAGTTGCATACACTAAATATCGGCACATTTTTTATTGTTCTTTTCCATTAAAAATTCCTACAATCGGATGTCATACAATATAGTGGTCCAGTCGTAGTAAATTATGCCATTGCTCATTAATTAAAAAGAGCACATAAATGAAACTTGGCAAAACATTGTAGACCCCTACAAGATACAAATAAACTTTACAAGTTAGGCTCTAGACTTCCTATTTTAAGTACTTGGACCTAATAACCTTATTTTACTTTTACATGTATATCTTCTGAACGGTATATTTTTTCCAAATTCTGTTTTCACACACTTTATACACAAATTCAAAGCAACGTGTGTAAAAAATTACAACTGTGCACTAAACTGTTTCATATGGTTTTCATCAAATAGACAAACGTCAGCGCAGCGGCAACTTGATTATCTCCGCAGTCTATTGACACACAAATTTCATTTAAACATACACATTTACCTCTCGTTACACACTAATTATTGAATGAATTTTTTTTCTTGTACGTCCATTTTTTAAAAAAAGTGCCGCTGGGATGACGTACCTAGTCTCAGCGGAAACAGTTTTTGTTGAATAGCTCCTCAATGGTTGGATGCACAAATTTGTATTTACTACACACAATTACACGACGTCATACACTAAATATCTGATAAACTGAAATTACGAAATTCGACACTTTTCCGCTGGGACTACGCACACCAAAAATTCCAGGATTCTTTTTATTTTTGGCACTTTCCCTTTGTACATTGTTTATTTAAATAAAATGTAACTACGCACTAAAGGTAATTCAATTTTGAAAAAACACGTCTCTTTAAAATTATTGATACTGCCACAAGATTTTTTTAAAGGAAATAAACACTTAAATACTCATTCCGCAAGACATTTAAAAAACTGTGATAAGAAGTACTAACACCTATCGCAGAAAGTTTGTCTTCATATAGATTTAAGTCATTCTTCATAATTCAAATATGTAAGTAATCTACTTCTTTAAAACATATTAGTTCAGTATCAGAATCAGAACTTTATTTGCTATGAATGTAGGTACAGGTATAACATATTGTACATAAATAAATGAGAGAAGTACCTGGTACTTATTGACTGGCCTGCACTGTCCTCCCATACCTATTATCACTGTAATTTGAAAACATTGTAACAGCCAATTATTTTTAAAAGAGTAACCGTGGAGTTTCTTGCCGGCTCTTCTCCATAGGAAACGACAAATTGGAACCGTGCACCTAGCTTCTGACGTTTCATAAGTGCCCATGCAGGCTTATGTGAAATAAAATATTTTGATTTTGATTTTGATTTTTGAGATCGGCTACTGTTACAGTCTATCTTACGGCGGCGTGCAAATTATTAATTAAATAATGTCAGCAAAACCAAACAGAAATTAAAGTCAAGTCAATTAATATTATTATAGTCAGGTACATAAGTCATAAATGGTCAAATGTGCAATTAATTATTTTGAAGTTTGTTTTTTTTTAAATGACAGGTCCCATTGTTATAATAACACTTTTCCTTAATAGTGCTGTTTTGTAATTGCCCGAATGTAGCAAGTTCTTGTATTGGGATCTCTAGGGGCCATTACGTGTTCTTATATTGGCCAGTGGCGGAATAAAATTTATATTGGTTTTTACAAAAATTGCCACCTCCGATATGTACAAACAAGGAAAAGTCATTATCCTCAGAGGCCAAAACACAGGTTTGCAGCTGTCATGAGCTGTCTGCGCTTTTAAGGTTTGACATAGGTCTAATACACCATCTCTGGGCCTTAAAAATCCCCTCCCTCTCTAATGAGAGGGAGGGGATTTTTAGTCATATTTTGCGGTAACTGTAGTAGTTACCGCAAAATATGACTCCAAATCTTATGAACACTAACGCAGCCAGCCCATGATAAGCTAGTAGAAGTGTATCATTGCTAAATTTGTGTGATAGGTTGTACAGTACGTAGCCTGATTTATTTAACTTCTTACATACGTCATCGGCATGCGGTTTCGAAGTCAGATTGTAGTCAATCAGGATGCCTAGAAATTTCGCAACAAAAGTAGCAACAGAAAGTAGTAAAATTATGTGTCATGGGCAATATGTACATAAGACGAATTTTATAGTAAATGGATTTTGAAAGTCTAAGTACCGTCAACTGTGGCATCTTTACTTTCCATGAACAACTTTACCAATGAGAACAGCACCCTAATTGCGTAACTCACGATTCATCATAATTTGTTTCGTTTTGAAACAAATGGCTGAACCATTGCTTCATATGTTCGAAAAATGTGTCTGCTCAGCAACGTAAATAACGTAATGAATATTGTTGAACTGTCAAAATGAAACCGATTATGATTAATCGCGTGTTACGCAATTAGGGTGCTGTATTAACATATCTCGCGATTACTAAAAATTTGTTACAAATAGTAGATTATTCTACTTCTGTATCGCTTCAATATTAAATGGCGGCAACAGATTTTTAGTAATCGAGAGAAATTTAAGTACAGAACTCATGGGTAAAGTTGCTATAGAAAGGTAAAGACGCCACAGTTGACTGTATACTTATGCGGCCCTGCAGATCGTACCTATTTGAAAAACTGTTTTGAATTCTAGGACAAGTTGAATTTACATATAAATGCTCTCTTTGGTAAGGCTTATCTTGGCCAAATGATATGTACAGACACCAGCACATGAAGCTACCCTAAACTGTCAAATTTTCTCAAATGAACTTGAACTTTATTGTTATGGAATGAAGTTAAAAATCTATCAAAAAAATTTGACAGATTGGGGTAGCTTGATATGTTGGTGTCCGTACGTAATTATATTATATTTAATCAAGATCTGTTTGGCTGCTTGGGTTATAAACACTTGTGAATCTAAAAATGCTTGTCTAGAACACAGTATGAATGCGTAGGCATTGCAAGTACGAAACGCCAGGCGCTGCCCGCCGCACAGTGGGCTGAAACGGGCCGGTAAAGGACTTAGCATTTAAAAAAAAAAAGTTTCTTTTTCTGAAATTTTAAATATTGTGTTGGATTTATCTATCGATTATAAGTAATTATTTCTATGAGGGTCGTTCAGATAACTTAGTATTTTCGGAGTTATAAATATCCAAAGTAATTTTTGTATGAAGCAAAAGAAAAAAATGTGAAAATCTCGAAATTCTCAAATTTTCTCAAAGAATTGACTCTACGTATGCATAGTACGTATATTTGTCCTATTTTAGCGCCTATTCTCGGGTTGCGATTTTCTGCGATTTGGTCGCAATTTCAAATTTTGTTCTCTATTCCACACCACCATATAGGTTAAGAACTAGGTGCGTTTTTTTTTATGTAGTGGTCTCCCCTTTAGGCCTCATCCACTAAGGACTAATAAAATAAATAAATAAATAAGTAAAAATCACAATCACTACTGGCCACTGCACTGTTTTAATTTAATCACTGTCAAGGGTATCCACATTAACGAATGCAAAATGTCTGTTTGCATTTTTTGTTTGTAATTGGCTTGATTAGAAGCACCGTCAAATCCCCACTTACTGATTAGTGTAAATTCTTTACAACCACTATCTATGACGAGTGACGTCATTATTCTTGTTGTCGTTATATCCAATAGGGCTTGTAACTTTATTTTAGCTGAGGTTTCTTTCACTGTAATAGCATATTTTGGTGGATAGCATTTCTGTTTCGCATGTTGCACTTGATAATAAGATGGAAATGTATTACTACTGTCTTTTTCGTTAACACTTTTTCTTAAAGTATTGTATTGCCACTTGGTCAGCTTAAGTGATAAAAATAACCCTAAAGCCTCATTCGGAGAAAACACAGGTTTTTTTTCTTTAACAGATATGCACTTTTTAACTTTTTTTACATCTTGGGGATTCTTTAGTAAATGTTCTAGTATTTTAGCAACCTCCTCATTCCCATCCGCTTTCAACTGCTCAAAATATGCATATTTTATTTCGTCCGAAGATAAATGAAAGTTTTCTGCACGCCTTTTTTTCTGTTTAGGCGCTAATTCATAAAAAGGTTTTCTTGGGCTTTGTTCGGTGGAGACACCGACAGAAACTTTTGATGGTGATACATACTGAGTTGATGTACTCGGTGCTGGTTGATCTTCATTACTGCCTATTAAACACTTAATAAAGTCTGGCCATATTATGTTTTCTTGTAACCATTCACTATTTTTAGTTCTGAATATATTTTCTTTACGATAAGCGTTTTCCCATCTTCCATTTAAATTATAACAAAATTTTGCATAAAACAACTTTAAGGTCTTTTCGTGATCATCACTTAATTCGACTAAAAATTTAGACCTTATCTCACTACACAAACTGTCATTATTTTTAATACTGCCACTGTTTTTTTAAAATAACGAAAAGATCAAGGTTTGTCACAAAATTTTCAAACATTTTCACAAATACAAAATAGCAAATAAGTAAGTAATGAACATTCATTACTTACTTATTTGCTATTTTGTATACCCACACATGTGGGGGTAGTGCGTCTATTATGGTGGGTAATAGAACACTGAAGTACGTTTGAATGCAACCGAACATTCCGTAGATACCCTATCGTTGCACCAATCACGTTACGACACGTCATAACTTGTTGTTGCGCTCGCGCACTCTTATCCCTTGATTCCCGGAAATAAGTCTCAAAACAAATTACGTCATACCTACCTATGGTGGTGGAAAATGTCGAACATTGTTTTTTTTTTAAAGAACTAAGTAGGTATTCAGGTTTTCAGGCCGTTTAGTATACCTACATTATTTTCAATTTCAATTTAATTGGAATAAATTGCTTAACTAAAATAACATAACTCTTCATACAAATTTGATATGGCTATATCTCCGAAAGTACTCGTTAAATTAAAAAAAGTCAAAGAGTAAAAACGTTTTAAATTTATGCCTAGATACCAAAAAAATACATTTGATCTCTTAAGACCCAACCTTGTAATCCCAGCCCACTGTGCGCCGCTCCGGTAGAAGTACTCAGAAGTCCCTTTATCTGTGATGCCGTAGGTACTTAACTAGAATTTATTTTGTTTAGTATTGGTCAAGAAAATTGCCGTGTCAGCATGAGAGATGATTCTGGTTGTAATGATAGTGGTTATCAGCAGGAGGCGGCGCGCGGCGCGGGGGCAGGAAGTAGCGCGCGCGCGGCGAGCGCCGGCGGCCCGTCAACCGTCAATACTCAGTCCATCGCCCCGCTTCGACCAGACCGCGCGCGCATCATGACCGTCAGGCAGTTCACTCGAGAGGAGGTCTCAAAAAAGACCAGCAGAACTGAAACAGTATTTATCATCGACAATGTAGTGTATGACGTCACCAAGTTCCTGGACGAGCATCCCGGCGGGCACGAAGTGCTAGTGAACGTGGTCGGCAAGGACGCGTCCGAGGACTTCGACGACGTGGGACACTCGCTGGACGCCAAGGAGCTCATGCAGAAGTACGCGGTGGGCGAGGTGGTGGAGGCGGAGCGCGTCAACCTGCAGAAGCGCCAGATCTCCTGGGAGGACAGCAAGCAGGACAGCGAGGCCAGCTTCACGAGCTCGTGGAAGTTCCCCGTGTTGCTGGGCATCGTGGTCACCGTGCTCTACACATACCTGTTCGGGTAGTGCCTTATGCCACGCCGGCGCTGCCAGTGTGTGCTCGCGAGTCATGTGCGACCGCTACAGACTGTTGTTAGATGTATGTAACAAGGTGTTGTGCATAATTTATATATTGTGATAACTTAATTAAAGTCATTTTATAACGTTAGCGATTGTTTTATCACTCCGCTGTGCAGACCCGAAACGTGAGAGTGGCCGCGTCCAGCCGTCAGGCTCGTTGCCGGCGGACCGGTCGCACGCGCCTGTGTGCCGTCATACCTGTGTGGCGCGAGTTCTGTTCATTCACCACGACACAGCACACCACAGCACCGCCGTGTGCCCAAAACACAGATACGAATGAGTTGCTCCACCACAACAACCATTTACTAACTGTACATATTATGCAATATTGTTGTTTCCACGTCGCACTGTTGAGCGTACATTTGATAACTAAAGCGTAGTTACGCTTAGTTATAAACTCAGCTATTGAGACATGCTGTTTGATGAAGGTCGAACCTGGGCGTCCGGCGATTGGTTTTTTACTCAACAGGAAAATAAAATAATGATGTCATCAGTAGCCCTAAATATGGATGATGTTGAATAAGAGGAGAGTATAATATCGTCGACCGTAGGTTCAATTGAGGTAAGGGACAAAATACCCAAAATGAGTTGAGTATACAGTTTTGTTTAGAATTTTTCGCTCTATCGAATGGTGAATATGAAAAAATTCTAACTTAAGAAAAATGTCCCTTACCCTAATGATTTTTGGATCCAAATTTCGAATCAGCCCCATAATAACAATGTATTTGAAAAACTAAGCAATATAGGAACTTGAAATTGGTGGAATCGCCGCCAATCCATTTCAAATAAGGTAAGGGTCTTCCCAATCAAAGAATTGCCATTACATGGTTTATTTTTGAAGAAACAATAATAAAGTGTGTACTTCATTTTCTGTCAAAAATCTCTTTACACTATTTTTTTCATACATTTTTTCAACAACTCCTTTACACAATTTTTTCATTGATAGATTGGATCTAACGTAGAGGTCAATTTAATGTAAGGGACGGGACTACAAGATACTTGGTCAGTAAGGGACATTACTAACAAAATACGTTGTTCTAAGGGACATCTATTTTCTTAAATAGCTAACTTATTTAAATAAATGTTACACATGTAGATAGAGCACTAAAATACAAGATAGGTAATGTCTGAAATCAGACCCGAAAAAGGTTAATAACAAAAAAAGTTATGGGCGATTTAGTCCGAAAAAAAACTTTGTCGGCCTCTCCTGAAAAATTGTATTTTGTCCTTTACCTCAATTGAACCTACGGTTGACGATATGTTCATGAAATAACAAACGTTACTGTGACGAAGTGAGACTGGAATTTGACTTGACCATAATGGAGGCCGATAAAGGCGTGGAGGACTCCAGGGCTCCGAGCTCACACTATTTAGCATCGCTCGGGATTTGGTAATAACGTCGTCAGGGGTTTTGTTTCGTACAACAATGTACCAATATATTTGCTGATTACTCTGCAGTCTACCAGTGCAGTATTGTTTTACCTAGTTCTCAATGCATCCTTTGAACTTATAGATGCCTATTGCTTAGTCTGACCAAATTCGCTTTTCGTGTCTGTACGCTTAGATCTTTTAAACTACCTACGCAACGGATTATAGACGTGATTGAAGAGGAAGGTTTGTATTATTATGTATAATACACCGAATTCCACGCGGGAGAAGCCGCTGGCAAAAGCACGAACTCGAAACAAAAACTTCAGACCTAGTACTAGTAGAACAATAGTAGAAGGACGGCAGTACAAGACATCGCCGCCGACAGCCCGCCATGCGCCATCCCGTCACTCCGCCACCGCTCGCTACGAACTGTATGTAGCCTCATATAGACAGAGGACGCGGCATGCTTTATATTTAGCTATGAAACAATATTTTAATGCGCAATAGATATGATCTACTCGAATTAACGAATCGTGGCGAGTGTAAATGGTTTATTTATCAGCAGCAGACTTAGCACAAGAACCATAGAAAAGTGTTTTGTCGTCGGAAGAGTATACAACACAGAACACTATTACTCCTAGCGGAGGTATACAAAAATGACGTTTCCGTATAGACAGTTGACAGTTTCTCACCGAGAAATGTAGGCAAGCGATTTCAATTCTACAGTAGAGTAGAAATAAAAAGCGTCATGCTAAGCCTGCAGATAGTCGCTGGGTGAGTATATTGATAATTTGCTATGTAGGAGATAATAAAATGATATCGTCGAGGTCATTGCTAAGTAACTAATTAGCTAACCTACAGTTTGTAAAAATTGAGCTAGAACACACTTAAGTTTTTACGCAATTATTGTTGTTATTGTACAACAAATACTAATAATGTGTTGCAACTTGTAACTGAGCCTTAATTTTAATTCCTGGTTCAATGTTATTCATTTAATTTTGTATGACAGTAAGAAGTCGCCGCATAGTAAAAATAACATAAAATACTTCAGCTTTTAGACAACAGATTGGATGTTAACCTTTGTCCTGAACTCTGTGCTGCTAATAGGTTGTTCATGGTCATTTGGCACCGCGTGACCACTAAAGCATACAAAATGTGTATATTTTTGTGGGTAGGTACCTACTGACAGTAAACCGAGGAGCAATCAGAACCAAAATGTTCATATCTGCGTGATAAGTTGATAAGCTAACTGATAGCGTTGTTATTGTTGGAGCTGGGTGGAGCAGAGGCGGCACTGGAGGCCGCGCGGCGCGGCTCGTGTCGTCATGCTCTGACGCGACATGCTCGTTTATCAATTGAGGAGACCCGCGGACGAGCGACCGAATTATATCAACTCCTGCCAGTGTTTGGACTGTGTGGATATATTACTTTTTTGATAAAGGACTTTGTACATACTAAAAGCAGATACATTTTCGAACAATATGAAGCAAGGGATTAGCACTATCCATCCTTCTAAATGATTTAGATTGCGATTAAAAGTATGTGAGTCATTTAGGGTGAAGTCTAGTTTTTCAAATCTGTAGTTAGGTAATTACTTAATTTTATTACCTCATGGGCATTGGTGTAGCTTAGCTCTGTATGTCCACTCTTCAATGCGATACGCCTCGCGTTATCATTTATTTCTTGTGCACCTTCGTGCAGTATTCAGTGTGGCTCTGCACACGCCCTATGTTCTTCACACAATATAGGTACGCTTTGTGCACGCTGCGTTTTACCGTGTAAATTTTAAAAAGGGTGGCGGCAGCGGTCAGCGACAGCGCCTCTACCAAATGTAGGATCTGAAGGGGTCCTTGGTACCGGGGTTTAATAAATGAAACGCTTGTATGTGTATAAATATGAACTGTATCGTTTATTTCACGTTTTAGATCTTTACGGCACCGCGCCTGTTAATCAACTTTTCACTTCCGAAACAAATCTAAATTATTTAAAGGATTGATTCTAGATCTTCTTGAGAGTTCGAATGTGACAAAGCCATTTCGTTGATTGCCGGTACGTGCATAAAGGTTGCATTCAGTAAGCAACTAACCTATACAGTACAACGAGACTGACATAGTTGGCAGTTGGTTTGGTCAACAACTATTGAGATTGGTCGCAACACTGTGTACTTATGTAGGTAGGTAAACTGTTTATTGGGAAAATCAGTCTATGCCTAATATGCACAGTCATCGTGACGGCTATATTTTTCCGAAAAACACAAGGCGGGCGTAGGCGGCCGAACTGAGCCTTCCCGCAAGGCTTCATATGTGCGATCCCCACTGAAGTTTGGCATCTACTGTTATGCCCAGATAAACTGCCGAGTCTACAGAAACTCGTAACGTCCGGGAGGGCACGCATGCATGCCCAAACAATAGAAAAATAATTGTGTCTCATTAGCCGGGATTAACAGGTTAATTAGTTATACATTGCTTCATAAAAATTGTACTCGCTGAACGCATACGCATGAATCTCGAATCAGTACCGAAACTATAAACAAGTAGGTGAGTAGGTACAGTCATTTTTAAACCAATATCTACATAAATAAATAATACCTACGAAAAAATCGCAGCGCCATCGTGACTAGAAAAAAGATTACTTATAATAATATGAATAGATATTGAGAGGTCACCTTGATTTTTTACAAATCACATAAAATAGCTATCGTTGCTTTATGTGTAGGTATTAAGATTTACATGAAATATGCCTTTATTTAAATAAATAACTCTCCAAGATTTGGTACCTTAAATGATAAATGATTTTATTTTTTGTAAGTACAACTGACCCAACCCATCAGGAATATAGATTCGATTATTCTCATTTGTGGAACATCGAGGTGCTTTGACAAACATTAAACCAACCTACCTTTGACAAGGATAAGTAAATATGAACGTTCTTGTGATTGTTGTGATAGGAACGGGTTGATTCTTCAGTGTCGTTGTTGTTGTGAAGGCTGCAGACTTTGTATAGTGTATCGCGCTAGCCATTGCATTACCGTTATCCACATAAGTAAGGTAGGTACATAAATAAAATCACCAATCACTGTATAGTAGCAGATAATATAAATAGTTCACGTAGTTTTTATTTATAAATTTATTTTACTACCCGACTACGGCGAAGTAAAAGTAGGATTATGATTTTGGCCAGTATGTAGGTGCCTATGTAGGTATGTGGGTATGAATGTATGTTCATCTGTTCCCTCAGAACTTCTAAATTAGGTACTTATTATAATTTGAAAAATGAGATATCGGAAGCGTCATGAATTCATGATCATCCACTGGCTATGTAACGTCACGTTGAAAATGGCGCCGTCTAGACGACTTAAAGTGACAAACAAAAATAAAACATTGCAATGGTGCCGTTTGGTAGGTATCAACTGAAAGGGCTTAATTATAACATTTCAAAAATACGTATGTTGTAATGATGTCGCGAAGAGATGGATTATTCTGTTTCTCCGAGTTTTCATTGACAGGAATCAGGTTTTCAATGAAATCACTCACGTAGGCGAAAGTAACACGCACCAGTAAGATGACAATTGTAATTTAGAGGCTATAGTCTCACATGAATTAACAAACTAAGTTTTGATTACGTCTTCATGTGACAGGACGCGTTCACGAGTTCACGGGCATTGGAAGATCAGGAAACACATACCTACGTGTGGCCCAATAGTTCGTCTAGCGACCGTATGGTTCACTTGCCAAAAATAGACTAAACTAAATTCTGAACCCTTCGGTTTTGAGCCCAGTGCTCTATTTCCTTCCCCTCGCCCCGTGACCACCCGCTTCAAAACAGCATGAGAGGTAATAAAGATGTTAGATTTATGGCTAGTTTATGAAGTGCTGTGGGAAAGGAACAAATTATTACTCACCGTTTCACCATTTTTGCTAATTGGCAAAGGCTTAGCCGAGATAAGATAACGTTAGATATGAGATTTATGATGACATGTTTAGTTTAAATCTAATATTGGTATTTTACAAAGTAAATAGCATAGGAGTCATCATCGTCACCCCACTGCTGGACGGGAGTATATAATATAAGTCATCATCGTCATCCCACTGCTGGACGGGAGTATATAATATAAGTCATCATCGTCACCCCACTGCTGGACGGGAGTATATAATATAAGTCATCATCGTCACCCCACTGCTGGACGGGAGTATATAATATAAGTCATCATCGTCACCCCACTGCTGGACGGGAGTATATAATATAAGTCATCATCGTCACCCCACTGCTGGAAGGGAGTATATAATATAAGTCATCATCGTCACCCCACTGCTGGACGGGAGTATATAATATAAGTCATCATCGTCACCCCACTGCTGGACGGGAGTATATAATATAAGTCATCATCGTCACCCCACTGCTGGACGGGAGTATATAATATAAGTCATCATCGTCACCCCACTGCTGGAAGGGAGTATATAATATAAGTCATCATCGTCACCCCACTGCTGGACGGGAGTATATAATATAAGTCATCATCGTCACCCCACTGCTGGACGGGAGTATATAATATAAGTCCTTAGCTCCCAACCTCCTCCGCCTCCGCTGGATCCGAAATTGTACCAGTGAAACCTGTACCTACTTACACGATTATGCAACACAGATCAATAACATTTTAGCCGATTTTTTATCATGAGAACTTTGTACCTGTGTTACGGTCGTGGTATGAAGTCCAAAGTGCGGGCTGCGCCGGAGTCCGGAGTCCGAGGCCGCTCGGGTTCGGTCATCAAGGAAACATTCCAATAGTGTTTGCTACAGTCATGCGGTGGTCATACGTGTCATTGTCAACGCGGGTCGCGTGTATGATTGAATGACAATTCTGTGCCTCCTGTGACAAGTGATACAAATAAAAAATCAACACTTTACAGGAGAGCAAAAATAAGATTGAAAAAAATCTAGTTCGTGAACTAAGTAGGATAGGTTACACATAAGTACCTTCTTTTGTAGATAAAAACATTCACTTTCACTGTGCATTTTAATTTTTATGGTAAATATTATAGTTTTAAAGTAATTCATGAAAAATCTGTTAGTTGTACCTTTTTTACTTCCAATATGTGTTAAAATTACGTGATAAATGATTTAACTACAGTTAAATTATGTTGCACTTATAAATTGTCTTTGTGTAAACTGATATACAAGAAGTCAACAAATCTAATAACTCATTAGGTTATGTTCCTAACTGAATGTTGCTCAAACAAATAATAAAAATATTACCCCAAAGATTAGATTGTTTTACTTCTAACAGGGGTATTCTCATAATTTACCTGAATTGTATCAGTTTGCAAAAAATCTAGTCTTTTGAAATATGTGTTAAATGATACAAGTCAAGTTATACCTCTCATTAAAATACTTATTTATTGTGTAAATAAATGCAAGTCTTAGAAAAATAATTAACGTTTATAAATCTGCTTCAAAATCATTAATTCACTTACAAATAAGCCACAGTTTTATCAGAATTCTTAAGAAAGGTAAATTGAGATCTTTTAAAGGTAAGTAGTTTTAAACTAAAATACTAAGAAATGGCACAGATCAATCTTACGCAGGTATCATCATCATAAGCTATGTGAACCTGCTCAGTACAAAACATAGTATCACAACCATTGTCTGAATCTTACGAAATTATTAAAATTATTAAACATACCATAATTGCTAATACGTTAAAACTTACAAAGCACAGTTAACAACTGTCGACCTATCCTATATGCAGTAATTGCACTCTCTAAAATGGGCAGTTCGTCGTAAATGAAAAAAAGAATACAAAAATGTAGGTACGTAGGTACTTTAGTCAAAATAAAACCTTTAAAAAATATACCGACTGCGACTAGTAGGTAGACCAACAATATAACGTAGGTAGTTATAACAAACAAATAAATAAAAAATCTAATAACTTTTCGGAGTTATATGAACTAGAAATTAAATTACTCATCATCAGAATCATCATCATTATCCGGAGGAGTGTCTTTAACATCATTCTTGCAGCTCAGACTTCTGTAAAAGTCATGAGCGCTCTCATGAATAAAGCACAACAAATCTTATAGATCCTTCTTCTTTTCGGTTGAAATAGTCATCTTGGAGTGGTAGGCTTTCGGTACCGTATTTATTGTAATCATATCGTAAGCTTTACCTTGTTTATAACTACCCATGGTCATGTACTCAACATTCTTGAATTCTTTTTTGCTGGAAAAACGGGCTGTTTTCTTTGGTGTACAAAACAGATCGAACGTCGCACTATAGAAAATTTTCATTGGCTATATTGATTTTTCTAATAGTAAGAATTTGTTTTGAGAAAAAGTTGAAATCATAAAACATATCACAAGTAATCTCAATAACAGTAAACTGATGTTTTGTTTGAAGCTGTACGCACCAGCTGGTATTGGTACCAGCTAGTGCGTACAGCTTTGAAGCTGAGCTGTTGTTTGAACAAAGAAGCACACGAGAGACTATAATCTCTTGGCAAGTGAACATCCATACTCGTATGCTTCTTACGCTCAATCACGCATGGTCGGTGTCAGCCTCCATGTGAGAATAACCGGGTAAGAGAAATTTATAGGTATTCAATAGATTGTAACTGTTAGGATAGTTTAGTAACCAGCATCAACATTGTTGTAACAATCGAATTATTGTTTTGACCCGGGCAACTATCAGAGTACATGATCAGCATCTTGGCGATGCAGCAGTTGATTTATAATAAAATGGCATGGACATGAAGCTATGTCGTTCATTCTTCTATTCCCTTCACACTCCGGCCACATGTGTAGGTCCAAAGCTGTCTCTAGTACAATGCTATCGTTTGCAGGGGGTGGGCAAACATGGTTGCAAATCAAATGTTATGACCATAACACCTTCGCATGACTGAGCTAGTTGTTTTTCTCTTTTCTTTTCTTCGCAAGCAGCCTTAAGGGCCTAAGTCCCGTTTGGTAGCGTAACACGGTCACTTTATGAACCGTACTGCTCATTAACGGCTTGTATTGAAGATTTGAAAAATATATGTTTTTGCTATAGATTCATATAGATCATTTTGCCGAGGGTACTTTTTTGTACGGTTAATACTTTTGCTGTAAAAAAATATTTTCCAACACGCAATATTTTGGTTTCTATTCCATACTCCTACTAAACGGCTTCGTTATTTGGAAAAAAAATACACTGAAAAATAGATAGTTAGAGGTACCACAGAATCGCTAGAGCACAATTGTAAATTAATCAACATTTGCCAAGGAATATCCCCATTTTGAGATAAAGGCTCAGAGGTGCCCTGCGCGGGCGCGGGCGGCAGTCGTGCTTTAGCATTCAGACGGGAGATGAGGATACTATGGGCCTTAAATGTTTTTTGGTACTCTATGATTGTCTTCGTCACAGTTGCAGCCTGTGCCTCTAATGCGTACCTACATAAATTTCATATTTATGCGGTCACATTTTGAATAAGTATATAGATACTGATGGCTTTTTGAAGAACAAATTCATGGTATCGATTTGGTTTGACTTTCAGGTACAATATTATTATTCAGTTTTATATTCGTTCACACATAAAAATTGATCTGTGTAGAATTATGTAAGTCGAGATACATTAGTTATCACAAATTAGGTATAAATTTAGATTCGGATTTGTAGGTACATGTTGATTTGTACCCTAATCATTATTGAGAAAAATCGGTTCAATGTGATATAACTTTAAATATATCAATTTTCACGATAAATATATTGAAAAATAAAATGTGAAAATTAATATAATCGCTCTTATACCACAAAGCACGAAAAACAATGTGTGGAGCAATTACTTAAACGGGTTACAACTTGACATATATCTTAATTCACGATTTTTTTGCCAAAATCCTGTCAGTTACATCACTTTGCACCAAACTATCTTCGAAACTATAGCAGATAGAAGAACGTGAGTTAGACCAAAAAAATCGGTAATAATTTCTGATCATTTCTATGTAAAAATCTCAAAAAGGGTACAACTCGACTTGAATCACTCATCACAGGAGGCACAGCATTGTTGTTGGTGCACTGGTAGATTTTCGTGTTGTTTGGTAGAAACTAAATACCTACGTATGTAGTAAAACTAAAAATCAAACGATTGATGAAAAAAATGTGGGGCGCTTTGTTTAAATTAATTACAAGTAGGCTTTTTGAATTAAACATTGTTTATAAAAATAAGTGACAAGTTGCATAGGTAACTAGTAAGGTCGTAAGTTCGTAACTAACACAGTCAATCAAATGAATTTTTAACCGACTTCAAAAAGGAGGAGGTTCTCAATTCGTCGGAACCTTTTTTTTATGTATGTTCCCCGATTACTCGAAGATGGCTGGACCGATTTGGATTTTTTTTTGTTTGAAAGGGTATACTTCCCAGGTGGTCCCATGATCATCAAGTCAGGATCTGATGATGGGATCCTGGAGAAATAGAGAGAACTCTTCAAATTTTATAGGCACACGAAGCGATTTAGGTATTTTTTGGAAGAGTACTTTCTCGGAGTGGTCTCATTTCAATTTGGTGAAGATCTGATGAAGACCTTCGGAGATAGGCAACGGAACTCCTCAATAAATGATAGCAAATGGACTGGGATTGCTAAAATCTCATGTCTGTCTATTGCTTACACCAGTTCATAACATAACATCACGCCGGTATGCTGTGAAGGGGTAAGCAGCAAGGCGGTGACAAAAAATTCAAATACAGCTCCAAAGACACCGACTTCCGAAATTAAAGTTATTTTTCACTTTGTAGTGTTTTTTTGGAAGTCAGTTGTTTTTTTTTTGTATCAACTTTATCGTGTTAAATAAATCTAGTCCACGAAGTAATGAGGCCGCCCATTGTATATTTTATAGTGTAATTTGTTTTTTGTAATGGATTTTTGTGGTGCTGTTAGCGACGCGCTCATGTTTTAGATTTATAGATTAGTAATAATAACAAATACCTATGTATACCTAAGTACAAATGTATGGGCCACTGGACCCCCACCAAACACGCCGGCAGTTCGGTCCGTGCGAGCACCGCAAGCGGGTGCGTTTGTATGTGTATCTTGTTCTGTTCAAAAATAACCGTGCTATTTTCAAAATATAAGTTTTGAAGCCATCTTCGCGTTTTACTTCGCTGATTACCACCTACTACCAGCTACAAAGTGGTCCATCAAGCCAGATCAACTAAAACTAATGTTTGTCACGCCACCAGTGAAAAGCAAAATGGTGGGCACGCGAAGTACGGTGCGACGCGAGCGCGCGCAACGCAAACTTTTTGAAGAACAAAAGGCTGCTCAAGACTCAGATATTGAAGAGCGTAAGTCTTCAACTAGTGCAGCAGCTAAAAATATGGTATTCAAAACACCTGCGGCATCGCCGAGCATCAAAACAGAAAACACGTTGCCAAGGTCGAAAGGTCATTCCGACACATCATCTGTAAAAGCTCGAAAGGCGCAGTTGGTTTTGGATGCTGCTAAGCAAAAGGCACAGATACGACTGGAACTCATAGACAGACAGCTAGAAGCGGACTTAGCTGAACTAGAGGAAGAAGAAAAATACAGTCCACACGAAGAATGCGCTCACGACGTGGAGCAATGGCTGGAACGGAGTCATCACGATTTGATGCAATCGGCCCCCGATCATGGCGACCCCTCGGGCAAATTGCATCCGCCTGACACAGAACCAGCCGCGCCTGTAAATGCCGTCCTTTTTACGGCACCAGCAGCACCACCAGGGCTACCTACGTCACCTGAGAATCCGCCACTTTCAGTGCCACATCTGCCGATGGAGTCGCACCCACACACTGTACCCGCACCGCCACCAGCGGCGGAGGCCACGTGTATGCAAGTGACTATTCAGATGCTAGCTGGCGCGTTGAAAGACCTGGCTTCTACGAGTGCACCGAATACTAACCTTATAACTCGATTAAGCACGCCGAAGGATCTTCCAGACTTTTCAGGAGACCCACTGGAATTTCTACAATTCAAACAAGCCTATAAAGAGTCAACCGAGCTTTGTAAATTTTCTGCTCAAGAAAACCTGTGGAGGTTGAGAAAATGTCTCCGAGGAGCTGCCAAAGATGCAGTCGCAGCCTTACTTATTTCTGCGAGTCCACCGTGCAAAATCATGTCAACCTTGGAGTTACGTTTTGGAAATGCTGATTTAATAATATCAAAAATAGTGCAGGATATCAAGAAATTGCCCCCAATGTCACAAAGCTATCACAATGAGATCGTGCCATTTTCAGTGAAGGTGCAAAACCTTATACAAGCAGTGCGAGCAGTTGGACGCGAAGAGTACTTACAAGGTATGAGCATAGTTTCAATTATATTATCCAAGCTGCCTACAACACTGTTATCTAAATGGTCTGATTATAGTTACCCACTCATCACCGAAGGACAGAAATCCCGTATGGTCATTTTATCTGATTTCTTGCACGATGAGGCCGTAAAGATATCAGTTACATCAAATATCTATTTTACGAGTTCTCGCACTGACCAATATAAAAACAATCATCATAAAAACAAAGATGGTTCCGGCAATCGATCTCAAACTATATTATTGCAAACAGATGATGATAATGATAACTGCAAATTCTGCCGTACCTCAAAACATAAGCTAACTGAATGTAAACAATTCAAGAAGGGATTACGTAAAACCAGATGGGAGTTCGTAAAACGTAACGGGATATGTTATAAATGCCTACTGTCGCGCCACGCGCGTGATACATGCTCAGCACCGCCTTGCGATAAGAACAGCTGTGGCGAGGGGCATCACAATCTACTTCATTACGTCGGAAACAAGCCTAAAACTGACGCTGGAAGTAGCCAGGTTCCGGAGCCGAAGCTGACGCCTGTGCAGGCGCCGACAACGTCGCTAATGTCCTCCGCCGATAGTACACAAACAGTGACGCATATAAACGCGAGTGAAAACAAAGTGTTGCTTAAAGTCGTACCTATACGTATACATAGTGCTAACGGTGTATTCAGTGCAAATGCCCTACTTGATGACGGATCGACCGTCTCGCTTATCAGTGCGGGGCTAGCGAAGCGCGCGGGGCTTCGTGGCCGCTCAGAGACGATGCGAATCCGCGGAGCCTGGTCTGACGATGAACTGGTATGTGAAACGACCATCGCGAATGTTACACTATCGGGTATGGACAATAAGATGCATAATGTGACAGTTCGGTGTGTTGATAAATTAAACTTACCTTTGCAACAACTTTCTGTTGTCGATTGTAATAATTATAAAAACCTGTTTGGGATAAATGATAAGTTATGCAAATATAATGTAAAACCTGAGATTTTAATAGGTCAAGATAACTGTCATTTATTGTTACCTCTTAAAGTTATGGTAGGTAAATTATATGAGCCGTCCGCTACGTTAACTCCCCTAGGTTGGTGCATACACGGAATGATGCGAAGGCCGCACGCTCGGCACGCGCAGGTCGCTGCCTGCACTGTCGAGGCGCACGCCACACTGCTGTTGAGTTCGTCAGCTACAATCGCCGCGGACAGGGATGAGTGCTTGCTACGGGAACTCCACGAGGAGGTGAGGCGCTCATTTGCTGTAGACGCCCTGGGAGTGTCAGGTAAGCCGAGACAAAATATTAATGATACTTGTGCCGTCGCTCAGCTGGAGAAGTCTGTCGAACTCGTCAACGGTCGCTGGCGTGTGGGTCTGCCCTGGAAGGATGAGGCCTGCGCTATGCCCGACACCTATCCTAACGCTTTCAAAAGGTTAAAGGGGATAGAAAGGAAAATGGCACGTGACGATGGTTTCGCCGACAGATACCGAGAGCGTATAAATCATTTATTACAAAATGATTACGCTCACAAGATGGAAAAGCAACTGCCGGCACCCAGGACGTGGTATCTACCCCACTTCGGGGTAGATAATCCCAACAAAAGGTCGCTTAGGTTAGTGTTCGATTCCGCCGCTCCAGTTGGTGATAAATGTCTCAATGATTATTTACTCACAGGGCCAGACTTGTTGTCATCCCTGTTTGGTATAATGCTGCGGTTTAGGGAATATTCAATTGCAGTAACCGGTGAAATCAAGGACATGTTCCTTAGGGTCAAAATTCGCCCTGAAGATCAACACGCGTTTAGGTTCCTTTGGCGGAACAGCCCTGATGAACCAGTTGATATTTACATTATGACGTCACTTATTTTCGGCGCTAACTGTTCTCCGTTTGTAGCTCAGTTTGTTAAAAATGTAAATGCGCGTCGTTACGAGTCGACATTTCCAGCCGCTGTTAATGCGATATACAAATCGCACTATATGGACGACTACATTGATAGCCTGCCGGATGAAACGACGGCGATAGAAATGGTTGAAAATATTAGTAAGATTCATAGTAGTGGTGGTTTCGAAATGCGTAACTGGACAAGTAATAGCATTGCCGTTTTGGATAGTGTTCCAAGGGATACTTTAGGTACCGCCAGCGTTAGGTTCAAATTTGAACAGGAGTACCATGGCGAGCGCACCTTGGGACTCATTTGGTATCCTGGAGAAGATGAATTAGGTTTCGACGTATCTCTGAAACGAATACCTGAAAATATTATTTTAAATAAGGATAGGCCGACTAAAAGAATGATGTTGCGAATAGTTATGTCGATTTTTGATGTGTTGGGATTCTTAGCACCATTCACTATTCAGGGCAAAATTATGTTGCAAGATACTTGGCGCCTAAATATAGGCTGGGATGACGTAGTACCCGATAGTATCTTCAATAAATGGTGTAAATGGATCGAGTTATTAAAAGATATAAAGCAAATACGTATACCTAGGTGCTATAATAAACCTATTGTGTTACAAGGTGGGAGCGAGACGGGACGAAAACCGGTCGCCGAGCCAGTGATGATAAGACCACCTCCTCCCGCCACCGCACCCACGGACCCCGCGCTGGAGTTATCTGCTACGAGAAGCTGCTACGAGACGTGTAGACCGCCTACGACAACCGCTACGTGTGCTACGCCGGCAAGTAATAATTATACATGCTTACAGCTGCATTTATTATGCGACGCATCTGTTCAAGCCATGTGTTGTGTAGCGTACTGGCGATGGATAGTCAATGGGAAAGTTAACGTTGCATTTATAGCAAGTAAATGTCGTGTTTTACCTGTTAAGCCCATGACTGTGCCCCGAGCCGAGCTACAGGCGGCGCTGTTAGCTGCACGATTGGCTGATACCGTGCTGAAGGAACACAGATTAGCGCCTGGCCGACGATATTTTTGGTGTGACTCCACAACCGTTTTACAGTGGATTAGAAATAACACACGTAGGTATAAAACGTTCGAAGCGAACCGATTAGGAGAAATCGATGAACTTACGCGTATTTCCGAATGGAGATATGTACCTACCAAATTAAATGTAGCAGATCTTGGTACTCGTGATGAATTTAACCACGCATTGTTTCACAGTGAATGGTTCACAGGGCCCGATTTTTTATACAAAGACGAGTCCTTATGGCCTGCTGACGTCGTGAACCCCGACATCGACGGAGACGAAGGGAGTTTAGAGTGTGTAGCTATGATACATAAGCCTACATGTAACTTACCTGTTCCTGAGCCGCAGCGGTTTTCTTCCTGGCTTCACTTGCTGCGAGCCACGGCCGTCATTCTGAAATTTATTGACAGATGCAAGAGACTTACCGGAGAGGTTGACTGCGATGCGATGGCTCGAGCTGAAATCCTGTTACTGAAGAAGGCGCAGGTGGACTCATTCTCCGCCGAAATATCTGCAATTAAAAATGGAAAGCACATATCACGAGATAGTAAGTTACTTACCTTGTCACCGTATTTAGACGAAACTGGTTTACTTCGACTCGGTGGCCGCATCGATGTTGCATCAGACGTGGACCTAGAAATGAAGAGACCAATCATACTAGATGGAAAACACGACATAACGCGTCTTCTTGTCCGGTTCTTTCACGTTAAGGCAGCACACGGGAACCAGGAAATGGTCGTTAATAACCTAAAACAGAAATATTGGATTGTTAGAATAAGGCCAACAGTTAAAAGGGTGGTTTCGAATTGCATGCTATGCCGCTTAAGGAAATGTAAGCCTCAAGTGCCCAGAATGGGTGACTTACCTCATGCCCGAGTAGCACATCACCACCGACCATTTTCATTTTGTGGTCTGGACTTGTTTGGTCCAATGGAAGTGACTGTAGGCAGGGGAAGGCAGAAGAGGTATGGCGTTTTGTTCACCTGCCTAACTATACGAGCGATTCATATCGAGCTTGTCCCGTCACTCACGTCAGACTCCTTGATTATGGCGCTGCGACGCATGGCAGCACGGCGAGGTTGGCCCTGTCATCTGTACTCTGACAATGGCACCAACCTAAGAGCAAGCGATAAGGAGCTGAAGCAGTCGGAGCAGGCACTTAATATGGATGCTCTTAAGGCCGTCGGTGTGAACAACGCCATGCAGTGGCATTTTATACCCCCCTCCAGTCCTCACTGGGGTGGAGCCTGGGAGAGGCTAATTCGGAGCGTTAAAACATCACTTCGAGTTATAATGAACGAACGCGCTCCACGCGAAGAAGTGCTGCTTACCCTGATGGCGGAAGTTGAGAACATGGTTAACGGTCGTCCGCTGACACACGTGTCCGTCGACCCTGAAAGCTTGGAAACTTTAACTCCTAACCATTTTCTTTTAGGTAGCTCATCCAACACACCTATCATTGGGACTTTCGACGATTCCGACATGTTTTTACGCAAACAATGGCGAAGGTCACAGGCGTTAGCGGATATGTTTTGGCGTAGATGGGTGAAAGAGGTTCTCCCTGACTTACTACCACGAAGAAAATGGAACGAGGAGGTGAAACCTTTGCAGGTAGGTGACGTAGTTGTAGTGGCTGATCCTAACAGTCTTCGTAGTACCTGGCCGAAGGGTGTTATCCAGAAGACATGTCCAGGTAAGGATGGACGAATCAGACTGGTCGAAGTGAAGACTAAGACTGGTGTCTGGAAGCGACCTGCAGCCCGCGTCGCGCGTATTTCACTCGGTGAGGAGTGCTGAGCCAGCACTGGGGGGAGAATGTTAGCGACGCGCTCATGTTTTAGATTTATAGATTAGTAATAATAACAAATACCTATGTATACCTAAGTACAAATGTATGGGCCACTGGACCCCCACCAAACACGCCGGCAGTTCAGTCCGTGCGAGCACCGCAAGCGGGTGCGTTTGTATGTGAATCTTGTTCTGTTAAAAAATATCCGTGCTATCTTCAAAATATAAGTTTTAAAGTCATCTTCGCGTTTTACTTCGCTGATTACCACCTACTACCAGCTACAGGTGCCATAAACAATAAATAGATAAATAATAACTTGACCGGTTTACTAGTAGCCACTGAAGAGTTCCACTATCCACACTAGCCACCTGCTGGCTCCATTATAAGATCAGCGCCAAGATACCACCAGAGTACTTTTTTATGTATACCTACAGGCAAAATATCAAATTATAGCATTGTCTACCGAACTACGTATACCTACGTAAAAAGTTTCAATTCACAGACAAGACTAGAAGTACTTACATTAAAATTAACTTCCAAGATATATTATAATGGCATTGTTTGTTTGTTAGTTACAAGTGAAGCTAATAAAAGCGTGTTAAAAGTTTAACTTTGGCACTATCAGGTGGCAGTCCCGCACGGTTTATAGAATTACCCTTGAACGACATAGCCATGACATCGGCAAATCTTGGCATCGGCTAACCATTCATTCTTATGCCAGGGGTGCGGGTTGTTCGATACCGTAGCCCATAGACTTATCATTATTACGACATAGGTATGGAACCACGACCGTGTCGTAATATATTGAGTGATATAAAAATGTTTACCGCCCAACGGAGTGGGCACGGGTCAGCTAATAAACATATAGATTAGAAAACTATTTTACTCTTCGAGTCCTTCGTACCTGTACAGTACCAATATGCTGAGCAAGTAAATAGGGATGAGTAATACCTACAATCTACATGCGCATATCCATTAAGCAAAACATTTATTAGTAAATAGGTCAGCGGTATGAGCAGCGCTGTGGTTGCATTGGTGGCTAATGGTGGACGTTAGCTTAGCGACCCTCGACACTCGACCCACGACACCATTACTTATAGAAGAGACAATTACTCTCTGTAATGATGATGCAGACACGCGGTAAAAATGTTCCGTTATTCTCAAAATTCTGCGTTGTTCTCGAAGCTTGTTCTATATTTTTTTTTAAATAAAATAAAAAAATAAAATCCATTTATTTCAGGTAGGTACTCCCATATTCTCACAACCACAAGTTACAAATACGAAATAAATACAAATCACAATATAAAAATAAATACAATATCATCAAAATACAATGTTAAATAAAAATTATCAAGTGAAATGTCAAATAAAATAAAAATTTAAAAATAATCGGAAATTAATAATATGGAATACAAATAAAAATAAAAGTTTAGGGCAAAATCAAAAATACGAGCTTTATAATATTTAATTCATGGAGCTAGGTGGGTAGGTACTGGTAGTGCGTAGAAGGAAGCGATCGTGGCAGGTATTTTTAAAATTTTATGCTTTCACGCAATATGCCAGAAGGACACGAGTCAGTGGTTGTACCGGTGCGTGGTCACGTGTTTGCGTCTGTGCGCGTGCAGCCGACTAGCTCCACCAGCACCCACCGGCGCGCGGCGGCGGCGGCGCAGCGCGGGTGGCGCAGCGGCACGGCTGGTGACGTGGTGTGTGTGGCCGTATTACACGTGGTGACGTAGTCGCGGTCGCGCCGTTCGTCGCTGTTCGTAATTGGCTGGCAACCTGCTTGTTTGTGTCGCAATTCGAGACTCCGTTGCGTCAGCGCACTTCTTGTTGGAATAATAGATGTAATTACACGTCGTGGATCAGAAATAATACCTAATTACCTACTTATGGTTGTACACACGGCTACACATCAAGCTATACATTTCCAGTATAAGCTGATCTGGCATTGAATAGGATTTCCGTACAGTGCGAGATCAGCATAAACTGGAAAGTATTAGCTTGATGTGTAGCCGTGTGTACCTATTCGATCATTAGTGACACATTATTGTCTTTTGCACAAAACAATTTGTAACCCCTTTTTTTACTTTTGGTGCCTCCTTAAGTATTATGGGTCTCGTAAACTTTTTTGCCATTCATGTATGCTTTACAATCGCCACTCATCACATCAGTCATAAATCTGTACAAGAAAATATTATTTACTTGAATATAAATGTAATTTCCGTGTGTTTGCTAATCGGAGGCCGGAGGTGAACTCAATATGGAATGTGACTTTTTATGTAAGCATAGGTATGTACCTATGCTTACATAAAAACCCACATTCCGTAAATCAAATCAAATCAAAATATTTTATTCCATAAAAGCCTGCATGTGCACATAGGAAACGTCAGAAGCTAGGTGCACGGTTCCAATTTGTCGCTTCCTATGGAGAAGAGCCAGCAAGAAACTCCACGGTTACTCTTTTAAAAATAATTGGCTTTTACAATGTTTTCAAATTACAGTGATAATAGGTATGGGAGGACAGTGCAGGCCAGTCATTAAGTACCGTACCAGGTATTTAGAGGAATGAAAAAACAGAATAGAAAATCGTCTACAAATCTAGTCTGTAAGGCCTACAACGTTCTCTAATTCACAATATGTAAAAGAATCTACCTATATAAAATGAACCCATTTGAACCAAGTGACATAATTTCCATGACAATCACCTCGTGAAAGCCGAGAAAGATAAACAAATCAAGTATCTTGACTTGGCTCACGAGGTTGTCGACATGTGGGATGTGGACTCAGCGATCATTGTACCGATAGTTGTTACAGCCAATGGCTTGATAGCCAAGAGCCTCGACCAACATCTGAGGAGGCTCTCGTTGGGCAGCTGGGTCAAGGGCTTGATTCAGAAAGCGGTACTCCTGGACACGGCTCGCATTGTTTGGAGGTTCCTCTCTCTGGAGCCCTGACCAAATCAAATCAAATCAAATCAAAAGTCATTTATTCAAACTAGGCTGAGAGTCAGCTCTTTTTGAACGTCAAAATAAAATTACATAAGACAGTCCCCCCAAAAACGCCCGCCCTTCACCACTTCCTAGTGCTTTAGCTGGGAAGAAGAAGTAGCGGAACAAACTCCCCAGCAGCACAGCTGTCTGTTAAGTTAGAAGAACTTGATTCTATACAATAATAGGTAATAAAAATTACGAAACACAAAAAAAAAACATAAAATTTGCCATATGTCAGCTAGCACACGCCAATATACCATCAAAAATTTAAAACTAAAAATAATAGAAAATTAAAATAAAACGTAAACAGAACTTCCAATCTAATTAAAAGCCTCTAGGCATAAAGGGCATGCCCACTTACATATGCAATTCTGCATTATGCAAATATAGCTATGAGTAACTTAAAGTAACAAAAGTTAAACTAGGACCTCTGGACTAAATTTAATAAAAACTTAATACAATTTTGCCATATGTCAGCTAGCACACGCCAATATACCATCAAAAATTTAAAACTAAAAATAATAGAAAATTAAAATAAAACGTAAACAGAACTTCCAATCTAATTAAAAGCCTCTAGGCATAAAGGGCATGCCCACTTACATATGCAATTCTGCATTATGCAAATATAGCTATGAGTAACTTAAAGTAACAAAAGTTAAACTAGGACCTCTGGACTAAATTTAATAAAAACTTAATACAATTAACAATAACAAAACCATGGTCAGCAAGACGACCAGTCACCACGAGCATAACGCAAAGATCAGCCATTACCGCCCTCGCCATATTTGAGGGAAGGAGGCAACCCGACCCCCGACGCTACCGCAAGCAGTGACATCTAAGGGAGCATGACGAACTTGCTGCCGGTTGCACTGGCAAGAATAATCTTGAATTGTCGAGGTCGCTAGCTAACTACATATTGCAATACTACTCATTAAAAAAAAAAACATTGTAATGAGTAGATTAAGTCAACAAATAAATGAAAAAAAAAAGAAAAACTGAATTATACAGTCAGATAAAATAAGCAATTATATGAAATAACATAATGATATAACCTGTCAGTGGGTAAGCTAATTCTGATGAAAGAACACAAACATTGTCTTGAGTTAATCACAGCGACCAACAATTCTTATCATTTAAGTAGTCGTTAATAGAATAGTATGCCTTTGAACAAAGGGTGGATTTTACTTTAGCTTTAAACGCACTAAAATGCAAATCTAGCAAGAAAGAGGGTAGCTTGTTAAAGAAGGTTATACCCAGACCTACAAATGAGCTATGAACCTTATGTAGCCGGTGAAAGGGAATACGTAGTTTGACCTTATTTCTATTATTAATATTATGAATATCATTGTTTTTAGTGTACAAGTGTATATTTTGCCTAATAATAGGTCTTTACCTATGAAATTGCCGTTTTGTATGAAAAAATTTAAACGAATTTTTTTCATGTATTTTTTATTTGTATTAATCGAAGTAATCACCCATGCAATCAATGCATCTTTGCCATCGCAGTGGCAGTTTATTGATGCCCTTCTTAAAGAAATCAGCTGGACGGGAGGCAACAAATTCTTCAAAGGCATTTTGTACTGCCTCTCGGGTATTGAATTTTTTTCCCGCCAAGAAGTTATCCAAATTCTGGAAAAAGTAGTAGTCTGTAGGCGCAAGGTCTGGTGAGTAGGGCGGATGACGGAGAGCTTCCAACCCCAGTTCTTGCAACTTGGAGACCGTCTGCTGTGCAGTATGAGGTCGCGCGTTGTCGTGCAGGAGCAGCGGAGACGAGCGATTGACCAATGCTGGTTGGAGATGTGCCAGCTTCTCCATCATTGTGTTCAGTTCTTCACAGTACACATCTGCAGTAATGCTCACCCCGTTTGGTAAGAAGCTGTGATGAAACACACCGGCGCTAGACCACCAAACAGTGACCATCACTTTTCTAGGGGTAAGTTTTCGTTTAGGGCATTGTTTAGGTGCTGAACCAGGATCCAACCAACTTGCTGAGCGCTTGCGGTTATCAAACAGAATCCATTTTTCATCGCAGGTAACAATGCGGTTCAAAATTCCTTCATTTGTGTGTCTGTTGAGCAGTGCAAGGCACGTCTCGACGCGTACTTCGCGCTGACGATCATTGAGTTCGTGGGGCACCCATTTGTCAAGCTTTTTTACCTTGCCAATTTAACGCAAATGGACCAATATTGTTTTGACGCTAACGTCGAAAGCTGCTGCTAATTCAGCCGTAGATTGTGTATCATCAGCTTCCACAATCGCCTTTAATTCGTCATTGTCGACCAAAGTCTTCGGACGACCGCGAGGTTCATTTTTCAGGTCGAAATTTCCAGAACGGAAGCGAGCAAACCAATAACAGGTGGTGCGTTGGTTTGTAGTGTTAGCTCCGTAAACGTCGTTGATGTTGCGTGCCGCTTGTGCCGCGTTGCTGCCACGACGGTACTCATATTCCATAATTACTCGAATTTTTAACGTATCCATGATGACGAAAAAGATTGAAATGCGATGAAAATGTAACACTAATCAATAAACAAATGACTACTTTTGGAAAAAAAAAATCCATGTTTTTAAAATAAAATTAATTTGAAATTAGAATTCTTACCCAAACAAAAATTATTTTGATTTGAAATGGCCAGTACTGCAAAACGGCAATTTCATAGGTAAAGACCTAATATATAAGATGTTGGCGAAGATGAATTGCGATGCCACCGTGAGAATCCCAACATCTTTTAACAGAATGCCGTAGGACATAACTCTATGAAAATAACTAAAATAAACTAACCGAGCTGTAGTGTGCGTAGTCCCAGCGGAAAAGTGTCGAATTTCGTAATTTCAGTTTAGCAGATATTTAGTGTATGACGTCGTGTAATTGTGTATGGTAAATAAAAATTTGTGCATCCAGCCGTTGAGGAGCTATTCAACAAAAACTGATTCCGCTGGGACTACGTCATCCCAGCGGCACTTTTTTAAAAAAATGGACGTACAAGAAAAAAAAATCATTCAATAATTAGTGTGTAACGAGAGGTAAATGTGTATGTTTAAATGAAATTTGTGTGTCAATACACTGCGGAGATAATCAAGTTGCCGCTGCGCTGACGTTTGGCTATTTGATGAAAACCATATAAAACAGTTTAGTGCACAGTTGTAATTTTTTACACACGTTGCTTTGAATTTGTGTATAAAGTGTGTGAAAACAGAATTTGGAAAAAATATACCGTTCAGAAGATATACACGTAAAAGTAAAATAAGGTTATTAGGTCCAAGTACTTAAAATAGGAAGTCTAGAGCCTAACTTATAACGTTTATTTGTATCTTGTAGGGGTCTACAATGTCTTGCCAAGTTTCATTTATGTGCTCTTTGTAATTAATGAGCAATGGCATAATTTACTACGACTGGACCGCTATATTTTTGACATCCGATTGTAGGATTTTTTATTGGAAAAGAAGAATACAAAATATGCAGATATTTAGTGTATTAATGCAACTATTCACGCGTAAAATTTCAGCTCATTACACTAAATAATTAAAGAGATATAATCAAAATGCTAGAACAACCGCAAAACGTGGATAAACCGACCAAGTTTGAGAGGCTACGAAAAAGCGGGCCTGCAGTATATAGAGCTAACGTTCTACATTTTCCAGTGTTATGTGACCATGTGACCATTATTGAATCGGTACAGGTGGGCACACAATTCTTGAACAAGTAACTAATAACTTTCGTGATTAAACTAGTAAGTCACTTGTTTTTTCCTAAACTTACGAAATGGTTACAATAATAATTACATCTGTATTAACAAATGCATTTATTTGTAAGAATATTACAAAAAATTGTAACAGTAGGTAAGTATTATGTCCTTAATATTCTGCTGCTTCCAGCGTACGTAGCGTTTTGATGTTACACGGTACAATAGAAATACTAATAATAATTAGTAAAAAAACATTATTTTTTATTACTAAATGGGCCTGCTGTTGACCTCGATCACACCTGTTGGAAAGCGATTGACGAGGTCTATGACGGATCAAAAAAATATTAACACCAGTAGTCTTTTCAAACGTCAAACGGTATAAATCTACCTTCATAATTGAGTCAATTATTACTGATCTGCGATTGTATGATATATTTGTTGCTGTAAACGCTCGAACGAGACGACCAACTCCCGAAAATGTACTAGTAAAACCTAAGAGTTACTTACCTACAAAGGTACATATGGCTTTTACAGTAGGCAATATATTTGTTATTTATATTTCATAAAAGAACTGATTCTTTGTATCAATGTTATTATTACTTTCTCTAATGTTGTTTTATTTTATTAGTCATTGGTGCCGATTCTGGTGGCACAAAATTCTCTAAACTAAACTAAAAATCACCAAAATTTAGTTTATTCCTGTCAAACGACGATTTCCCATTCTGAAATTGACTAAAGTGACACAACTTAACTATATTTTAGTTTGACAGCACTAAGATTGCACTGAATTATTAATTTAGTGAAGATGGTAATTTTGCTATTCTGAGTTTGTCGTTTTTCACCAAAAATGTTGACTATATTAATTTTTCTAAATAAATCTGACTATTTTTAATCGTGATTAAAAAAGTGTGGAATAAAACTAGTGGTCATGAACTAAAATTTACACCAACACTTCGACTGCAAAAACAGTACTGATCTTTGTTTTCTTTTCGTTTGCTTATATCTCGAAAATGGTGTGTCCTATCGCAAAAATGATGATAATTTCGACCCCCATAACCCCGTAAGCCCCATAATCCCAACATGTAGGTAATATTTTTTTTTTCCATACTAAAAGTGAAAAATTCCATATAAAAAAACGTCGAGGCTGCCCCCCTGCGCACGCTTCATTCAGCTCTTAAAAAAATCATTGCGTAGGGCACACAAGGACCACTTTGCGAAGTCAAAAGAAAAAAAATATCACCTGCAGGCTTGGTACGACAACCGGAGAAGCGTTTTGTCGACGGAAAACAAGACAAAAATGACGTTTCCGTGTAGACAGTTGTCAGTTTTTCCCCGAGAAATGTAGACAAGCGTTTTCTATTCTACAGTAGAGTAGAAATAGAAAGCGTCATGCGTGTGTGTAATATTTTGCGTACTAACATTAGTTTTTAAGACTGTAATACTAACAAAATGGAACCTGATTTCCGAAATAAACGATTATTTATTTATTTAAGCCTGCTGGAGTCGCGATTGTCAAATTCGATTTTAGTTGTGTCAAAATTATTTTTAAGTTTAGAGATTTGTTTTTTGCAGAATAGCTTTAAGATTCTCATAGCCAAAAGTAAGGAATTTTAGTGATAGTTTAGTTCGGTGTACAAGAGAATCGGCACCATTAGCTAACTAATAAATATTTGTAATAGTACAAAGTTAATACAGTGTTTTATTTTCTGCTAAACTATTATGTACGCACCTATACGAAACTATTAAATATATTAACGATACTATACTGGAAAATGTAGAACGTTAGCTCTATATACTGCAGGCCCGCTTTTTCGTAGCCTCTCAAACTTGGTCGGTTTATTCACGTTTTGAGGTTGTTCTAGCATTTTGATTATATCTCTTTAATTATTTAGTGTAATGAGCTGAAATTTTACGCGTGAATAGTTGCATTAATACACTAAATATCTGCATATTTTATATTCTTCTTTTCCAATAAAAAATCCTACAATCGGATGTCAAAAATATAGCGGTCCAGTCGTAGTAAATTATGCCATTGCTCATTAATTACAAAGAGCACATAGAGTAGAAATAGAAAGCGTCATGCGTGTGTGTAATATTTTGCGTACTAACATTAGTTTTTAAGACTGTAATACTAACAAAATGGAACCTGATTTCCGAAATAAACGATTATTTATTTATTTAAGCCTGCTGGAGTCGCGATTGTCAAATTCGATTTTAGTTGTGTCAAAATTATTTTTAAGTTTAGAGATTTTTTTTTTGCAGAATAGCTTTAAGATTCTCATAGCCAAAAGTAAGGAATTTTAGTGATAGTTTAGTTCGGTGTACAAGAGAATCGGCACCATTAGCTAACTAATAAATATTTTTAATAGTACAAAGTTAATACAGTGTTTTATTTTCTGCTAAACTATTATGTACGCACCTGTACGAAACTATTAAATATATTAACGATACTATACTGGAAAATGTAGAACGTTAGCTCTATATACTGCAGGCCCGCTTTTTCGTAGCCTCTCAAACTTGGTCGGTTTATTCACGTTTTGAAGTTGTTCTAGCATTTTGATTATATCTCTTTAATTATTTAGTGTAATGAGCTGAAATTTTACGCGTGAATAGTTGCATTAATACACTAAATATCTGCATATTTTATATTCTTCTTTTCCAATAAAAAATCCTACAATCGGATGTCAAAAATATAGCGGTCCAGTCGTAGTAAATTATGCCATTGCTCATTAATTACAAAGAGCACATAAATGAAACTTGGCAAGACATTGTAGACCCTTACAAGAAACAAATAAACGTTATAAGTTAGGCTCTAGACTTCCTATTTTAAGTACTTGGACCTAAAAACCTTATTTTACTTTTACGTGTATATCTTCTGAACGGTATATTTTTTCCAAATTCTGTTTTCACACACTATATACACAAATTCAAAGCAACGTGTGTAAAAAATTACAACTGTACACTAAACTGCTTTATATGGTTTTCATCAAATAGCAAAACGTCAGCGCAGCGGCAACTTGATTATCTCCGCAGTCTATTGACACACAAATTTCATTTAAACATACACATTTACCTCTCGTTACACACTAATTATTGAATGATTTTTTTTTCTTGTACGTCCATTTTTTAAAAAAAGTGCCGCTGGGATGACGTAGTCCCAGCGGAATCAGTTTTTGTTGAATAGCTCCTCAATGGCTGGATGCACAAATTTTTATTTACCATACACAATTACACGACGTCATACACTAAATATCTGCTAAACTAAAATTACGAAATTCGACACTTTTCCGCTGGGACTACGCACACGAGCTGTATCAACGTCAGTGTATTGTCTTACTTTCCTGACGGCGTAGGCGGCCGAACTGAACCTTCCCGCTAGGCTTGATATATGTAATCCCCACTGAAGTTTGGCATCTACTGTTAAGCCTAGAAAAACTGCTGAGTCTACAGTTTCAAGCACCTCATTATCTAAGACGATGTTGGGTCCTAAATTACTATCATTCGGTAAGGCGAACTTGATACATTTCGTTTTCTTGGCATTGAGAACTAGGTTTTTTACGGTAAACCAATCCGTAACCATTGAGAGTGCACTGTTTACGTCGTCAAAATCTTGACTGTTCCTGTCTACTTTAAAGATAAGAGAGGTATCATCAGCAAACAGTACAACGTTACAGATATCCTTTAAATAGAATGGTAAGTCATTAATATACACTAAGAATAAGAATGGACCTAGTATTGAGCCTTGAGGTACACCTAATTGAACTGGTCGCCCGGATGATTTCACACCATTAACATCTACACATTGGTGCCTATTTTGCAAATAAGAGCTTATTACGTTAAGAGCTTCGTTTTGAACACCGTAATGACGTAGTTTACGCAAAAGCGTGTCATGGTGCACGCAATCAAAAGCTTTGGAGAGATCACAGAAAACTCCAATAGCATTTTGCGAGTTTTCCCACGCGTAAAAAATGTGTCTCAGCAGAGCAACACCCGCATCTGTAGTTGAACGACCTTTGGTAAAGCCATATTGTTCATCGTGAAGGAGGCTATTTAAATTAAAATGTCTTAGCAACTGCTTGAGTATTAACTTTTCAAATATTTTACTAAATGCAGGTAAGATAGAAATAGGCCTAAAATTGCCAATGTTATTTTTATTACCTGATTTAAATAATGGTATGACTTTACTACTCTTCATGAGGTCAGGAAAAGACCCTAGATCAACACATTTATTAAAAGTAACAGCTAGATAGGGGGGCTACGATGTCGATTATATTACTTAAAAGCTTAATGGAGATGCCCCAGTAGTCTCCAGTGTTTTTAGACTTAAGTGTGTTAAAAATGTTAACTACATCAAGAGGCGTTACATGTTCGAAACTAAATAAGCGACTACATTTGGGCACACTACTGTGCAAAAGATTTTCAGCTTTAGACGGGGACGAATTTAAGGAGCGAGTCGTAGTAATAGGTATGTTGGCAAAAAACTCATTAAATGCCTCAGCTACGTCGGCAGCTTTATCAACTAATTTGTTAATTTATATGTGTATTTAATTGAATAAAGGAGATAATAAAAGAATAAAAAAATAGCATAGTAATTTGGGAGCAGTTAAATAGACTTTCACATAGTTTTGCTGTTAATGAGGTACTAGGGAAGCCACAAGTGCAGAAGGAATTGTGCATCTTGAGTTCACCCCTAAAAAATATGCTGCACCTATGCAGGTGCAGCATCTTTTGTAGGGTTAGTATCAATATACCTCATAGAAACTAGGTTACTACTTTCCTATTTGGTTACATATTACAAAGAGGTAAAATTTGTTTATTTGTTACATGTAGAGGGTTTTTTTTTGGGTAGGAAATCATCAAATAACTTCTCTCGCTCTGGGTGGAGCAGGAGGGCGTGTCAGACTTTTACTGACTAAAGCCCACCCGTGTTCCCTCAGTTGTCTGTGTGCCAGGGGCCGCGGTATCTCTTTCGAACAATCCGCACCCCTGGCAGGCATCGGCCCTTGCAGACCCCACCAGTTGGTGCTGACATCTTTTTAAGGCGCGCGTGGAACACAACGCGCCGTCGACCCGGGCTTGGTCCTTACCGGACAGCGAGCTACCCATTACTCGCCGACCGCAAGTCCGCGCCTACGGTGGCCGAGAATCAGCCTGGGATTCCCGACGCCCAGGGCGTCTCCCGTGGCGACTATGGCCGTGAGGGCGCATATACTGCCTCTCCCTCACGTGCGCCGCCTCCCTGTTCGCGAGCATTACTGCTTCTCAGACGGAGGAGACTGCTAACCATGCACTGCCGGACGCGAGTGATCGCCGCCGCCGATCAACTCCACGAGGACAGGGCGGTGCTCCGCCCAAGCCGGGCAGACCTCCACCGTGTCCTCTGGGCGATCTTCGCAGTTGAAACACCCGGGCGTTTCCTCCTGCCTTATGCGAAACAGGAACCTCCCGAAACAATCGTGTCCGGTGAAGACCTGCGTCAGGTGGAAGGTGAGGACACCATCCCGCCTCTCAAGCCACTCCTCAAAGAGAGAACTTACCGCCGCTATCGTGGCGTGCCCAGCACTGGGTTGCGACAATCGCGCTCTCCATGTCGCCATGAGATCCCGTCGGAGCTCTGTCCGCTGTGCCGCGATTTCTCGCGGCAGCGGAGTAATGCCCCGGCGTTTGGCCTCCTCGCACTACTCCCAGATGTGTGCAAGGACCTTTGCCTCCAGATACCATGGCGGCAATCCGGCAAAGAGGCCCGCCACCTCACCGGAGATCGTTCGGTATCCCCGGATCATCCTGATCGCCATGACCCTATGGGACGCCTTCAGCTTGCGGGCTGGTTGGCGCATCAATGTAGGTGCCCACACCGGCACCCCGTATAGGGCCATGGACTTCACGACCCCCACGTAGAGCCTTCGGCAGGAGGCGTTTGGCCCCCAAAATTGGGCAGGCGCCGCTTCAAGGCAGCCTCGGCCCGCTCCAGTCTAGGAGCCAAACGTCGGAAGTGCGCGCGAAGTTCCACCGGCTGTCGAGGACGAGTCCCAGGTACTTCATCGTCGACTCGACGCCGATGTGAACCCCTCCTGCCGTTATCTATTAACCCGTCGGTGGTGCATTCCGAGGACCATGAAAACACATGGCTTCGGACTTGTGCAAGGCCACCTTTAGTCCCAGTTGCCGGATCCTATCGACGATTGTCGCAACCCCGTGTGTCGCTATGTCGGCCGCCGCCTGATACGACCTCCCTTGCGCCAGGACCTGCGTGTCGTCAGCGTAGCAAACTACAGTGACGCCGCTAGGGAGGTTGGCGCGTAGCACCCAGATGTTTCACAGATGCGGTCCCAGGACCAATCCCTGTGGGACACCGCACGACATCTCTCGCTGGTTCCATTCTCCTTGGTGACTGGGGTAGATGACGGCCCTGTCCGTCAAATAGGCCTCGACCACACGACAGAGGTTGGTCGGCATCCGGTGATACCGGAGTGCCTCCCTTATGCAACTCCAGGGCAGGGTGTTGAAGGCATTGGCAATGTCTAGTGACACCGCCAAGACGACCCCACCCCGGGCCACAGCATCCCCCGTCGTGAGGATTCGCACGCGCATGATGGCGTCCACCGTGAAGTGCCCCCTGCGGAAACCAAACTGGCTTTCCACCAAATCCGGCCCCACCCGCACCAGCCGTCCGGCGAGGCGGTCTGCAATTACTCTTTCAAAGAGCTTGTCCACCTCGTCGAGCAGCACGATGGGCCGGTAAGCGGACGGAAAGTCCGCGGGGCACCCCAGCTTCTTGATAAGGACCAGTTTCCCCGTCTTCCAGTGAAGTGGGAACCGGCCCTCCTCCAAGCCCTCTTAGTCGAGGCCCGAGTCCAGTCCTCGACCATCCTGCCCTGCACGTCCGTCAGACGGAGACCCCAAGCCAAGTTCTTGGCATTGAAGTCCCCGAGGACGAGCACGGGGAGGGAACGGAACCCGACAACGACGTCTCTCAACTCCGCAAGGGAGTTGTGGAACTCGGCGAGAGTTCGGCTCGGGGAGAAGTACACCCCTACCACGACAATCTCTCCGAACCGTGCTGCCACGCAACTTCTTCCCCTCTTGACACCGTCGAGGGTTGGGGTACCGGCGGCGGCCGTCGAAATGAGGGTCACTGACCCGTTCAGGTCCTCCACCCAGTTATCCCTGGGCGGGACAAAGTACGGCTCAGCGACCACGGCGATGTTAATCGACCACTGCGCCATGCTCTGGAGCAACAGATCCTGAGTGGTGGCGGAGTGGTTGATGTTCACCTGGAGGAGGCGTAATGGGGCCATTAATGGCAGTCCATATCAGCCTCCTCCGGGGCCCCCTGTGTAGGCCCTGCCGCAGTGGAAACGGCGGCGGCGACGACGGTGGAGGCAGCAGTGGCGGTGGCAGTGGCGGCGGCTGCGCTGGTGACGGCGGTGGCGGAGGGTTTGCCCCTGCCCCGGCCCCTGGCTTTGGCGGGTCGAGCGCAGGCCTTTTTCCCAGCCCGGTGTTCAGCCGGCTTGCCAGCTGCCGCACATACGTAACAGTACGGCGCACGGCGTTGCACGAGCCGGCCTTGTGACCGGGCTTCGTCGCATTAACATTATAGACCCTGAAGACGCAGTGACTATGCATTCGAAAGCTGTGGTAGGTTCCTACCAGACTACTTCTGTTCATGGTAGTGGATACTTATCAATGTGTAAACATTTATTTAATGATATGGAAAAATCTGCACACAAATGAATCTTTCCGTCTTTTTTTAGTATTGGAACTATTGGATTCGCAAATTCAGAATGTTCGACAGGAATTAAAACACCGATTTGAACTAGTCTATTGAATTCTTTCTCCACCTTACTCTTTAGTGAAAATGGTAACGTTCTAGCCCGAAAAAAACTTAGTTTTTGCTATCAGGTTTTAAGGTTAGTTTTATTTTGTATTTGTTAAATTTGAAAAAAATATAACGAGTTCATGAGTGAATATGAGCGCCTAGGTCATATGACGTTAGACTCAGACTGCACTCCATCACCAGATAACTCCATGAATAAATATTACATTCCACATCATGGAGTCATTCGCAGTTCTAGCACCACTAAACAACTACGCGTAGTATTCGACGCATCCGCTGCTGTGGTGCTGCGCATTCAGATGGTCGGTCCCGTAGTTCAAGACGATCTGTTTTCTATTTTAACACGTTTTCTTCAGCATAGATATGTGGTCTCAGATGGCGTGGAAAAGATGTACAGGGCAGAGTTAAATCCAGTCCAACGACCTCTCCAAAAAATATATTTTCAGGTTTGAACCTTCAGAACCTCTTAGAACCTACACTTGAAATACGTACCACTTCTGCACCCTATTTAGCCACTAAGTGTCTTGTAAGTCTGGCTGATAACATTGAGGACAGGCGTGCCCAATATGCCATGCGACGTGACTTTTACGTCGATGACTTTCTTAGTGGAGGGGACACCATAGCTGAACTGTTGATATTTCTAAAAAGGTACATTCTGTTCTATCATCTGCAAAATTCTATTTACGTAAATGGCGGTCAAATAATCCTCAAATTCTTCAAGAAATTACACATAGTAATGAGTTACATAATACTTTACACTTTTCTGAAAAACTTTAGGTCTTAACTGGGTTTGTCATTCCGATTCACTTACTATAAATATCACCTCCACTACTAAAGTCACCTAACGTTATGTTCTTTCTGTTATCAGCCAAACCTTTGACCCACTGGGCCTTGTTGGTCCGTGCGTCGTCGAAGCAAAGATAATATACAGCGTCTATGGCTAGGCAAGTATGACTGGGATAACGAAGTTTCGCACGAAGTCAGAAACCTTTGGTCTACATTTGAAGGCACAATAACAGCTTTGAATAATTTAAATATTCCTCATTGGGTTTTGCGTGAAGACTATTAGGTAGGAGGTACATCGGTCTATTTTATTTTCACTCAATTATATGACGCACGAAACGATAGTGTGCGGTAGGTACCGCACACTGGCATCCATTGATAAAGTCATATTTATTGTTGGTATTGAAATCGGAATAGTTTCAAACGTCTTTAGAAATAATACTATTCGACCTACGTTGATTTATTTATTTATTAAGCAAGGCACACCAACGATATATTAACAAAGATAGTGACATTATGTGATGACGAATCTACAGCACTGTGTAAATACATCACTTAAAGGCATGCACAACATTCTTATTTCCATTTTTATGCTTCTATATGCAACAATCGAACAATTTATAATCGAATGTTTCTTTTAATAACACGGGTACAACCCTATTTGACATTATATTTATTTTCTGTCATAATTTGGATTATTATGTCATGTCAAGGGTCAACCAGAATGTTTTTTCTGCTGCTTTTTGGTACGTTGTGCGTGGAGTTTGAGCTTTTAGTTTATCGGCTACTGGTGCTAACCCATTGAAAATAATATACTTTCTTTGCCGCTGCACCGTATATGTGTGTTGTATATTACTAAAGACAGGACTTTTTTGTACAAATATTGACAATAGTATTATATTGTGATCAATGATCATGGTGAGTGCGATTGCGGGGCGATGTCTCAACTGCTCCTGAGATTAACGCCACCTAAGCGCAGGCTCGTGTTGTCGGAGATTCTTGATTCAAGCGCTACTACTGAGCATGACGTCCTGGGTTCGATTCCCAGGTCGGGCAGTCTTGTTGGGTTTTTCCATCTAGAATTGCTCATTAGGAACCTGGAGTCTGGATTTGTGCCTTCTTGATGGCAATAGGCTTTCCCCCTATGACATGGGACTTAAACATAACTGGCGAAACGTGGGTGTACTACACACACTTACACCTCTGCTTAACCCTTCGGGGAATACAGGTGTAATGTTATGTTATATAATATAATATTTCCTTGCATGCTTTGTGTTTAAATGAAACGCGGGACTAAGATTTTGAGGCACAATGATACTCAAAATCTAAAACAGTAAGACTTGGTGAGGTAGTCACCAGTAACTGGTGACCTGACATAGCTAAACTGCTACAGATTTTACACAATTGTATTTGAAAAGCACAAGCTTACTCGGAAAACCATGTAGACCCTTTCAAGTAGATTTTTTCACTTCATTTTGTGTTCGAACTTAACCTCGAAATAGTCATTTCATTTTGTAAATATTTCGAAAACGCCGTTGTAGATTGTGTTGAATTTTTTGAGGAAGTATTTAGACATGTCATCGAGTATTTTGAAAATGATTTGATGAAGACACACAAATGTTGAAATGAGTACATTTGTCCATAGTGCCGTGGGCATTCTCTTTTTAGTCTCTAAAAATCGTGTAGCGCCCATAAAACCAACGACGATACCGAGACTTGAACTTTCTGGAGCTTTGTTAGGTGCAAGGCTGTGTACTAAGGTTCAGATCAAATCAAAATCAAATCAAATCAAATCATTTATTCGCATAGAATGTAGGTATTGTACAATAAAGTTGTTATAAAATATAGTGAGCCGGGTACATTCTGCCTGAGTTTTGGCATGCAAAATTTAATAAATAGGTAATGTCACCTATGTTAATATTATTATAAGGTCATGAGCAAAATTATAAAATAGTTAGTAAATTAATAAATAATTTTAACAAGTTTAAATCGTGCGCAAAAGTGTTTCAATAATGTCAATAATATTAAACTGTTGAGATGTCACACATAGGGTCGTTCAAAAAATCACTTATCGAATAGTAACATTTCTGTATCAAAAAAGTCTTGAGTTTATTTTTAAATTGTTGAAGGGTGTCACATTTTAAGCTGTCGGGTAGTTTATTAAATATTATTGGGCCCATACAGAAAACACTTTTTTTAAGTAGTGCTGTTTTATAGCCACCGATAACTAAGAGGTTTTTGTATTGACTTCTCACGGGACCCTTCTTAGTGTCCGAGACCTTTGCAAACAAATTTTCATTTGTTTTTACAAAAATTGCCATTTCTAAAATATATAAACACGGAAAAGTAAGAATTTTCAAAGACTTTAATAGAGGTTCACAACTATCTCTAGGTTTAAGACTACACATTGCTCTAACACAACGTTTTTGGGCTTTAAATATGTTATCTCTTAGACTGCAGTTACCCCAAAAAATAATTCCAAACCTCAAGACCGATGCGGCCAAACCATGGTATGCTACTAAAGCAGTTTAAAGACTGCTTAAAAGTGGACATAAATGTCCACTTTTTTTGCCAGGTTAAAAAGAACATAAGCTGCAGTGCTTAACTTTTTACACACCTCTTCAGCTTGCGGTTTCCACGTTAATTGATCGTCTATATGAATTCCTAAAAATTTCGCGACCTTTGTTTGATTGATCACCTGTCCGTTGTACTGTACATTAACATTCGGTGGAATTGTACGTTGGTGAAAATGCATCAAATTAGTCTTTGGTATATTTATTACCAAGTTATTTTTATCAAGCCAAGTAATAATATTTCTAAGATTAATGTTGATATCCTGTTCATAATGATTAATATTTGTACATTTTATCAGTACTGTGCTGTCATCGGCAAATAGAACCATTGGATTTGGTATCTGACGGGGCAGATCATTTATATACAGCAAAAACAGTGGGGGACCCAATACACTACCTTGCGATACACCGAATTTAACAATTTTACCATCAGATTGATATTTTAGTTCACATTTTGATTTGAGACAAATTCTGGATATCTCTGTATATTGTGTGCGGTTACTAAGGTAGGATTTTAGAAGATTTAGCACGTTTCCCCTTAAACCGTAGCTATTAAGCTTGTTCAATAAGATATCATGATTGACACAGTCAAAAGCTTTAGTCATGTCTGTAAAAACGGCACAGATAGGGGTTTTATTATCTACATTTATCATTATTTCGTGTAAAAAATTATATATTGCTGTATTAATGTTTTTATTTTTTCTAAAGCCTGCTTGTTCATCACATAGTATGTTGTATTTTGTCAGAAAGTTGTTTATTAATTCATATATAATCTTTTCTACAACTTTGGAAAACACAGGAATTAAAGCAATCGGTCTATAGTTGGCTAAATCCTCCCTGCAATTCTTTTTATGAAGCGGTTTAACTATGACTGTTTTTAAACCGTCAGGAAATATACCAGTGCTGATGGCTAAGTTAATAATGTGGCTAATATGTACGATTATGTTATTTGCTACAAATTTTATAACTTTCGTTGCTATTTCATCATATCCTAGGCTATTTTTATTTTTTAATGATTTTATTACCCTGAGTACGTCTTGAGGTACAACTGGTCTCATGAACATTGTATTAGGGTTTTCGTGTAGATCACTTGTTTCGAGTGATATTTTAGGTGAGTTTTTAATCTGATTAATGAAATAGTTGTTGAAAGCGTCTGCAATTTCCTTGGGTTTATTAATAATTGTATTATCTATTTTTATTTGAGAAATGGGTTCATAAGTATATGCTTTATTGTTTATAACCTGCCAGGACGCCTTTGATTTATTGTGTGAGTTCTTAATAAAATAGTTATTTTGAGCCTTTTGAGTTAATTTTACAATTTTCCTAAAACACCGGGAGTAATTTTTAAATTTGTTTTTGTTTTCATTTGATGGCTTAAGTCTGTGCTCCCATAGAAGGTGACGCTGCTTCCTACTACATAATCGTATTCCTCTAGAGATCCACTTAATTTTTTTATTTGGTTTTATCATAACTAACTTGAAAGGAAAACAAAGTTTATATAACAAACTAAACTGCTGCATAAATATGTTATACGCTTCATTAACATTTTCTGTCTCATATATTTCAGTAAATGAAAGGCATTGTAGGTAGCTATAGAATTTTGTTAGGTTTTCCAAAGATAGGTCCCGCTTTTTTACATGCCATGAGTTTAGTCTATAGGTTTTGTTTACTTTAATCTCAAATATTTGTGCAGAGTGATCAGACAAGGCAAAGTCTATTACTTCACATTTACATTTATTCTTAGAATTATGAGCGAAATTATCCAGACAGCTGCTACTAGATAGCCGAGTTGGTTGATCAAGTTCAAGTCTGAGGTTAAATCCCAACAGAAAATATTCAAAGTCTAAGCTAATGTTATTTCTTTTTAACCTGTCTATATTAAAGTCCCCGCAAACAACAATTTTTTTGTTAGGGTTGGTACATACTGATTTTAAAATTATTTATAAGTTATCATAAAAAATATTTAAATTATTTGACTTAGGTGGCCTATATACACATATAATTATCAATTTTTGTTCTACTAATTCAATAGCACAACATTCGATTACACCTGTTACAGAATATCTTGTTGCACCTCCTAGTTCTGTGTATTGAAGAGACTTGTTCACCAGAATGCAGGCGCCTCCCCTTTTCTTTTCACGTCTTGCATAACATGCAGCAAGCTTATAGTTTGGTATTTTTAATAGGTGTTCTTGACTACGCATAATAAAGTGTTCGGTTATGCATATAATATCTATATTTCTTCGACTTATCGTTAGCTCTTGCAGATGAATCGTAAGTAAATCTGCTTTGTTCAAAAGTCCGGCTATATTTTGATGTAGGATTCGTATATTATTGTGTACGAAAAAAATCCATACTATTGGTAGTTAAATCTGTACCATTGAAGTTAATTTGTAGTTGTTTAGATGTTATATTGGTATCTGGTAATTGAGGTATTTCTAGGGTATTTTTGATGTGTTTGTTAATTGAAATGGTTAAATTATGACATTTATTTCTCATTTCCGCATTGTCGGCGCTAACTTTTGCATAATCTTGATCGTAGTCGGTAAATATGTTGGATCTGATCTGGCTAAAGATGTCCCTCCATCCATATTTGTTGATTTTCCCTGTGTTGTAAGAAAACATGTCAAGAGTCAGGGTGTAATTACTGTCGAAAAAGTATGCATATTCGTTGTTTTTTATGTCCAAATTGAGTAGGTTGTTAAATAACTCGACTTTATAGTTATAAATTAGTGCACCTCTTATATAAGTCGGAGCGCATATAACAATATTTGTGTGTGCAGGAATCGCTTACCATGCCCATACATAAATGTAGATTCTGGTGCGACTTAACCATAGTCCTGGGTTGGCTCTGTACTCCTTCTAACCAGTTAAAACCTTTTGTCAGAAACAGAGTCAACGAGATACAGGAAATCACTTGTGGTCATACCTGGAGCTACGTACCGTCGAAGGAGAGCCCGGCGGATCTTGTTTACCGTGGTCTCAGGGCCGATATTATCATAGATACCCTTCTGTGATGGTCTGGACCCTCATTTCTACAGCATAGGGAAAATGAGTGGCCCATAATGCCAAACAACGGGAAACATAGTCTGCCGGAAGTAGTGACTCATTTCATTAGTAATGATAGTGACAATCATTCATTAAGTAGTAATCATTCAGAAGTAAACATTCATTCATCAATCATTCATGATTTATTATAGTTTTCTAGTTTAACAAAAATTCAAAATATATTTACGTATATAAAAAACAAAAATAAATTGCATGTTAATTAATCAACGAAAGAACTAGAAAATTATAAATTAGTTACAGTTTGAAATGTTTCCAGAAGATTATAATTTGTTAAAGTCTGGACAAAAAATACCACGCAAAAGTAGATTGCTTCCTCTGACACAGTTCATTGACAATCTTACCTCATTCGCGTGGGCTAGGCTCGATAACTCCCCCTACGATTTTAGTGTGAAACATCCAATTGTTTTATGCAGTAAGCACATACAAAACTTATATTTCAAATGCAACATTTAAGGCTTGTACATGCTGGTCCACAGTTATTATTGTCACTTATACGACAAACTTATTGGCCTTTAGGGGACAGAAACTTGTCTAGGTTTGTTATGAATAAATGTCTTAAATATTTCAGACGTATGGCTCAGAATGTAGAGCCTATAATGGGTCAACTACCTAGCTCAAGAACAAATTTTGAGTTTCCCTTTTTTAATAGTTATGTTGACTATGCTGGCCCAGTATTGGTGGTCAATCGTAAAGGCCGAGGATGCAAACTTACAAAGTCCTATATGTGCATCTTAGTTTGCTCATCAGTGAAAGCAGTACATTTGATGCTCGTCACCGACCTCAACCACTGAGGCCTACATGGCCGCTCTAAATCGTTTCGTGGCGCGTCGTGGCAAGCCTCGAAGCATCACGTCCGATAACGGGACAAACTTTGTAGGCGCATGTGTAGGTTCTTGCAATCATCAAATGTTGCATCTGAAATGGCACAGCAAGGTATCGAATTTATTTTCACGCCTGCATACGGCCCTCATTTTAATTCATTGGCTGAAGCTGCTGTAAAATCATGTAAGAATCATTTAAAACGGTTACTGCATTACTCATTTCACCTTCAAAAAGAGATGGCTACGTCTCATTCACATAGAGGCGGTTCTTAACTCACGCCCTCTTACTCCTCTTTCTTCAGACCCTAACGATTTTTCGGCACTCACTCCCTTTCACTTCTTAATAGGACGGCCATTCTTATCAGTACCACATCCTCAGGTTACTGAAGCCAAAATTACGCAGGTGGATCGCTAGAAGAGAAACCAGCAGACAACGCAGCATTTCTGGCGATGATTCCATAATGAATACACTTCTCTGCTGCAGGCAAATCCAAGTGGTTTCATTCCAGAGGTGAAGTGAAGCCGGGCTTCTTAGTTCTGAATCCTAAAAAAGGACAAAACAACGCCACCTCTGCTCTGGTCCCTGGGCCAGGTCATGAAGATCTATCGGGGCATCGACGGGGTCACGAGAGTGGCTGAACTGAAGACGAAGCGGGGTACCATTCGTCGTGCTTTCAACTGCATCTGCCCCCTTCCAGTTGAAAATTGAAGACTTCCCTTCAACCCGGGGAATATGTCGGCGCACCACATATGCGCGAGATCGACGGCGGAAAGGCGCGGGGTGTCGGGGTATCGAGCCCGGACGCGACAGCCGCTGCGCGCGCTCCAGGTAACTCAGCTCACAGACGTGCTCCACTACGGGCATTCCTTTGTTCCATCTTTCTATGTACGTTATACATGTTATTTATGGTATTACACCTATTTTAATACGGTCCAATACTTCTTTTATTAGGGGGTTTTTTTTTGGGTGGGAAATCATCAAATAACTTCTCCCGCTCTGGGTGGAGTAGGAGGGCGTGTCAGACTTTTACTTTTTACAATTCAACAAAGGCAGTAGTAAACTGTCAACAGAACATCTAAAAATTGGAGGGCCAGTGAAGCCTATATTTATTTCGGAAAACCTTAGTCCCAGAATGAAAAGGTTGTTTTTCCTTGCCAGAGATTTTGCGAACACCAACAATTTCAGGTACTGCTGGATAAAAAATGGAAAAATTTTTCTTCGTGAGATGGATGGTGCACCACATATTCTGATTAAAACTGAATCAGACTTCCCGAGGAAAACAGACTCAAAGTGACTAGTGATTATAATCATATCATTGTTAAACCGGTAAAGGAAATAATATGTTGTAAAAATACTAACCAGCTAACCACACTAAATCCTATAAAAAACATGTACCTAAGTATCACCTGTAAACCTTGTTATCACGATGCTAAGCGCATGCAAATTTCAAAGCTGTTACTGTTCTGTATACGGATTGCCTTATCCATGCAAACCACACTAAAGTTATCCACAAATTACGTTGGCACACCATACCAGACTTACTCTCACACCCACAATCACACATACAGACTTACGCGCATAATTATTATATTTAAACTCTCTCGCCTCTCTCTCACATTCTCCCACACCTGGTTATATCGTGCAACCTTGTTCATCTCCTACTATAGCCTAAACTTAAAACTAACGTGCTACAGCCCGGACCGAAAACGTTGGTTTGCTTCAAGCCCTCACTGGATTGTTACTGCGACTAATTTGTTTCCCTCTACAATTACAAATGAATGAAAACACCGAAATTACACACGAACTAGAGCAACTATCAGTCTCGACATCTTATCAGTGTTCTCCAGAACAATGTAATACGTACTTATAATGTTGTGAACGGTCTTAATATAATTATTTCACTTAAAATATTAGAAGTCTATGCAATAGTACTAACTTTAACAATCTCCTAATCCTACTAAACAGAATTAAGGTGCATTTTGATGCTATTGTTTTATCAGAGTGTTGGTTGCGCAAATGCCCTTACCTTCCTATTATACCAGGATTTGAAGCATTTCAGTCCGATCACGCGAACTAAAACGACGGTATTGTTGTGTATGTTAGACAAAACCTACGTGTCACTGTCGAAATTCCGATATTTACGGATGGGAATTGCTTGATTTTAAAATTCGGCACAGAGATAGCCCTTTTAGCAGTATACCGATCTCCGTCGTTCCGTAATACTAATAACTTTATTGAATGTCTGGATGTTACTTTGCACTCATTAATGTCATTTAAGACCATTGTTTTAATTGGCGATATAAATATAAATATCTCCCAAAACACGAATGATATAAATTCTGACATGTATCTAAACACAGTAGCGTCCCATGCAATGCTCCCTGCACATTTATTTCCTACTCGTAACAGCGCCTGTCTAGATCACGTAGTTATCAAATGAAACAAACCTGCTATAACCTTAGTCCTTGATTCTACTATTACGGACCATGCTCCAGTAATTGTGTTTTGTAAATTAATATTTGATATAACTAAAACCCCCTCAACTTCGCGCCGAGTAGACGTGGATGCATGCGTTGCTCAACTGCAGATTTTTCTTCAGTGATGAATTGTGATGATGCATCTACGGCTGCTACTGAATTTGTTAATATTGTTTCTACAGTGGTCAATAACAACTCTGTTACGCGCACTATCCCAAGTAAAAAAAGGACTACTAAACCCTGGATCACTCCGGGGCTTTTGAGGTACATACGGAATAGGGATAATCTTTGCCTTATATCAAAACGAGACCCTAATAATAGTATACTACAAGTCACATGCAAGCGGTACAGAAACTTCTGCAATCATTTACTTAAAAAAATTAAAAGGGAATATGAACGAACCGAGTTTGAGAGACATCAAAGGAATCCAAGGGCTACATGGAAACTCATTAAATCAATATCTAATCTTCAAAACAACAAATCTTCTGCTACTGAAGTTTTATCCATTACTCCCGATCCTTCAGATTCAGTGGATAAAATAAATGCCTTCTTTGCGAATGTGGGAAAGACCCTTGCATCAAAAATAACTAATGCACACTATACACACTCCTCTGGCAACAATGCCTTTTTTTTTTTTGATTACGGGGGAAATCCTCATGAATGTCCTCCGCCCTGGGGAGGGCGGAAGGGTCTGTCAGACTCTTACTGACTAAAACCACCCCGGTGTTCCGCCTCACATTTGCACCGGAGATCACGGGAACAAAAGTGACTTCCGCGATCCCCGGCTAGTGCGGCCCGCCTGTGCGGGCCTCCTCGCGTTAGGGGGGGAGTGAGGTGTTAAACTCCCCCCTTACATCATATAGAGGCGCGCGTGGAACACTACGCACCGCCATCTCGGGTAATGACAACAATGCCTGTCCTAACTCTATGGCCATTCTCTCAACAGACTGCGATGAAATTGAACGCATCATACTCGCCCTCAGGGGCAATTGCGCCGTGGGTTGGGATGGCATTTCTGCTGCTTTGATCAGGGCTGCCCGCGACACCCTAATCCCTATTATTTCGCACATATTTAACACATCTCACATCAGGAGTATTTCCGGCTGTCTTTAAAAGAGCACTTGTACATCCCATCTACAAGAGTGGGGACAGGGGCAGTGTCAATAACTACAGACCTATCTCTGTTCTTACAATTATGTCCAAAATTTTAGAAAAAATTATAAATAGTCGTCTACTTAATTACCTTAATAAACAGAATATAATTTCAGCAAACCAATATGGTTTTCGATCAGGTAGAAGCACAGAAGATGCAGTATTAGAAGTAACTACAACTATAGCAAAAAATATAAAGAATAAACTCAAAACTATAGCAATTTTCCTAGACCTTTCAAAAGCTTTTGACACAGTCTCTGTTTCCCTCTTGCTGGAAAAGTTGGAACGAATTGGTGTTAGAGGAGTGTGTCTAGATATTTTTAGGAGTTACCTGAGTGAGCGTTCTCAAACCGTAAAGATAGGAAATCACGTTAGCAATCAGCAATTTTTAACCTACGGAGTCCCGCAGGGTAGTGTCCTTGGACCTACCCTGTTTCTAATTTACATAAATGACCTATGTAATCTGGCTCTAACTAACGCTAAAATTATAACCTATGCGGATGATACCGTCATGCTCATTCATAGTAAGGATTGGTTGGAAACCCGCTCATATGCAGAGTCCACTCTGCTTATTGCACTGAAATGGCTGAATAAAAACTTGCTAACCCTCAATGTAGAAAAAACCAACTTCATTACATTTGCTCCAAGTAGAGCCTCTTAACCCTCTTCTCCCTTTGCTCTGACGGCGCATAAATGCGGATGAATATCGACTGATTGCACCGGTTGTACTCAGATTACGCGCACCCATAGTATTAAATACTTGGGTGTTATAATAGATAGTACGCTGACATGGAAGGAGCAAATTGAGGCTCTGGTTTCCAGGGTCAGAAAATTAATATTTGTTTTTAAAAACCTGCGAACATCTGCTGATTTTGCCACACTACGAACAGTATACTTCGCTCTGGCACATTCCATCCTAAAATATTGTATTGCAGCTTGGGTTGGGGCTGGGAAGTGCTTAATGCTCCGCCTGGAAAGGGCGCAGAGGGCAGTGTTAAAAGTCATGACTCACAAACCTGTTCGATTTCCCACTACTGAACTGTACGCTCTTTGCGAGTTACCAACAGTCAGACACACGTTTCTTCTTGCTGCAGTATTGCGTAAACACTCAGACCTCCCATTCGACCCTGTTGTCGTAACACAAAAACGCAGAGCTGATAGAGTCTGCCAGGTGGAATCTGCCAGAGTTCAAGTTGTTCGGCGGCAATATCACTTTCTTAGCTGCACTTTGTATAATCGTGTCAATAAACAGCTCAATATATACCCACTGACCTTGCAGGAATGTCGTAGGATCACGGATAAATGGCTTCAAACACTCACTTATGAAGAATTAGAAACATATATAAAAACTTAAATCCACTTTCCAATTACCCTTTATATGTATAATATGCGCAATCGGACACATCTCCCACAAACATCCTCACACACACACACACACAAACACACATACACTCCACCCACAAAACACACAATCCTTCCATACAGACACACAATCTCACATAAAACTACGCAGTGAAAATATTGTTTAGTTTTCTTAATTTTAAGTTTTTAATATTTTAATTTAGTTTTTAGTCTTTTTTTGCTTCTGTCTCAATTTTGTGGAGGTGGGCGTTAATGACTGCGACACAGTATTATACTAATGCAGTTGCTATCGAACACAAAGTTTCTGTAAACTGAGTTTTTATTTCAATAAATTTATTTATTTATTTATTTACTGACTAAAACCCACCCGTGTTCCCTCAATTGCCTGTGTTAAAGTATGAAATTGCCGATTTGTACTGAAAAATTGAAACTCGTTTTTTTCTAAGATTAACATATTTATTTAATCAAAATATTTACCCTCATTACTACACATTGCAGCCATCTAAACGGAAGTTAATTTATGCCTTTACGATAGAACTATGAAGATCTAGATTCGACAAACTGTGTGAAAGCATTTTATACTGCCTCCTGAGAAGATTTTTTTTTATCACGTAGAAATTTGTCCAAATCACGAAACAAACGGTAGTCCGTTGGAGCAAGGTCTGGCGAGTACGGAGGATGACGTATAGTTTCCAACTGCAGCTCCTTTAGAGTTACAACGGTTTCTCGTGCAGTGTGAGGTCTTGCGTTATCATGGAGCAATAATGGTGAAGATCGATTCACGAGTCGGGGCTGTGTCACTGCTAGTTTCACCATTATTGTTCGAAGTTCGGCACAGTAAACATCTGCTGTTATTGCCTGACCAGACCTGAGAAAGCTAAATAGTGAATAAGGTTTAAGAACAACTTTATTTCTCATAAAGAATTGCATACATCATTCACTTACTGAGAAACAATATCTAAAACTAAGATTAATAATAATAAGAGCGCACAGATGTACGTATATAAAATAACAAAACAAAATATATAAAAAAATAACAAAATATGGTGGGTAAGTAGACAACTTATGCTCGATCGTAGGTTAACCAAGCACAACATGGATGTATGTATTTGATTTTTACTAGATGTGGCATTGATGGCATAGTCTGTTATTAGCAAGGTTATTATTATAACTTATAAGACTATTTTTTTTTTAAGTTTATTGTACTACTTATATATTTTGGGTATTTTGGGTACATACATGGTTTATAAACCATTTTGAGCATTGGATTCTATATTTGTTTTTGATTAATTTAAGTAATTACTAATGTATATTTTCATTTTAGAGGTACATAGTTAATCTATATAAAGTGTGTATTTTATTTATGTTAATATGTAAATATAATGTAGTTTTTTTCATATTTTTATACATACATTTTCTATTCACTTATTCGGATGTATTAATGTGAGTCTTTAGTAGCTTTTTGAACCGGGCATAACTTTGTTCTTTTCTTATTACTGATGGTAGTTTATTGTAAATTGTAACACCCTCAAACTCCAAATTTCTTCTTCCATAGTTAGTTCTAGGAGGGCGGGTCACTAAGTAACTAGCACGTCTTCTGTTAATCTTTCGTGTTTGTTGTTTTGTTACAAATGTTATATTGGAATGAATTTCCTTATTTAATATTTTACGTATTAGAATACATGTGTATGTTTAACACTATGAAGAGACCACCAAACAGTTACCATTACCGTTTTATTGGTAAGCTTTGCTTTAGGGCACTGTTGCGGCGTTTGACCTGGGGTCAGCCATTGCATTTTTCGCTTACGGTTATCGTAAGCAATCCACTTTTCGTCACATGTCACAATTCGATCCAATATTCCTTCATTTCTGTACCGATTCAACAAGGCAACACAAGTTTCAGCACGTATTTCTTTCTGCAGATCAGTCAAATCATGAGGCACCCATTTTTTCATATTTTTTATCTTATTGAGTTGATGCAAATGAGTACATATTGAAGGTAGGGTAACGTTAAACCATGCCGCTAATTCTTGGGTAGTTCGACTCGGATCGGCTTCTACCATCTCCTTCAATTTATCGTTATTCACCTGTGTGGGCGGTCAACCACGTGGTTCGTTCTTCAAGTCGAAGTTTCCAATACAAAAGCATTTAAACCAAAACACGGTGCGTTCATTAGCAGTCCCCTCCCCGAACGCAACGTCGTTATTGCGAGCCGTTTCTGCCGCGGTAGTTCCGCGTCTGATCTCGTGTTCAAAAATAACTCGGTTTTTCAAAGTATCCATCTTTACGTCTTAGCTGAATAAAAAAAACAATTGAAAGTTGAAAATCGAATGTTGCACATTTTTTAAAAGAAGAACCTCATAGGTATCACGTGAAAAAAGTTTCACACAAAAATCTCACACCATGAAGATTTTATGTCAATTCGAAGTGTCTATTACTATACAACGGCAATTTCAAACTTTAACCCCTATTATTAATAAGTCCAGTTGAGCCCATTCAGATGGGATGCGTCGCGGCGGGCCGGGGCCTGGGGGCCCGTGGGCCAACTAAAGTGATGGGATGGGTCGCGGCGGGTTGGGGCCTGAGAGCCAAGTGAAGTGATGGGATGCGTCGCAGCGGTTCAGGGACCGAGGGCGAAGTGATGGGATGCGTCACGGCCGGTCGAGGCCCGGGGGCCAAGCGTAGTGCTAGTGTAATAATAAACCAAATATCAATGTAGGTATCTAGGTAGTGTAGGAACTAGGAACCTAGCTAGTTTATTTATGGTAGGTGGTAGTTGACCGCGGCGAGGACGTAGGTACACGAGAACACGCAATTGATGTAACTACTAATGACATTGGTCAATCTTGTTTCCTCATGTTTGTCCTACATTTCGGTGAGCGAGTATAGGTAGTTGGAGGTAGTAGGTAGGTTTACCTGTACATCACGGTACAAGTGTAGAAACACGTCGGCGTCGCGATCCTCAGATCATTGATTGCTCACTCTCCTTGGCCGCTGAGAGCCGTGACAGTGATTTTATGAACTTATGACGTAATAGCTGCCACGCTGCACACAATCACATGGGTGCGTCGCACGATATCGTGCTACCCTCCACCTGAAGGTTATCACGGTTATCAGTACGTTATCGATATCGACTGCCTTCTAGAAATAACTTCCAACCGGTGAGGTCATTGAACTGACTTAACCTTGCACCGCAGGTATTATCATACAACTTATAAAACGGTAATGGTTTCTATTATGTTATTATTAGGTACCTATGATCTATACGTAGTTAACGTAGTATAGTGTGCAGCTGACACACTGCCACGAGCACGGTGTGTTAAGACAGTATGTGTAGCTAATTATCATAACACGACTGACTTTCGTAATATTAAATAAGTAGGTATCTATTAGGTACCCGTTTGTGTTTGTGCAAATAATATCTAACGATATAATTATGTTTCCGTAGGGAGACCCTAGAGTCGCGGGCTCAAACTCACTGGTGGGCCTGGCTAAAAATCACGCTGTCTCACCAGTCTTCGTGTCCGACAGAGATAGTATCAGTGATGAGCAGTCAGACGCTAGTCTACAAGCACAACGTTATTGAGTGAGATGCAGGATCATTTATAGTAAAAAATTAGAAATTAAGAAAAGTCCTTTGGAATATCGGGTTTTATGAAAAAGCCAATGCATAAATCAATGACCAATAAAGTTTATTGAACTTTTCGATAATTGAACTTTGTCGGTACTAACATGGTTTTGGAGATTTTTCACTTCTTTTTAACCGACTTCAAAAAGGAGGAGGTTATCAATTCGTCGGAAACTTTTTTTTTAATGTATGTTCCCCGATTACTCGAAGATGGCTGGACTGATTTGGATTTTTTTTTTGTTTGAAAGGGTATACTTCCCAGGTGGTCCCATGAGCTTCAAGTCAGGATCTGATGATGGGATCCTGGAGAAATAGAGAGAACTCTTCAAATTTTATAGGCACACTTGAAGCGATTTGGGTATTTTTTGGAAGAGTACTTTCTCGGAGTGTTCCCATTTCAATACCGATGAAGAACTCTGGAGATAGGCAACAGAACTCCTGAATAAATGATAGCAAATGGACTGGGATTGCTGAAATCTCATGTCTGTCTATTGCTTACACCAGTTCTTAACATAACATCACGCCGGTACGCTGTGACGGGGTAAGCACATGTGATGCACTAAAAAGTGAAAAATAAAAACTTTTCCCAAAAAAATAAAAACTTTTTCCAAAAAACACAACAAAGTGAAAAATAACTTTAATTTCGGAAGGCGGTGACAAAAAATTTAAATACAGCTCCAAAGACACCGACTTCCGAAATTAAAGTTATTTTTCACTGAGCAGTGTTTTTTTGGAAGTCGGTTGTTTTTTTTTTTGGAAAAAGTTTTTATATTACTTAAACATGCCCAAAGTTAAGTTAAATTTGCAAGAAAAACGAATCTTTGTTGGCTCCTAACTTTTTAATGGGTTTTTATTTTAGTATTCTGTTTCCGTACAAACAATATTAATAATGATACAAAACGATATCATATTTTACTTTGGACGTGCCATGTCAGACAGTGGAGTAAAACACTCCCGAAGTTTGTATGCAAAAAATGTGGACTAGGTTCACCTTAAGGCGGTGATTTCTTGAAAACGCTCTAAAAGGTGGTTTTTTAAACCAGTTTATCTCTTTAGCCGTTAATAATTTTGAAAGCAAAAAAATATTATATTTTTAAGTCTTTTTTGCATAGAGTGATGGAACTCAAAACATAATTAAACATACTTTCATGCATCAAAAAAATCATCAAAGTCACCTCTTAATTATCTTTAAAACCAGTTTATTCCTTCAATAAAAATTATAATTATAATTAAAAATATACCATAAAATTATGGATAATTTATTATTAAATAGTTAATATCTAATTTTATACGATTTTATTTGCATTTTTACGACAATGCTTGCTCATTTATTATTCGAATTTATTACAACAGATTTTAACCCATATCGGATTGTAATAAGAACTATTATCGCTCATAACGACAATATTTAAAGTTAGTGCCTTAATGAGCTGAAGGCTGAATGTAGACTCGATGATAGTGTTTGTATCTATAAATATATTTATACCTTGCGGACGCCCGGTACTATACTCGCAGGCGGCTGTCCCTGGCGTCAGTTGTGCATTCAATGAATACTCATTGACTGATGTCTTGTCATGATGTACATAATGTATGTAGTCAGCTGCGCATATAATATTATTATTAGGTACTTTCATAATATAAATAGCTTCATTTGGTAAGTAGTTACTGGTTACTGGGTCACCCCCGGCCAGTTGGTAAGTGATTGCTAAATGCTGGGTCACCCCTGGCTCGTTGGTAAGTGGTTGTTGATTGCTGGGTCACCCTTGCTCATTGGTAAGTGGTTGCTGATTGTTGGGTCTCGTCTGGCTCATGGTGTCAGTGGTTGTTGATTTGCTGAGTCGGCCCTGGCTCGTTCGTTTTTGTCGAGTGTTAATAATAGTAGCAGGCACGAGGACGCAAGGATTGCCAACTTAACATGACTCGACTGTATTTAATGAAACTCAACATGAACGAACATAAATCATACAAAGATACAAACAACTGCGACTAGGAATAATAAATAGTGTAATCTAAACGATTTAAAACTGCTTAATTGTCGTGATTAATTAAATGTTTGAATCGTTTAGATAAGGCCGTGTATGTACGGAATCATTAAACATTATATAATCAAAATCCGCAGATATTAATAAGATCAGCAGTGTTATTGTGTAGTGTGTTATATCAAACATGCACTGACTCCCTGAGGCACCTACTATTTGTGGACATAGCTGCGGTGTCGCTTAAGGACAGCGCTGCCAGTTTTTTCGGGCAAAGCGGTATTTTTAAACCTTTTGAGTGATAATGCGAGATTCTTTCTTCGAAAGCGGGACATAATAAACAAATGTAAATAATGATCAGTCGTGTTTGTATTAACCGACTTTATTACTAGTTATTACATACTTATATTTTGATATTATTTAAAAAGGTCCGTGCTTTTGCTAAATCTAAATTTTTAAGCGATACTATGAAAAAATCTAGTAATAAAGTAAAAACCACATGGGAAATTATTAACAATGAAACGGGTAAATCGGTTAAACAGGAAAAACAATTAGAGATTATGGTCAACAACAAATTAGTTGATAAAGCTGCCGACGTAGCTGAGGTATTTAATGAGTTTTTTTGCCAACATACCTATTACTACGACGCGCTCCTTAAATTCGTCCCCGTCTAAAGCTGAAAATCTTTTGCACAGTAGTGTGTCCAAATGTAGTCGCTTATTTAGTTTCGAACATATAACGCCTCTTGATGTAGTTAACATTTTTAACACACTTAAGTCTAAAAACACTGGAGATTACTGGGGCATCTCCATTAAGCTTTTAAGTAATTTAATCGACAGCGTAGCCCCCTATCTAGCTGTTACTTTTAATAAATGTGTTGATTTAGGGTCTTTTCCTGACCTCATGAAGTGTAGTAAAGTCATACCATTATTTAAATCAGGTAATAAAAATAACGTTGGCAATTTCAGGCCTATTTTTATCTTACCTGCATTTAGTAAAATATTTGAAAAGTTAATACTCAAGCAGTTGCTAAGACTTTTAATTTAAATAGCCTCCTTCATGATGAACAATATGGCTTTAAAAAAGGTCGTTCAACTACAGATGCGGGTGTTGCTCTGCTGAAACACATTTTTAACGCGGGGGAAAACTCGCAAAATTCTATTGGAGTTTTCTGTGATCTCTCCAAAGCCTTTGATTGCGTGCACCATGACACGCTTTTGCGTAAACTACGTCATTACGGTGTTCAAAACGAAGCTCTTAACGTAATAAGCTCTTATTTGCAAAATAGGCACCAATATGTAGATGTTAATGGTGTGAAATCATTCGGGCGACCAGTTCAGTTAGGTGTACCTCAAAGCTCAAAACTAGGTCAATTCTTATTCTTAGTGTATATTCATGACTTACCATTCTATTTAAAGGATATCTGTGATGTTGTACTGTTTGCTGATGATACCTCTCTTATCTTTAAAGTAGACAGGAACAGACAAGATTTTGACGACGTAAACAGTGCACTCTCAATGGTTATAGATTGGTTTACCGCAAATAACCTAGTTCTCAATGCCAAGAAAACTAAATGTATCAAGTTCGCCTTACCGAATGTTAGGAATCCAGGACCCAATATCGTCTTAAATAATGAGGTGCTTGAAACTGTAGTTCTAGTAGTAGAACTCGGCAGTTTTTCTAGGCGTTTTTTGGAACTTCGTTCCATCCGGGTGTCCCTTGACACCTCTCAAGTTTATTTTTTTATATATATATATACCTATATTTTTTTCATATTTTTTTTTTTATATTTTTTTTTCATATTTTTATTTTATTTTTCTCATTTTTCATATCTCAATCAAATCATTCATTAAGCGTAAGTTTTGCTTGAAAGCCTTTTATACTGCTAGGGATTATATTGAGGACAAAAAATCTTGGGATCGACCTGCTCCAATTTTGCATACTGCATACTGAATGTTGTTTTTTTTTTTTTTTTACAAACTTATACTCTTCGTCATTTGATTATTATTATATACACTTTGACATGAATATTTACTTCGAGAAGTATAATAATTATTATTGTTTTAATTATTGTGAATGTGAGGACTGTGTGGGTCATGTTTTTTTATTTTTTTTGTTTTGTGTTTCATGTTAATCTCTTTCTCAGTTAGTTTTAATGTTAATCTGGCAGTTTGAGTACTTTATGCGGTCTACCCAAATGTCCTTTCTTTGGTAGTCAGTCTCAAGTTCTGAGTTGAGCTGTATGATTACTGATACATGCGTGCACTGATTGGACAGGTCCACTCAATCTGTGTGGTTCTTTCCTCAAAAGACCATTTCAGACACCAATCCACATGGTCTTCACATGATCTGACCAAGATTATGTCTGGACTTTAAAAAAGACTGTGATCTCTGAGTTTGTTTCGGCCTTTCTTCTCAGAGTAGTCAGATAGAAAACGCCGACCTCATCTAGATTAAAAAAATATGATTGACGTATAAAAGTGTTTGTACAAAATTACTTACAGAAATAAAATCATTTATCATTAATACTGAAATAAGGACAAACTACGTGTTCCCTTTCACCGGCTTCTTAAGGTTCATAACTCATTTGTTGGTCTGGGTATAACCTTCTATAACAAGCTTCCCTCTTCCTTGCTAGATTTGCATTTTAGTGCGTTTACAGCGTTTACAGCTAAAGTAAAATCCACCCTTTGTTCAAAGGCATACTATTCTATCAACGACTACTTACACGATAAGAATTGCTGTGATTAACTCAAGACAATGTTTGTGTTCTTTTACTAGAATTAGCTTACCTACTGACAGGTTATATAATGATGTTAGTTCATATAATTGCTTATTTTATTTGACTGTATAATTCAGTTTATTTTCATTTATTGTTGACTTAATCTACTCATTACAATGTTTTTTTTTAATAAGTAGTATTGCAATACTATATTATATTAATATTAGCTAGCGACCTCAACAATTTATATTATTCTTGCCAGTGCAACCGGCAGCAAGCTCGTCATGTACCCTTAGATGTCACTGCTTGCAGTAGCGTCGCGGGTTGGGTTGCCTCCTTCCCTCAAATATGGCGAGGGGGGTAATGGCTGATCTTTGCGTCATACTCGTGAAAAGGTGCTGCTCGTGGTGACTGGTCGTCTTGCTGACCATGGTTTTGTTATTGTTAATTGTATTAAGTTTTTATTAATTTTAGTCCAGAGGTCCTAGTTTAATTTTTGTTACTTCAAGTTATAGCTATATTTACATAACGCAAAATTGCATATGTAAGCGGGAATGCCCTTTATGCCTGGAGGCTTTTATTTAGATTGTAAGTTCTGTTTACGTTTTATTTTAAGTTTTTATTATTTTCGTTTTCAATGTTTTGATGGTATATTGGTGTGTGCTAGCTGACATATGGCAAATTTAATGTTTTTTTTTGTGTTGTGTAATTTTAATTACCTACTTTTGTATAGAATCAAGTTCTTCTAACTTAACAGACAGCTGTGCTGCTGGGGAGTTTGTTGCGCTACTTCTTCTTCCCAGCTAAAGCACTAGGAAGTGGTGAAGGGCGGGCGTTTTGGGGGACTGTTTTATGTAATTTTGACGTTCAAAAAGTTAAAGTTATCAGATCTCATGTCGAGCCAAGCTTACTCTACACACCCTAACTCTACAAGCCCTAAGTTCACAAACTCTACACCTTAGTCACTTTGGTTACTACAAGAATTATTGTTTAACAGAAAAAAAAATACATTATGTACAGTCGAACATCGAACCTCCTCTTTTTTTGAAGTCGGTTAAAAAGTATTGAACAGTGAATACATTTTTCACCTTACGCTCATGTGACGGTAGCGAAACGGTCAAGCCACATATTTTTAGAGATTGTGATGTTAGCGCGGGGAGCAATAAAAGAGTGGACTGTATTAAATAGGCAATGGTTTATTGCCGTGCTTATTACAATAGGAAACTTTCCCGGACAAACAATTAATAATGAGGTTAGATAGGAGATTCGTCCGTCGCGGTGGAGTGCATGGAAGCGAGTGCTCGTTGGGCCGAGCCATGTTGCCACCGCGCTGCGCCTTGGCGTGCCGATGATGACACGTTGATCACGAAGCCTGCGCGTGCAGGTCGCGCGCAACGTTGTGTGTTGGGTTCGATTCCCAACAGTGAAGTTAGGGCCTGTAGAGTTAGGGCGTGTAGAGTTAGAAGTTTGGCTCTACATGAGATTTGATAACTTTTTGACAGTGCGAGCCATATGGTCTCGTCTTGGTAACATTTTACATGAAAATGTTTTTGGTGGGATTGGTTTTTTCGACTCGCATGAATTTTCACCTCGACTTTATAGGGTGCTTATTTGTTGCGAATGGGTCATACTCTATCATGACCTCAAATTACAAATCATCCTGTATAATAACAAGAAGATAATTAAAGAAAGAAACAATAAGACAAATTTTGTAACAATAGCCCAATACATTACCATACATACCCGGGAGGAAACGCCCGGGTGTTTCCACTGCATAGATCGCCCGGAGGACACGATGGAGCATACGGTGGGGGTCTGCCCGGCTTGGGCGGAGCACCGCCGTGTCGTGGAGGCGATCGGCGGCGGCGGGGATCTCTCGCGTTCGGCCCTGGTCCAGGCCATGGTACGGAGCGAGAGTGCATGGGTAGCCGTCACCTCCTTCTGGGAAGCAGTAATGTTCGCGAAGAGGGAGAGGCAGTATGTGCGCTTTCACGGCCCTAGTCGCCTCAGAAGACGCCCTGGGTATCGGGAATCCCAGGCTGATTCCCGGGTACCGTAGGCGCGGGCTTGCGGACGGCGAGTAATAGGTAGCTCGCTGTCCGGTAAAGACCAAGCCCGGGTCGACGCCGCATTGTGTTCCACGCGCGCCTCAAAGAGATGTCAGCACCAACTGGTGGGGTCCGCAAGTGCTAATGCCTGCCAAGGGTGCGGGTTGTTCGAAAGAAATACCGCAGCCCGTGGTACACAGGCAACTGAAGAAATACGGGTAGATTTTAGTTTGTAAAAGTTTGACACGCCCTCCCGCTCCACCATCAAAAAAAAACCCATACATTTCTATTAAAATAGCCCAATTCTATTTTAAATGGCTCAAAAAAATAGGTGGATCATTCAGATGTCAATGTATACGCTTTTATAACAAACTTCCTAGCCATGTTCAAGATCTAAGTCTCAATAAATTTAAATCATTCATTAAACGTAAGTTGTGCCAGAAAGCCTTTTATACCGTTAAGGATTATATTGAGGACAAAACATCTTGGGATTGACCTGCTCCAATTTTTGCATACTAAATGTTGTTCTTTTTTTTTTTTTTTTGCAAACTTATACTCTTCGACATTTGATTATTATTATATACACTTTGACATGAATATTTACTTTGAGAAGTATAATATTATTATTGTTTTAATTATTGTGAATGTGAGGACTGTGTGGATCATGTTTTGTTTTTTTTTGTTTTGTGTTTCATCTCTTTCTCAGTTAGTTATAATGTTAATCTGCCAGTTTGAGTAATTTATGCGGCCTACCCAAATGTCCTTTCTTTGGTATTGTTCGTCAAATCTTTGAGCTCCTCAAGTTCTGAGTTGAGAAGAGTTTGGATGCAAAGACACAGGTCTTTGCATCCAAACATCCAATGTCGTCGGATTACAACCCGCCTCATTACAACAAACCTTTTTTTAATTACAATTTATGACTACGGCCCACAGGCTTTTAAATTATCTTTCGAAATTAAAAAGATTTTAACTTCATGTATTAATTTTAGTCCAGAGGTCCTAGTTTAACTTTTGTTACTTTAAGTTACTTATAGCTATATTTGCATAATGCAGAATTGCATATGTAAGCGGGCATGCCCTTTATGCCTAGAGGCTTTTATTTAGATTGGAATTTCTGTTTACGTTTTATTTTAATTTTCTATTATTTTTAGTTTTCAATTTTTGATGGTATATTGGCGTGTGCTAGCTGACATTATGCAAATTTTATGGTTTTTTTTTTTGTGTTTCGTAATTTTTATTACCTATTATTGTATAGAATCAAGTTCTTCTAACTTAACAGACAGCTGTGCTGCTGGGGAGTTTGTTCCGCTACTTCTTCTTCCCAGCTAAAGCACTAGGAAGTGGTGAAGGGCGGGCGTTTTTGGGGGGACTGTCTTATGTAATTTTATTTTGACGTTCAAAAAGAGCTGACTCTCAGCCTAGTTTGAATAAATGACTTTTGATTTTGATTTTTTGATTTTGAAAGACAAAATAGATCAACCATTTTTCAGATTAGCTAAAGTACTGTGTTAAATGTTACAACAAAATACCTTGTGATATATTGCAATTAAATGAAAGGAAATTTAAAGCTCATATTAAAAGTAAACTTTGTAAACTAGCGTATTACAAATTAGAGGATTATATCCAAGATAAGAATGCTTGGAAACATGCTGGTCCTGCTCCATAGGACAATCTAGAGTCTAGACAAAAGCAAACTGGTTGATAATCGAATTGTCTAATTAATTATATTTATGACATTGATTTAAACTCAGTGATTACTTTAACTCACACACTGACTCATTACTTGTTAATATTGTAGGAAGATCGTACCTATACTTACTTTAACAATGTTTGTAAATGTGTGAACAGCATGTATCTATCACAGAACTAATTTATCTGTATTGCTTCAATTTGATTCTGTTTACCTATTTTAGTATGGTAATTTTATTCTGGGTGCATCGTTTTCACACATAATCATAAATAATGAATGTAAATATTGTACTTGAAACATTTTAAAAGAGTAACGGTGGAGTTTTTGCCCATTCTTCTCCATACGAAACTACATTTTGGAAGGGGCGACTAGAATCAATTCTATTTTAATGTAAATGTTGACGTTCAAAAGTGCCTTTTAAGTGCCTATTTGAAATAAATGCTTTGACTTTGACTTTGTAGTGCCGACCAATAATGTTACCGTAGGAGGGATCAGAATCATGTTCTGAATCCATGGTGACGGGCAGCACGACGATGTCCCTGCCATCGTGTGTGATTCTAAAGTGTTTGCAAATTATGGAGGAAATTTGCATGCGTCTGAGTTTAAATACAGTTTTGCATGAGGGTCTTCGAACCTCATGCCACACTTTATCAGAAGCTGGCGCGACATCTAGGAATACGGTGACGCAGACTTGCTTGTTTTCGACTGTTTTTTTCAATAATATTAGTTATTCTATGTACCTGGTCTATCGTAGAGAATTTTTCCGTGAAACCAAATCGGCATTCAGAATGACTACAACTATTATTGAAAACATCATAAAAATGTTTGAAGTTGTAGCCAAAACTGAACTACCTATGTGAATTAAAGTTGTTTTGTGTAAAACTAAACCTACATTGGATCATCTGCAACTATTACTACAAATATTAACTTAGTATCACGAGGTTTACTCTCGATTCGAAACAGTTATTATATTATTACATCTACTTACTTATTGTTTCTGTTACATGAAGTTAAAATCTTTTTAATTTCGAAAGATAATTTAAAAGCCTGTGGGCCGTAGTCATAAATTGTAATTAAAAAAGGTTTGTTGTAATGAGGCGGGTTGTAATCCGACGACATTGGATGTTTGGATGCAAAGACACAGACGCATCGCAGTCGAGGCTGCGACACGACACGGATACGGCGCGAGAGCGGCGGGCGCGAGACTACGCGAATAGACAGGACGGACAGAAGGCGCACTCCTTACAACGAGCGTTACATACTATGAATTTATGATGGACCAGTACAATACAGAATCGATAGCGCTAACCTATGCAGTGGACACAGGGCGCGGATATTTAAAGTTAAATACTTAATTGTTACGTGGCCCTCGGATTGTATGGGCCTTATTGCATCTATACAATACAATATGATTTATTTTTTTACCAAAAATTACAGAGAAAGTACATAAATAGTCTACAGACACCATTTAATAATTAATTTGTGGAAGACTGGTGCCTAAACTAAGTTTTTTACAAAACCTGTATGTCAAGTCACCAGGCCCCCTGCACAAAAATTTACTTTATTATGTTATAGGTACCTACTGGAGACGATCTGATTCACATATAATATTCAAATATAATCTCATACATTGTAGTTATAATATCGCAATATTAATCATAAAACTTGATTTACAAAAGCAAAAAGTAGTAAATAAGGCAATTTATGAAGGATACATGCAAGGGAGGATGAATGTGAATGTGTGTGGGGTGGGGGTGAGTGCGTGTGATGTGGAGTGAGTGTGTGTGTGAGTTGCAAAAGGAACAGTATGTTAGGGTATGGTTTTGAAAATATTTTCAATTTGGGTATAATCTAAAGTGATAAGCCAGTCAGTTATTTTTCTTTTAAATGTTGTTTTGTTTAGGCTATGAATTGAGAGTAAATCATTCAGTTTGTTGTATAGACATGGGCCAAGAAAAGGAAAGAAATTTCGGGCAAAACGGGTTTTTACTGATTTAGGTTGACATACACTTCTTCTTCTGCTTCTCATGTCAGGATTCTGATGGGTATTTATAAAAGGAATTAGATATCGTTGTTTCAAAGCAACATGGAGAATAAAAAGCTTCCTAATTGAGAGGACTTTAGAAGACTTATAAACTTCTACAGTGGGATGACGGAAAGGAAGGAATAGTGCAACTTTGAGGACTGCCCTTTGAGCCCTTTCAAGCGCTAAAAGGTTAGTTTTAAACATTCCACCACATGAAGTGATGCAATAAGTTAAATCTGTTGTAATGGTGCGTTGTACGAAGTGTTCCTTCTATATGCCGCATGTACCATTCTTGCAGCAATGGCCGTGTGCTGCTAATTATAATAATGATAAAAGATGGGAGGCCCCGGTCGGAAGGTCGGGACATTTGTCAGGAATCTAATTAGCGATCAGATTAATTCCCTCCCCGGGCTGAAAGATTCGCCTCACAGTAGCCGCGAGCGGGTGCCGCCGACCGGGCAGGTGGACACATTTATTTCTTAAAACTGAATTATGCGATACATTAATAAAATCTCTCGATCTCCCGTCTGATACCATTGTGAATTACCAAATTGGAGCACCGGATGTACCTACACATCAGTTATTTAAAATAGAATTGGGCTATTTTAATAGAAATGTATGGGTTTTTTTTTGATGGTGGAGCGGGAGGGCGTGTCAAACTTTTACAAACTAAAATCTACCCGTATTTCTTCAGTTGCCTGTGTACCACGGGCTGCGGTATTTCTTTCGAACAACCCGCACCCCTGGCAGGCATTAGCACTTGCGGACCCCACCAGTTGGTGCTGACATCTCTTTGAGGCGCGCGTGGAACACAATGCGGCGTCGACCCGGGCTTGGTCTTTACCGGACAGCGAGCTACCTATTACTCGCCGTCCGCAAGCCCGCGCCTACGGTACCCGGGAATCAGCCTGGGATTCCCGATACCCAGGGCGTCTTCTGAGGCGACTAGGGCCGTGAAAGCGCACATACTGCCTCTCCCTCTTCGCGAACATTACTGCTTCCCAGAAGGAGGTGACGGCTACCCATGCACTCTCGCTCCGTACCATGGCCTGGACCAGGGCCGAACGCGAGAGATCCCCGCCGCCGCCGATCGCCTCCACGACACGGCGGTGCTCCGCCCAAGCCGGGCAGACCCCCACCGTATGCTCCATCGTGTCCTCCGGGCGATCTATGCAGTGGAAACACCCGGGCGTTTCCTCCCGGGTATGTATGGTAATGTATTGGGCTATTGTTACAAAATTTGTCTTATTGTTTCTTTCTTTAATTATCTTCTTGTTATTATACAGGATGATTTGTAATTTGAGGTCATGATAGAGTATGACCCATTCGCAACAAATAAGCACCCTATAAAGTCGAGGTGAAAATTCATGCGAGGCGAAAAAACCAATACCACCAAAAACATTTTCATGTAAAATGTTGCCAAGACGAGACCATATGGCTCGCACTGTCAAAAAGTTATCAAATCTCATGTAGAGCCAAACTTCTAACTCTACACGCCCTAACTCTACAGGCCCTAACTTCACTGTTGGGAATCGAACCCAACACACAACGTTGCGCGCGACCTGCACGCGCAGGCTTCGTGATCAACGTGTCATCATCGGCACGCCAAGGCGCGGCGCGGTGGCAACAAAAAACTTAATAAGTAGGAATTTTCAAAAATGGAGCTACGTCTGCCAACAAACTGCTATGCAGTTTGGCGGAAGTAAATGTAACCAACAAAAATGTATTTTCTGTGAATAAACACTTTTTCATTTCATTTCATTTTTTTTTTTTTACATGGCTCGGCCCAACGAGCACTCGCTTCCATGCACTCCACCGCGACGGACGAATCTCCTATCTAACCTCATTATTAATTGTTTGTCCGGGAAAGTTTCCTATTGTAATAAGCACGGCAATAAACCATTGCCTATTTAATACAGTCCACTCTTTTATTGCTCCCCGCGCTAACATCACAATCTCTAAAAATATGTGGCTTGACCGTTTCGCTACCGTCACATGAGCGTAAGGTGAAAAATGTATTCACTGTTCAATACTTTTTAACCGACTTCAAAAAAAGAGGAGGTTCGATGTTCGACTGTACATAATGTATTTTTTTTTCTGTTATACAATAATTCTTGTAGTAACCAAAGTGACTAAGGTGTAGAGTTTGTGAACTTAGGGCTTGTAGAGTTAGGGTGTGTAGAGTAAGCTTGGCTCGACATGAGATCTGATAACTTTTTGACATAATTATGGTCTCGTCTTGGCAACATTTTACATGAAAATGTTTGTGGTGGGATTTCATTTCTTTTTGTAAGTTGCTTAGGACAATATTTTTTATTTTGTGCGCGCGCTTATTTCCATCCCTTAATTTAAAGGGTGGGGGGTGATTTACTAAAAATCCTGAAATATGCATTTTATTATTAATAACAAGGAGTTTTACATTTTGTGAATGTGAGAACGTTGTAGGCCATAAAGACTAGATTTGTAGACGTTTTTCTATTCTGTATTTTCATTCCTCTAAGTACCTGGTACTTATTGACTGGCCTGCACTGTCCTCCCATACCTATTATCATTGTAATTTGAAAACATTGTAAAAGCCAATTATTTTTAAAAGAGTAACCGTGGAGTTTCTTGCCGCCTCTTTTCCATAGGAAACGACAAATTGGAACCGTGCACCTAGCTTCTAACGTTTCATAAGTGCCCATGCAGGCTTATGTGAAATAAAATATTTTGATTTTGATTTTTGATTTTGAGTCCGTTTATCAATTCTCTCTAGCATCAAAATTTGCGGAAGTCTTATACAAACTTGCATCCCCTAGTTTAACGGGTTGGGGGTAAAAGTTCCAAGTTTTAGAATGTTTTAGTTGTTTCTGTACTAATACTAGCCTACATACCACAGGTTTCTAGGACTTCAGAAAGTGCCCTAAGAATTTTGATGATCATCAGTGATTGAGTCAGTGACGAAATCGGAGATTTTAGTGTTGAGCTATGCAATTGAAACTTTATGTATGTTTAATAAGTCCACTATTGACATCATATCCCGAGAATTTTGTTTACCTGGTATAAACCAAATCCAAGTTACGAGGATTCCAAAAATAGACGAAGCGCTTCAATAAAAGGTAGGTAGTGCCCTTGCGCTTCGCTTGGCTCGTCTTGGCGGGGTCACTCCCATGCCCTCAGACTTTTATGTATTTATGAAACTTGCCTAAAATTCACCACTAAATATTACTTTTCTCTAAACTGTTAAATTGAATGGCCTTCATTGCTATTCTATACGTATTGGGTGTCTTTTACCATAGCAAACCTTTCGATGCATCCAAATGTTCTAAAACATGAAACAGTTTATTATTCATTTTATAAAATCATTAGCTTTTGCCAGCGGCTTCACGCGCGTGGGGATTGAAAGTTATCCCAAAGGAACGTACAACCGGGATAAAAATATAATATATTTTTATTCAGGTTATTATCTATCTGTGTGTTAAATTTCAAACAAATCCGTTTAGCCATTTTTGCGCGATTGAGTAACAAACATCTGAACATACAAACTTTATAAAATGTGTAGGATCTACGTACATGAACTTTGACACAAGTTATCTCAAAACTTTACCGTGACATTAGCATAAAAATTACGGGAAATAAATGTTTATTTAATCAGCTACTTAACGAGCTACAAAAGTTAAAAAATATTCAGAGGTACCAAAGAAACAATCGATAATAATGGCTAAGGACGAATTCGGAAATTGATTATAGCATTCATCATTTGGTTTATGCATCCCAATACTTACTAACTTCCCAGCAATCCATCACACGCTAGGCACCCAGGTCCTCATGGCCACGCGGATCACAAGTCACAGAGCGGCTTTTAAGTGTTTCTTTAAATACACGCAAACATAGCGCCAAGTGAACCGTGACCATGGAGTAGACCATGAGCCATCCATGGTCGATAATGCACAAATTAAATAGGTAGACATAGAATTGGCAATTATTGAAATAATTTAAAATCTGAACCTGATTGCCATTGGTCAGGTACTTAAAGGTTTCGTTCAAAATGAGCACCTCTGTGTCCTATACAAGCCATTAGTCGTTTTCTAAATTCTGTCTTGGTACATTTTGAAGTGCGATTACTTCTTATGTGTTCCGCCGCATAGATACAGGGTGGAAAAAATCAATGAGCCTTAGCGGGAAGCCACTTTGAATTCTCAGGATATAATTATTATTTTACTAAGAGGAAACACTCCTTTATTATTTTAAACTTAAAAAAAAAATACAACCGACTTCCTGGAAAACACTACAAATTGAAAAATAACTTTATTTCGGAAGGCGGTGACGAAAAAATTCAATACATAACACAAACAATCTATTGGATTTTGGTAATATTTCAATAAAACTCACCTTAGATTTCTGTAAACACGTTATTATTTATCACGGACATATAGAACAGTAGTAGACCAAACATTAATCCATAGTCGATGGACTTGATTCTCTATCCTTTTTTTGCTAAGCGACAAGTCGTAAGCAGTATCTCGTTCTGTCACCTGTTATCACACTGACTCACACATAGACAAAATTTGACGCGCAGCCCGTCTGTCCCCGCGCCGCCATTTGGATAAGCGACATTTATCCTGAATCGCGTTCTATGTTTCAACCGCGAAATATTACTTGAAAAATTAATTGTTTGGGACAATTACACAAAAATAAAATGGTAAAGTGCTGTGCGTACCAGTGTGACAGTGCTAGCTACCACAAAACACCTGGATTGACCTTTCATCGGTAAGTTTTTGTATTAGGCTGTGTAGTCAGGGACGGGTTTGGCAACAAAGACGATTTTTTTTTATTGTATGGAAAATATTTACCTATCATGGAATTATCAAATAGAGACTCGGTTTTTCTACAATATTAAAAAATTTTTTGGTGACATAGTTTGAAAATACTGCAGAGTGCAGATTGCCAGTGTAAACATACATTCTATGATAATAAAATTTATAGAATCGCTCCGGCCCGGCGCGAACACATGTGATACGTTACAATAGAAAATCAATTGTGTCTCATTAGCCGGTTATGTTACCCTGTCTGTGTGATGGATAACATGAACGATGGTGGACATAAATCGGTATAGGCTACTCACATAATTTTAACATTTCATTCAGCAGGTAATAATTGAGCTTACTAATATTTTTCCAGGTTTCCAAAGGATGTGAGTTTACGGAATGCATGGATTCAAAAACATGAAACTCCAGGATTGAAACTGAACCTCAAATGGCGCAAATATTCCAATGTTATTGGAACCTATATGTTCGAGCCGTTTGGGGTTGAAACTCTAGGGCCATGGGGTCCGAGTGCCCACTTAGTTTTCCGAGACATTTCCAAGCGGTTGATCGACTCTTCACGTGACCAAAGGCATGGCCTATTTTTCAGCCAAAGAATCAGCATTACCATACAACGTGGCAATGCTGCCAGCCTTTGTGGGCCATTTTTCCCATTGACAACGATGCGGACGTATTATTTCATACCATACAATTATAAATTTTTTTGTATACCTGTACATATTATTATTTAGGACCAGTAGTTTTTAAATTATGAAAATAAAGAACATTACTTGTCGTTGTGATCTTGTTCTCGTACCAAACTGTAATAATCTCTGTATAGGCTTTTATTTTCGTTCGTTTTAAATTTTGTATGTATGTATTTATGTATCTATTATTTAGGATATGTATATATCTGTGTATCTATTTTAGTATATTGTAAATACATTATTTGCACCAACAACGTCCCCATTTTGGTGCCATGGTTGCCTGGATGAGATCGCGGAAAGCGATAAGGCCGCCTATTGTATATATTATAGTGTATTTTTTGTTTATTGTATTTTTGTAATGTACAATAAAGAATATATAAATAAATAAAGTTTAAAAAAAGTAAAAAATAAATATGTAAATATTCAAATTCATTGTTTTATTTCAAAATTCCTGATATATTTATAAGCTAGCTTTCAGGTATACCAACACTTAACTCTAGGTCCCACCAAGCTGGGCATGCGGGTTAATGACTGCAGAGAGAGTTCTTTTATCCGATACTGATGCCCGTCAACGGTCTGTGTATAAATATCCCATTAAAAGGAGGTGAAAGGACTGCCGCCCACCGTCCTCTTAAAATATTACCTTAGTCGCCTTTTACAGTAACCACGGGAACAGATGGGTGGTTATATTCGTTAAGACTTTATTGATAAGTAATCTACACTTCATTTACCCAGAGAATATTGATTTTCGCAGATTTTCAGTAAGATTTATCGGTCGTTTCAATATCGTTATATAATACCGGCAACCGGCCCTAGTCCGGCCCTGTATCGACACACTCTCTATGTGTGCGTAATGGGTAGGTACGCAATTTTTAGCGAATGTTTGGTATGCTACTATTTTATATGTCTGTGTTATTAATCGAGCACAAACGACATGACATTTGTAAACCAAAGAGAAAAAGCAGCAACGCCACCAGTGTCAGAAAACGGAAACAAAAATACATACGTTTATGAAGACACTCTTCAACAAAATGTTTACAGATACATCTATGATCTATCTTATAAATTCACATTCATCATCATCATTTCAGCCGAAAGACGTCCACTGCTGGACATAGGCCTCCCCCAAGCGCCTCCACTTCGACCGGTTCTGCGATTCTTGCATCCAGCGGATTCCTGCGGCCTTCACCAGGTCATCGGTCCATCTTGTGATAGGTCTGCCAACGCTACGTCTTCCGGTACGCGGTCGCCACTCCAGAACCTTTCGGCCCCATCGCCCATCTGTTCTGCGAGCAATGTGCCCTACCCAATTCTTCGGGCTATGTCGGTTGCATTGGTTCTCCTGCAGATCTCTTCATTCCTGATTCGATCACGTAGGGAAACTCCAAGCATAGCCCTCTCCATCGCCCTCTGGGTGACTTTTAGTCTTCTGATAAAGCTCATTGTGTGTGTATATTGATTCAACACAATCAGGGCAGATTTTACTTTAATGTTTGGTGCGGAATCACAATTTTTGTGCACGTTTACGAAGGACATCTGAATACGGCAAAATACATTGAAATATTAGACCTTCTACCGGAAGAGGAATGAAATAATATCGTTTTTCAACAAGACGGTGCTTCTGCTCACAATTATAGAATTTCCAAGGCCTTGACGAAAATGTAAATGTCTGAATCGGTATAAACGGGATAATCAGGTGGCCTGCAAGAAGTCCAGACCTGACGCTTCTGGACTATTTGCAAAAAATGTTATTTACAAAAGTCTTATGAGACTGTAGAAGAGCGAAGAATTGACGTAGAAAATGTTATTAGGAGCATACACCACAACACTTTGCAGAAGGCTACACTGTAAATAAAAAAATAAACTATTTTTGTATATTCGTATCATCATCACTTAAATTATTAAAGTGTTTTTTTTTTATAGTTCAAGTATCAATGTCATAATAGGTAGGTAATCATTTTCTTTCATGTTTGTTTACGTGTCCTTATTGTTAGAATTGATGATAAAATAAAATAAATGTCAGATTTCATGATCTTTTTTATTTTCAAGACCATATATTTATTAGTGAAATTTTATCCTGAAAAATAATCCTATCGATTAGTAGAATAAACAAGCGAGTGTTTATATTTTGAATTTTTAGTTGGTTCTATTCCCGGTTTTGGTAAGCATGTCGAGAAATCTGTAAAACAGTTTTGGTAAGCATGTCGAGAAATCTGTAAAACAGTTTTGGTAAGCATGTCGAGAAATCTGTAAAACAGTTTTGGTAAGCATGTCGAGAAATCTGTAAAACAGTTTTGTTTCTTTTCAAAAATAAAGGAATGTAACCTTTAAGTAAAATACAGTTTCGTTTCAGGAGCCAATGATTGTTTCCACCATGTAGGTACATTATATTATTAGAACATAGGTATATCACTACATTTTATAAAACAAAGTCCCCCGCCGCCGCCGCGTCTGTCTGTTCGCGATAAACTTAAAAACGACTGAACGGATTTTCATGGGGTTTACACCAATAGACAAAGTGATTCATGAGGAAGGTGTGGGAAATGGGTAGGTAATTAAATATCGTATTAAAATGTAAAATTATTCAAATATATTTCGTCTATTTTTCTTGGACAGCAAGTAACATCTCTCTAGCCCCAAAAACAAAAAAGAAATACAAATCATAAAACTTCTTTAAATAATAAATAGGTTGAAGTTGCTACAAAGGTTTATGTGTATTATTTGTTAAGGTTTTGTGAAAATTGGGTAACGCGGGCGAAGCCGCTGGCAAAAGTTAGTTAATATTATTTGCCTAAGTACTTCTACTGAAAACATCGAGTTAATTGAGCAGCACCCTACCCATTAGGATTGTATCCTACTGTTCCTTTTGGAAGTAATCCGAACAGTCCCATCTAGAAGTGTATTTTAATTAAATCAGTTTATTGTTTTGATGTCGTATGCAGTTGTTACATCTAAGAGGTTCAGCATCTGATAAGAACTGTAATCTGCAAATGAAGCATTCAAATTACTAATAAAAATGACATTAAGTTTCATAACTAGTAAGATGTGCTAAATAATTATACAACATTAAATCTAATTATGGATATTTTTTTGTATTTTCTAATAGTAATGATCAGGACCAGGATTATCGGAACCTAACACAATTAGAAAGGGAACAAAAACGTTCACTATACAAGTAAAAGTGACAATATATCATTTAAAGCTGGTTATACCTATTTATAAGAAATAATAATAATAATAATAATAATAATAAGCCCCCTAAACAACCACACGTCCTGATTGACCATCTAATCACGTAGGGGGCGGACACACGAATGAGAAATTACTGGCGTGGCTAACGTGGCTCTGGAAACCCACTTAAAAATGGAGACACGTTCAAAAAGAAAACGAATAGGACCGCTGCCCGGGGGCGATCGCCGGGGCGCACTTGGAGCTGACGCTGAGTGTCTCAGCATGCGAACCGTCAGCGGTGAGGAGTTGAACAGGCGGGCTCCCACCGACAAAGATGCTACAGCCGAAATCAGTGACGATGGTGACAGACTAACGGACAGGACAAACACCCCTGTAGAACCGTATAGTCCAAGCACAGTATCTTACACACCTTCTAGACCATCATCACCATCTATACCATCGTCACCCACAGTATCATCACCTCCTATTACTAGTTTAAATTCAATACCACCCACTCCGACCTTGAATGTTGCGCGGGAGGCTAGTTCCTTTTTACCCGCGTCCACCAAGGCTGGAAAAGCAAGAGTTCGCATGAGATGGAGCAAAGAAGTTAACCTATTTATCATGCGAACTTACTTTTATATCACTAAATTAGAGACCGACATGACCACCTACAGACAACAATTGCATGAACTTTTTACCCGACATTATCCTGAAATAACCGTTTCAGAACAAAGAATCTCAGATCAAAGAAGAGCTATAGTTAGAAATAAGCTTTTATCTCAAGAAATAATAGAACAATTAAAAGAAGAAACACGAATACAATTACAAGAAGCAGAAATTAATACAAGCGCTAACGCTATCTCAATGTCGCAAAACATAACCGACATTGCTGAACAATCACACGCACAATCGCACACCCAAGTACAATCATATACTCAGTCTCAATCATACAACCAATCACAAGCTTACACGCAAACATCACACACATCCACACAAACCGAATGTATAACCCTAACCCTAGAAAATGATATTGAGACCATAATTGTTGTGGATCAAAATCTGACAACAGATACATATATCCAAGAAATACATGACAGATTTAGAACAACCTTAGCAGAATACTCTGGGATGGACCCAGCAGTTCGACCAAAATTACCTAAACTTCGATATAGTCCTAATCTTTTCCGGTTAGTTAACTTATTTAATGAAAACATACTTAACCAATTTATTTGCGACGACACTCAACTTATAGATATACACACACTTATATATTGTACAGCGGTAGTCGTATCTGAAGAGCTTAACTTTAAAATCACGCTACACTCCGGAAACGGGATACCAAAACATAATATCAAACCAGCATGGCAACAGAGGTTAGAAAAAGACATCGAAAAATTAAGAGCCGATTGTGGTAGGCTAACACAATACATTAACAATATTAGGTCAAGTAAAGTAGTAAGGAGAGTTGAAGCTATATTCAGAAGTAATGTCACGCACACCAGACACGAAAATAATAACAGAAAACCTGAAGATTTCTTAGATACCTTAAAACAAAAACTAGCTCTTAAAGTTCATAGACTCAGAAGATACAAAAAAGCACAACAGCGCAAAAACGATAATGCCATATTTTCCACAAATGAAAAAATATTTTATAGAAACTTACACAAACCAGACAACGACACAAATGATGTCAATAACACAGATACACCTCACCAACCTACAAAAGAGCAACTAGAAACATATTGGTCTAGCATTTGGGAAGAACAAAAACAACATAACGATAAAGCAACGTGGATAGCAGAAGAAGAAACAAAATGGAAGGCTATTCATGAAATGGAATTTGTAGAGATTACCGAGTCCGATATCACATACATAACAGGCAGATTACATAACTGGAAATCTCCTGGTATAGATAAAATACACAATTTTTGGTACAAAAAGTTAACTTCATTACACAAACTCATAGCAAAAAACTTAACAGAAATTATATTAGGTCAACAAAATATACCCGATTTTATTGCAACAGGTATAACGTACATGCTACCTAAAACAAAAAAATCACCACAACCTTCCCAATACAGACCAATAACTTGCCTACCCACGATATATAAAATATTAACATCAGCAATAACAACGAAAATTAACTCACATATCGAACACCACAACATAATGGCAGAGGAGCAGAAGGGATGCAGGCGGGGCCATATGGGGTGCAAAGAACAGTTAATTATTGACTCTACTATCCATAAACATGCCACCACGAAGCATAGAAACCTACACTGTACATATATAGACTATAAAAAAGCTTTCGACAGTGTTCCACATTCCTGGTTGATACATATACTTGAAATTTATAGGATAAATCCAAAAATAATAGAGTTCCTTCGAAACATAATGCCACTGTGGAAAACCACACTTCAAATAAATTGCAATCACAATAATGTCACAACGCGACAAATATATATCAAGAAGGGTATCTACCAAGGTGATTCACTGAGTCCCCTCTGGTTTTGTCTAGCACTAAACCCTCTGTCACATCTACTGCAGCGCTGTCGGGCCGGCTATTGTCTCAAACACAATATAGAACAAACAACACTCTCACATCTCATTTACATGGACGATATTAAACTATACGCGCAAACTGAAAAAGATATGAAAAAATTAGTAGAAGCTACAGCAGAGTTTAGCTTAGATATAAACATGCATTTTGGTCTGGATAAATGTAAAACACTTCATATCATGCGCGGCAAGATACGACCCGGAAACTATGTCATAAATAACACAGACACCATAACAGCAATGGAACCGACCGACGTATATAAATATTTAGGGTACACGCAACTAAAGGGACTAGATCATGTTAGGATTAAAGAAACACTTACTGCAGAGTACAAAAAGAGACTAAATGCCATATGCAAAACACAACTGTCTAGTAAGAATCTCATCAAGGCCTTAAATACATTTGCCATCCCCATTTTAACATACTCATTCGGAGTTATTAAATGGACAAAAACAGACACAGAACAATTAGAACGAATCACACGCACCACCCTTACAAAACATAACAACTTACACCCTAAATCTGCAATAGAAAGACTTACTATCAAAAGACAAAATGGAGGGAGAGGCCTGATAGACATCCAGCACCTATGGCGGAAACAAGTCTGTCAACTGAAAACATTCTTTCACTCAAAATCTCGCACTAGTAACATTCATAAAGCCATAGTTCAAAATGATAGTAACTACACCCCACTTAACTTGAATGAACAGCTAGATATTCCACAAATTACTAGCGAAGACCCTCAGAAACAAAAAATTGAGGACTGGAAGAAAAAGGTACTTCATGGCCGACATCCTCATGACCTAGAACAATCCCATGTGAACCAAGTAGCCTCAAATAAGTTTCTGAAAATAGGCAATTTATTCCCAGAAACTGAAGGATTTATAATTGCGATACAAGATCAGATTATTAACACTAAAAATTACAGAAAATATATCATCAAAGACCCCTCAATAATAAATGATAAATGTCGCAAGTGTCACACACAACCAGAAACAATTCAACACATAACAGGAGCGTGCACAACTCTTACGCAGACAGACTACACACATAGGCACAACCAGGTAGCAAATGTAATTCACCAAAAACTAGCACTCAAATACACACTCATTCAAGACACAAACACTCCGTATTACAATTACACACCACAAACTATCCTAGAAAATGACACACATAAACTTTATTACGACCGCGCCATACTCACCGACAAGACAATTCACTACAATAGACCGGATATAACCCTACAAGACAAAATAAATAAAGTTACTTACCTAATAGATATTGCCGTTCCTAACACACATAACATTCAGAAGACAATATCTGAAAAAATTAGTAAATACGCCGAACTCAAAGAGGAAGTAACTAGGATATGGCGCCAACAAAGAGTTTACGTGGTCCCTATAGTCCTCTCCACAACAGGCGTCATCCCAAATCACCTTCTTCATAGCCTTAAATTACTTAACCTAAAAGAAACGCTCTATATCACCCTACAAAAAGCTGCAATTTTAAATACATGTCGCATTGTCCGAAAGTTCATGCAAATAGATGAAAACGAAATAGGGCCTCATCACAACACATCCTAAACATAACACACCACACGCTGCATTTACTTGGCTTCGGTCCGTAAATGTTGCAAAAACCAGCCAAAGAGCTGAGAAGAAAAAACACTACAAAAATAATAATAAAATAATTTATTTCCAAAAGTAAATTACAAAGTAGTTATGCGCAGCATTTACAGCTTAGGACTTACAAGTGCACAGAAATTTGATCAATGACCCCCATGCTAGGTGGAACCTGTGTTACAGGGATCATCCATCCGTCCATTATACAAAATTACAAGTAAGTAAGTAGTATTTTGTTTTTTAAACGGGTACAATCATATTTTAAATTCTAGAGTGAGTGCGTGCGTGTGTGGGTGTGTGTGTGTGTGTGTGTGTGTGTGTGTGTGTGGGTGTGTGTGTGCGTGTGTGGGTGGGTGTGTGTATATGAGTATGAGTGGTTATGTGAGAGTGTGTGTGATTGGTCATGTATATTGCGATTTCAATAGGTCTTCTGTTTTGCTGTAGTCAAGAGTTAAAAGATATTCTTTAATTTTAGATTTACAATGAAATGTGTTAAGGGAATGTATATTCAAAATCTGGTTCAATTTATTATAAGTGAGGGCGCTTAGAAATGGGTAGTGTCGTTTAGCGAAAGTCGTGTTCGTGCTTTTTGTAGGACATGGGGGTACTGGTCTTCTTCTTGCTTTGGAAGGGTTACTAATATTTAATGGTGAGTTTGAGTGTTTGCGGATGAGTGCACGGTAGATGAAAAGTTGTCGGACTGTTAAAACCTTGTACTCCATATAAAGTAGTTGCGTGGGAAATCTAAAAGGCCTACCAAGAAGCACTTTAATTACTGCTCTTTGCGCCCGCTCCACCTGTGAAATAGTTCTTTTATTGTTATAAAACATGATTAATGAGGATCATAGCAAAAATTTGCAAACCTGTTTCTATTTCATACTGAAAATCACAGGAAATCGAATACTAAAATATTTATATAGCCTATAACTTACATTCCAATATTATTGAAAAGTAAAACGGAATGATATGTTAATGAAGAGCAGCTGCTCATGAAATAGTTCACACCAACGACTCCGGAGTCTTTTAGACCCATGACAATTATGTGAATTGATAGCACACATTTTAGGCTTTTCTTGAGTTCCTTGGACAAGTGCTGCAGTAGCAGACCGAGAGGCGGGAAATCGCGAGTCTAGGGCATCTGCATTCTTGTTTATTTATTTCAAGTCATTTTTCTATTTCTGCTCGGGGACTGTGGGTTCTAACAAAGCTTTGGTGACACATGAATATCCTAAGTCAAAGTCTGCAGGAAAGGTAGAAAGTAAGATAATAATATCAACACTTCTAAAAAGGAGATTTTGTTCCCTGTAACAAGTGCAAAGCATATGAATACCTAAACTTTGCTATGATATCCTACAATGCTTGTCGTCAGAAAAATGTTTGAGCACGGCCAATCAAAACAGATATAAAAAGTTTGATCCACTGGTTTGCCAAGAGTTAATGTGGTGGCCAGGGGCTATTGGAATGAAATTAAATGTTTATTTATAGAAGTAGATCCTTTACGACACTTTTACACGTCAATATTTTGTTGGTCAATATTTCAAAACTAGATGGCGCCAGTTTTTCCCAGGTGACTGATTGATACCTGAGAAGAAATGCCGAAACAACCTAACAACCCAACTTTTTTAAAGTCAAAACATAATATTATTAGATTGGTATGTGAGTCTAAGAATGCAGGGCCATGTCTGGAAGTGCCTTTTAAAGAAAGAGCCATTGCAGCTTCGAGCTGACCTGTCCCAACAGACGGCATGCATGCATCAGTCACCGTGTAGCTCAACCCTATTTTAGGGACCTCAATAAACCGTCACAGGACTCTACCAAACAGGTCATTTTCGTAGACCATCTACAAAATACTCAAATCCAAATCTATCCGGCATCGGCCTCACATTCAGTTAGTTTTATCTTTAAACCCCGCCAAAAGATGCATCGGTGAAACTCGACCTGAATCAACGTCGTTAAAGATGCCTTCCTAATATCACCCGTCTCTCCAAGTCCTTTGGAATGCTTATCCTGTAGGCTCGTAATCTTTTCCTACCCCAAGGGCACGTCTTCCATACCTTGGGACTCATTCGATTAATCGAGTCTGGTCAAACCACGCTGGGGTCGGTGCATTTCGTTAATTAATTAAGTATCGACACTTTTAAGCTTCTGTTTACGCCAATATCTCACCGTCTGGAGGTAAGTAGATAATACTACGTGCTCATTTGTTTGGAGCATTCTATGTTAACTCCGGAGTCACGGTCCCGGCCAATCTCCAAGATGTCAAAAAGGATGTTTTTCACCGTTATATTTGGTGAACCTACTCATTTCTTTCGTGACTGGTCGTGGTATTTTTGGGCGAAACCAGACTGATTAAATCCGCTATAATCTCTCGTCTATCACGCTATAAAACACTGTTACAGCACATGAAATAAGCCTCGTTAACTAAGAACTCTAAAACGCCTCTAATTTCTGTGTGGTTGGTGAATTCGCATGTGATCGTACGCGCGTCCAAAGAATAAACTTCGTGAAAGCGCATTCAGGTGAGTGTAGTGTGTTGTTTATGACTTGTTTTCCTGATTTGGTGCGAAACAGGCGTGTTCATCATCATATCCACCCCGCTCAATATATATCTTACCGCTACTTACAATATAAAACCCATAATCTCGTTACCAGTTTCGCTACAAACTTGTTTACATAATTTGAAATAGTCCATAACAAATTGATAAATTCTTTACTTTTATTATAATATATTTCTACACACACAGACACACAGTTTATAAAGTTTTATTCTACTATTAAATATCCCTTTAGTTGCCCAATCACTGAAGGTTGCAGAACCATTAACTGAGATCTCATTGGGTATAAATGTTGAATTAAATTCTAAGACATGGCAAAAAAAAACCATTAAAGAGGCTCACAATATCTTTACGTTGTTTGAATTTAAGTAGTTTAGTTGGCAGTATCAATGAGCCACCATGTATTGCAATTTCGCTGCTGAAACAACTACCAACCTGGTGATTACTGAAATAAAACATGAACTGATGGCTTCTTAACCAATGTTCTGTAATTCATAAACTCGAACTCAAACTCAAAGCATTTATTTCAAATAAACCATACAGGCACTTTTGAATTGTCAAAAAGTCGACCAGTTGGAAAGTTGAAGCTAGTTGTCCATAAAATATCAATGCTGTTACAGTTAATGAATAATTTAATTTCAAGGTCTTTTATCAAGATATCTACAATATTTTGGTGCACCAGGTTAACTGTGTTAGAACTTATTCTGAAATTTTGTTGATTTAGACTAGTATTTAAGCTTAAATGATCTCGATTAATAAATTATGCATGATGTTCTTTCTATTGTTTCAAATTCTAATTTAAATTAATGTTAGTTTGTGTAGCCACTTTATGGACTGGGTCAATGAAAATGAAAATAATTGCTCAATACAAACAAGGGTTTTAGTAACAAATACCTTGGCTGATAAATCAATTTAAAAAAAAATATAGCGATAAATCTATTTGTCTTTTTAAACATTTCACACATTTTGGCAAATACAATTTGTATTTGGTCTCATAAATATTTACTAACATACTTGTTAGTGTCAATGCCAAATGGGTAAGGAAACCCACTTCTTGTCCACACATGCCGTGGCGGAAGGGTCAGGGGCCACATGGACGGGATATTCTATCCATCCAAAGGATGTATTTAATTCATAAAATATCATAAATTCTTTAGATTTTTATGAGAATTTATTCTTCAATGCTACAATACTAACATAGTTTTTAAGACCTCTGTTACTAACCTTATATGGACAATTTTAATTATGTCTGAAATAAACGTTGTTTATTTTATTTAATATTTCGCCTTTAGTGATATTGTGTAAAACTCTTTTAAATTTCCGTAAAAGTAATTCGTTGCTGCTAAATATACCTCTTTTTTATAAACAGCAGTCAAGGGTTTGAGCTGTAAGCGAGCGCTTAACAACCCGCTAGGGGAACCTAAACATAGTACTGACGCTTATTCCTTTTGCTTCCAATATTATAGTTTTGTGTAGGTATATGTGTACCTACTTCTACGAGTAGGATAACCTGGTCTAGGAGTACGCACTTAAGGTTCAAAATATTCCAAAAAAATAAAAATGAAATCTAGGAAATCAACTAGGCAAATGCCTAGTTGATTTCCTAGATTTCATTTTTATTTTTTTAATTTTAGACGTAATAAATATTACGTCTAAAATTTAAACACCTTTCATAAAGTAATATAAAAAAAAAAATACGTTTTTTCTCTCAAAATAACAAAAATAACCAGAAGTAGGAATTGCGTACTCTTACAAGTAGGTACTAATGGATAAGAGTACGCTTCTACATCGATAAGAGTACTCGGGTCGCGCGTTACTTTTTTTTTACTTGCAGAGGTGGCAAATAAAATTTGCTTAACCTTCATAAGTCGTACAAGCCTCATGCCACCATTCGGAGCATTTTGAGCATCCTATCCAATCTTCTGCGGTGGGGGTCTACGTAGATTTTAGTACATGCTGGGCAGTGCCAAAGAACATGCCAAAAAAAAAGTTTGGACCTTTTTTAGGCATTTTCTTTGGCACTTTAATAGGTTTTTTGGCCCTTTTAGGAAGAGATTTTGAATCTGGTTTTGGAACACTCTTTGGTACATTCTTTGGTACATTATTTGGTACTTTTTTTGAAGCTGCGTACTCATACACACTAGCCAAATCGTAAACGAGCGGAATTCAATGCCATCTCTTGGTGTTGACTGGAATTACGCTCGCTGCATGCGTTAGGCATCGTCTTTGAAAACTCCACAGTTTACTTCGTTTTTACAAAATAATTGTATTCTTGTCTCAAAAATACTTTCAAAATGGTTAAATTATTTAAGATTTTGAGTAAAAATCTTCAAACCAACGTAATTTCTGTGTTTTCTTCCGGATTTGATTTTTTTTTTCGCACAGCACTTCTTACCACAGTTGACATCAAAATGCGACGGAAGTTAGCCGCGCATCCTAAACAACTTCACGGCTTCTGGTGTTGCGTACTCTTATCGGATGCGTACTCCTAGACCAGGTTACCCTACTAGCTGTAATACTGGAAAACAAAAACCGTCATTCTATTCTTGTGTCACTCAATGTAATCTCTCTTTGGTCAATTGAAGATAATAATGAAAAATTGTTTTTTTTTAATACAAAACACCTATAATATTGCAAGCTTTTGTAAAACTGTCCTTGTGTGACTTGTTTATTTATTAGATCGATTTTAGGTCATAACCTCATTAAAAAGCATATGAAAGTTACTTTGAAAAGCTTCGTTGATTAGAAAATCGCTTGCAAGATAGAAAAGTTAATCACGGTTTATAATTCAATGAAAACTTGATTAAGTTGGAGTTAAAGTAATTTTAAACTGAATCACAAGACAATCAAGAAAATATATAGTGCGTAGTACATAGGTATGTATTGATGATGACGGCCGAAAATTTGAAATCACGCACTTGTTGATAGAGCAGGTACGTATTTCTTTTTTTTTAATCTTTATTTATTTCAAGGGGTTCTTATCACTTAGTGATGTCACCCCCGTAAAAGAAAACATTAAACAACTTAAAACTAAACAATGAGTAATAAACAGTTATTATTATAGTTATGACCTACCTAATAGTGTTTATCCTATTCGTTCTGATAAATAGCCAACAGCAGTCGACACAACATCCTAGCCTCATCCGACAAGGGGACGCTAGGATGCTGTTACATGCTCCCACTTTAAATCCCACACCAAGCTAATATTGTCTATCGCGTATGTTCCGGTCACATTCCATCAGCACGTGGTAAATATCTTCAATCACCCCACAAACTTTGCAATTTGGTGAGGTACTTTTACCCATTAAATATTTAAACTTGTTCGATGGAATGTGGCCCGAACGCATCCTCAACAGAGCCACTACATATTTTCTATCTATTTCCCCTCCTTCAAACCATGGGCAACGAAGCGGTTCCGACTGGATGGTTTTATACCAGATTCCCTTCAACGTCGTTCATCAAAATATTCATGCCATCTTTGTCTGCATAGATCTTTGACATGACCAAGCCAATCTGAGTATAACGGTGTGCATGTGTAATTAATACCCTCATACGGTAAGTACGAATTTCAATAAAATACATCCATTTCACTTGCAGGTAACGTTCATTGAGTATTTTGGACAGTTTACCGGGCACAACAAACCAACTCATAAGTAAGCAATTGTGTTGCTCTTCTGTAGCGCAGTATATAGTTACATTATTAACAGATATTATTATGGTATCAAGGTTTCCCATAAATTATTCCGGTACATTGCTCATAGGGTATATTGCAGGTACTCAGGTACACAGTGACGCTCGCGTGCCGTCAGCGACATAAACATATGGGCCACCAATGATGTGAGACTCGACCCCGTCCCACACTACTGCTCTGAGACCTTGGCTCCAGCTAGACGCCTTCAGTAACAACTGTGCTGACCTCTAAGGACGGGCCTACTAAAACGCGGTGAGAGATGCTCGTACTCTGTGAAAGTAGTTCGCACTACGTTTGACAGATGGCAGACTATGTTCTGTTTGTGTTGACTAAATTAAATTTATAGAGATTTTCGAGCTTTTTAAACAATGTAATCTATCGAGTCGGTTATGTGTAGCACATTGAATATAAAATCAAATAAGACTAATAATATTTGGTATTAAAATGGTGTAAGCACTTTTTCCGCGTGGATTGCGTTTCACCTCCTGCAAAATTTAACACCCTCTACAGGGATTTTCAAAAACTTCTCGTGAAAGGAGCTCCTTTCACCGGTAGCTTTGGAAAATAACGGATTACAATGTGTTAATTATTTAAAAAAATGCTTTAATTTCATTTTTTTTTTAAACTGTACCCCCCGGTTTCATCCCCTATATGTTTCGTCATTTAATATTTTGATTTATTCCGGAAATGCAATGTAATCATAGCCTGAAAAGTTAATAACCCCCTCTTGCTGTTCGATATTCGAAAAAAAACTTAACTCTTACGGTCTTACACCGCTAGTCTTTTCTGTCAAAAGTATAAATACCGATATTCGAGGTAACCGGACAACGCGTTAAGGTTCTTTGATACAAGCCTCTAAAATGTCTGAGGGAAACTTATGAAAAACTAATAATTACAAACATTACTTATTATTCATTTAAGATTGTATTCGTACTAAGTTTCAAGTTTATTTACTAAAGAAATAAGGTTTTTATGTAAACGAAATATGGGATTTCGGTGGTTTTTTAACCAACTTCAAAAAGGAGGAGGTTATCAATTCGTCGGAACCTTTTTTTTTTGTTTTTTTTTTTTTTATGTATTTTCCCCGATTACTCGAAGATGGCTGGACCGATTTGGATTTTGCTTTTTTTGTTTGAAAGGGTATACTTCCCAAGTGGTCCCATGATCATCAAGTCAGGATCTGATGATGGGATCCTGGAGAAATAGAGAGAACTCTTCAAATTTTACAGGCACACAAAGCGATTTAGGTATTTTTTGGAAGAATACTTTCTCGTAGTGGTCTCATTTTAATTTGGTGAAGATTTGATGAAGAACTTTGGAGATAGGCAACGGAACTCCTCAATAAATGATAGCAAATGGACTGGGATTGCTGAAATCTCATCTCTGTCTATTGCTTACACCAGTTCATAACATAACATCACGCCGGTATGCTGTGAAGGGGTAAGCACATGTGCACCTATAAAAAGTGAAAAATAAAAACTTTTTCCAAAAAAAAACAACCGACTTCCAAAAAAACACTACAAAGTGAAAAATAACTTTAATTTCGGAAGGCGGTGGCAAAAAATTAAAATACAGCTCCAAAGACACAGACTTGCGAAATTAAAGTTATTTTTCACTTTGTAGTGTTTTTTTGGAAGTCGGTTGTTTTTTTTTGGAAAAAGTTTTTTACAGATAAGCGTTTCACCCCTTCAAAAGTCTAATTAAAAAAAATCCTTAATCTCGCCTACAATAAAACAGAAACCTTTGTGAAACATTCTGATAAGTCAGTCATGTAGCTATTTACCCCTCTTTTCAAACCCTGGAGGGATCTGAAGTATAAATATCGAAATTCGACTTAAGAATTTCTTAAGAATTTGAACGCGCGGACCGACCGCGCGTTCAAATTCTTAAGAAAAGAAAGAAATATATATAAATATTAGTGTTGATTACAATTTAAAAAGTTATAGTGAGTCAACCTTAAAAGATAGAAATGTTCTATCGCAGACTTTTTTTAGAACATTCTCAACAACTCCGCTCCTATTGTTTGTACCGTAATGTTACATGTGCTAGGAAAAGCTCTTTGAGCCGTTCGGTCTCGTCTGTCATTCATGGATTTTTGGAAGTCGTTACGGGTCGTCAGAAGCCCGAAACTCTAACAACCAGTCTTACCAAGGGGTACTATATTCTTGCCCAGTAACTGGTTTGAGGAGGTCCTGTAAAATACCTACTGGTATCCAGCTGCGTCCAGTTTGTCTGGAAGCCGAGCCCAAAATAGTTGGGAAAAGGCTAGACAGATGACGAAGACGTGGAAATAGATTCATTCATTAAATATATTTATTTTTGTTACTTGTATTTCACGAACTGTGTCCAAATAAACGTTATTCTTTCTTTCTTTTCTTTAAATTTAATGTCTTGTGTATATATATTTTAGTAACCTTAAAAAATTTATCAATAAATTGTGAACTTCTTGTCGTGATAGATGTTACTGTACCTATTTATAGCGTTTGTGTATGAGTTTCTAACTAATGTCTTAATCACTCACTGAGTCGTGTCGACTGCGCACAGTGCGACATTCGCTGGCAGCCCGCACTCGCCCCGCGGTGCTTACACAATACGCACTAACACTCATATAATTATGCTGAGTACAAGTGATTCAGCTTCGTCTGTAATCTTGAGTCAACAAAAATACTGTATGGCCAGTCATTGTGACAAGTTGTTTATTATTTCATATTCTTATCTTGTTGTTGCTACTTCATTACAAAATAGAGAAATATTAAGTTAGCCTTTTTATTAAAACGACACAAAATAACTTTACAGATCTTGTTCACATTTCATTTAATTGAGCAATCAGATGTAGAGAACTTACACTGGCATTCAAACAGTGTTGTTGTATGAGAGACTGAAAACGTTGTCAGACAAATAACAGGAAATATGAGTAGATATTGCGGATTATATACACAGTTTTGATTTCTGTTCTTTTTTATTCCATGGTCGACGCCCCTTATTGTTATAGGTTCTACACTTCACATGACCAGAGGGCTAAATTGATCTTTGACCAAATAACAATTCATCGTGCCAATGCTCCGCAGGAGACGCCCTGGGCGTCGGGAATCCCAGGCTGATTCCCGGCCACCGTAGACGCGGGCTTGCGGACGGCGAGTAATGGGTAGCTCGTTGGACCAAGCCCGGATCGACGGCGCGTTGTGTTCCACGCGCGTCTCAGAGAGATGTCGGCACCAACTGGTGGGGTCCGCAAGGGCCGATACCTGCCAGGGGTGCGGGTGGTTCGAAAGAGATACCGCGGCCCCTGGCACACAGGCAACTGAGGGAACACGGGTGGGTTTCAGTCAGTAAAAGTCTGACACGCCTTCCTGCTCCACCCAGAGCGGGAGAAGTTATTTGATGATTAGGTACCCAGCCAAAAAAAAAAAAAAGAAATCGTGCCAATGCTGCCAGGCGCCATGGCACATTTCCGGATAAGAGTGATGCGGACGAGTACTTCGATGCCTAAGTGTCCTTTTGTTTTTTGTATCTATTTGTACCTATAGTTATACATTTCATTTAGTACCTAGTGAAAATTGTTAGTTGTGTTAAATATTGTAAAAATGTAGGTAGGTACTTAATAAGACAAATGTATCCTTGATAACAGCAAAAAACATGGAATAGGCTATTTTGGTGTCATTAGTTTTTCGACGAATAAGATGCTATCAGCGAGGCGTCAATGATGCGGTGATTGCTCTTATTGATAACGAGTGTGAAGTAACCAATCATTAGAGGTCACAGCTCGCTGCTGGCCGCGTCTGCGTGCGTTAATGAGACACCTTCCCCGTTCCCCTTGCCTCCCTCTCTCTAATGAGATCAGTTCCACAGCTGAGGAGGCTGTCAGGAGTAGGGAACACTTGTTAACAGTTGGTCGACTTGTGACGTCAAAGGAGACCACTTACTATGGAACGAGCATCTTTATCTTTAGGCAAAAAGAAAGAGGGAGAAGATAGAACAAGAAAGAGATGCAATTAAACACAACAACAATACCGGTTGCGATTACAAAATAAGTAGGTTTATTTAAAAGAGTGACATAATAAATTATGCACATTTCGTATTTCCAGCGGAGCGAACCTAGTAAGTTTTGAGTTTACTAAATTCCACCTAATAGCAGATTGAATCTGATTTTACAAAGGTTCAGCTGTCAATGACCGGACGCACGAGTCAATAAAACAGGTGATTAAAATAAAGCTGGGTTGTTTTTTTTTTGACATTCACAAAAAGAAGCGTAAACATTATATTACAGTGTTCGATAATATTTTGAGGAGCTCAAAATGGGAATTGTAAGATGTTTAATTATATTTGTTGCAGTCAACTAGCTTTATTAGCCTTTCAGGTAACAGCCTAGCCTTTTTACTAAACAGCGTCGTTCAACTAGCGGCCCGATTGGTTTACAGCCATTCAATCATACAGCTAGGCTAATCACTTGGATCAATAACTTTTAACTACTTGCCTAGTCTAGACAGTATTTAAATTGGCACTTTGTTTATTTAGTTTTCCTAAATAAATTAGAAATTACAAAATGCATGTTTATTCACAAGCTTGGCAGTAAAATCGAGCAGTATACTAATTAAAAATGAGTCATAAAAATATTTAAATGGGGAATCAAATAAATGTTTAAAAACGTTGCCAAAATAAAAATTTCAAAAGTGAAATTTTTAGAGTTTTCTTTGTTTTTTGTTATATTGTGTACTTCTTCTTTAACATTGTTTGTATGTTAAAAAATTATAAAAATATATTTATTTCGCTACGTCAGTGAAACGTGGACACATAATTTCATTGCATGAGAGTGAAAAAAGGCAGTGTGAGATAGTAAACATTTGGTGTTAGTTGTTAGTTAGTTTCTTCGGCAATGAAACGTTATAACGCGCTCGACATCGAAGTCCGTCCTGGAAGAGGACGCCAGGGGACTGTAAGAACTTCTAGAAACCGACACATTATCAAACTAAGATTAGTCCGTAATCCACAGACCGGAAAATGTCGCGAGACTCGGGGATTAGTCGCTCCACTCCACATAGCGTATCGTAAAACATGATCTACAATAAATTGGTAGGTAACATATAAACTCAGAAAAGCACAATTGCTTACGGACACAAACAAAAAGTTCAGCTTGAGAGGTGTCGTTTGCAACGTTCCGCAACGCAGATTGGGAAAACGTTGTATTCTCTGACAAAACATTATTTTTGATAGAACAAGCCCATAATCACCAAAATGACAGGATCTTCCACTCAACCTGGAGCTGCTGCATTCGTTTCACTTCGCCAAAACGCTGACATAGTTATGGTTTTGGGTGCGATTTGTGTCACTGCCAAAACTCCCCTAGTTCTTGTAGATAAGAGCATCAAACTCAACCAAGAAAAATATCGACGAGACATTCTTGAAAATGTGCTTCTTATTTGGAGTGAAAACTCTTACACGGGAGTGGGACAAAATATCTGTGGAGGAAGATTGTAGAAAATTTTACCAAGCGTTTGTTATGTTTGTTTGTTGTAGTTGTTGTGGTTAATTTGAAGACAAATTGGGATTCTTGTATAAAATGTATTTTTATAATTTAAACTCTTATTTAAGTAACGAACAAAATTCATAAAATAATCCGTAAAACTTCATGTCATCGATATTTTGGGCCACTTTGTAAAATGGATTCACGGGCAGTTGACAAATCGGAATTACTCGGTGAGACTCGGCCGCTGACATTGAATCCATCTTTATTTTGCAAAAGAGAGCTGTCAGAGCCATTTATAATCTACGTCGCCGCGAATCACTCAGGGAACTGTTTAAAAGGATTAATATTATGACGGTACCTTGCCAATTCATTTATGAAAATATTATGTATGTAAGAAAAAATCTACATCTTTTTAATAAAATAAGTGATAGACATAATTTTAATACTAGAAACAAAGACAAAATAGATCAACCATTTTTCAGATTAGCTAAAGTACATACATCTTTTATGGGGTACTGTGTTAAATGTTACAACAAAATACCTTGTGATATATTGCAATTAAATGAAAGGAAATTTAAAGCTCACATTAAAAGTAAACTTTGTAAACTAGCGTATTACAAATTAGAGGATTATATCCAAGATAAGAATGCTTGGAAACATGCTGGTCCTGCTCCATAGGACAATCTAGAGTCTAGACAAAATCAAACTGGTTGCTAATTGAATTGTACATATAATTAATTATATTTATGACATTGATTTACACTCAGTAATTATTTTAACTCACACACTGACTCATTACTTGTTAATATTGTAGGAAAATCATACCTATACTTACTTTTACAATGTTTGTAAATGTGTGAACACCATGTATCTATCACAGAATTAATTTATCTGATTGCTTCAATTTGATTCTTTTTACCCATTTTGGTATGGTAATTTTATTCTGGGTGCATCGTTTTCACACATAATCATATAATGAATGTAAATATTGTACTTGAAACATTTTAAAAGAGTAACGGTGGAGTTTCTTGCCCATTCTTCTCCATACGAAACTACATTTTGGAAGGGGCGACTAGAATCAATTCTATTTCAATGTAAATGTTGACGTTCAAAAGTGCCTTTTAAGTGCCTATTTGAAATAAATGCTTTGACTTTGACTTTGACTTTGAGAAATGTAACCTGTAAGTAGCGCTCGCTCGGCTCACGCGTTTCTGGTCTTTCTTAGGTTCAACTTAACCTATGGACTGCCTAATTATTTACTTAAGTGCCCATTCTAATATTTTTACTGGCCATTCATTTTTTTTCACACATTGTAGGAAGAAATAACCGACCAATTTTCTTTTTTGGAACGAAGTTCCTTATCGCGCGTTGTGAAAGGGGGCTAGACGGAAAAAAATCTTACGAAAAGTTGTCACGACACTTTTTGCTATAGTAAGCTATTGTAAGCTGTGCGGCGTGCGCATGTTTGTCTGTCTGTCTGTCTGTCTGTCTCTCTCTCTCTCTCTCTCTCTCCCTCGCGGCAAGTACGGGCGGCGAGTACCGGCGGCGAGTACCGGCGGCGAGTACCGGCGGCGAGTACCGGCGGCGAGTACCGGCGGCGAGTACCGGCGGCGAGTACCGGCGGCGAGTACCGGCGGCGAGTACCGGCGGCGAGTACCGGCGGCGAGTACCGGCGGCGAGTACCGGCGGCGAGTACCGGCGGCGAGTACCGGCGGCGAGTACCGGCGGCGAGTACCGGCGGCGAGTACCGGCGGCGAGTACCGGCGGCGAGTACCGGCGGCGAGTACCGGCGGCGAGTACCGGCGGCGAGTACCGGCGGCGAGTACCGGCGGCGAGTACCGGCGGCGAGTACCGGCGGCGAGTACCGGCGGCGAGTACCGGCGGCGAGTACCGGCGGCGAGTACCGGCGGCGAGTACCGGCGGCGAGTACCGGCGGCGAGTACCGGCGGCGAGTACCGGCGGCGAGTACCGGCGGCGAGTACCGGCGGCGAGTACCGGCGGCGAGTACCGGCGGCGAGTACCGGCGGCGAGTACCGGCGGCGAGTACTGGCGGCGAGTACTGGCGGCAAGTGCTGGCAGCGACTACTGGCGGCAAGTACTGGAACTTCGTTCCATCCGGGTGTCCCTTGACACCTCTCAAGTTTTTATTTTGTTCGTGTTTTACTGTCACACTTATTTACCAACCAAAAATCAAATAACTGCCATCTGCCATCGATCACCAGAATTTGACGTTGTTATACCCACAGACATAGTTTTATATGTCTGTGGTTATACCTAATTAGTGCAGCGCCGGTTCTCCATTAGAAATAAGGCAAAATCAGTTGTCCAAAGTGAACGTAGCCAAAGTAAATCGAAAATAGACGATGCTAAGTCCTTGCAAGCCGAGGTCTATCGGGAGAGCAGAAAAAATAGACGATGCTAAGTCCTTGCAAGCCGAGGTCTATCGGGAGAGCAGAAACAACAGATACCCAGAAACAAAGCCAAAGGTCGTCGAAAACACCACAAGTAAACATTCAAGATGCGAGCCACAAGAACCTATCCTACGAATTACTTAAATTGACATAAACATTCAAGATGCGAGCCACAAGAACCTATCCTACGAATGACTTAAATTGTCACGATATAAAACACCACAAGTAAACATTCAAGATGCGAGCCACAAGAACCTATCCTACGAATGACTTAAATTGTCACGTTATAAAACACCACAAGTAAACATTCAAGATGCGAGCCACAAGAACCTATCCTACGAATGACTTAAATTGTCACGTTATAAAACACCACAAGTAAACATTCAAGATGCGAGCCACAAGAACCTATCCTACGAATGACTTAAATTGTCACGTTATTCAATAGACATGTCTTGACTTTGCCATGACAATTGACATAAATCCCGTAACACACGGGATTTATGTTAAAAACATATATTATTTTGCAAACATATATTTATTGCTTCGTGTATACCTGTCTCTAAAGAATACAAACAGACTGACAGAAAAACGCGCCAGGAGGACTTGTTTAGTTAGTAGATATGTGGTGATTCATAAATCCTGCCTAAACTAGATAACGAACGCACTGAGTAACCCAAGACATAAAAAGATATTGAAATAAAACAACAAAAATTCGATTGATTTATGTATTCGTTATTATTGTTTTTATTACTTTGAAGAACCAATTATTCTCTCTCTCTCTCTCTCTTTGCCTAGTCTTATCCCATTTCAATTGCGGTCGGCTCTCCTCGACATTCTTCAGCAGACGTTTTGGTTCTGGGTCGTCGAGTTATTCATATGGGCTTGCTTCTGGTCGTTGTTGACAACAAACATCCAAGTAAGCCGGGGTCTACCTCGCTTTTTTGACTTGGATTCATGTGGAGGATTTGCGTAATCATGTGTCCCTTGGGCCTTCTCATTACATGGCCATACCACCTCAGGCGCGCTTCAGAGAGTTTTTCTTCGATTGGGTGGATCTTAACACTTCCTCGGATGTACTCGTTTCTTACTCTGTCCTTAAGAGTGACACCTCCTGCCCATCTCAGCATCCTCATCTCGGTCGTGTATGCTTTTTGGACCTGAGCCTTTTTTATTGGCCAGCATTCGGCACCGTATGTCAGAGCTGGTCGGACTGCAATTTTGTACACCTTTCCTTTAACATTCTATTATCACATAACACGCCTGAGAACTGTCGCCGCTTCATCCATCCAGTGTTGATACGGTGGGTTATGTCGGCATCGATCGTGCCGTTGTTAGACATCACAGAGCCTAGGTATTTAAATTGGTCGAATTCTTTTAGCTGGTGGCTTTGAATTTTTACAGTGTGGTTGCTGGTCAGTTGTGAAGTATGAATTACCAAATATTCTATTGATTTTTAACTAAAGAGATAAATATAATGTGAATTTTACCTCTCAGTTCCGTTAACACTAAACACGCATAAAAATATTTATTTTCCTAACTCTATTATCTAAACTCTTACTAATATTATAATCCCTACTTCCCTACTAACATTATAAATGCGAAATTAACTCTGTCTGTCAGCCTGTCTATTACGCTTTCACGCCTAAACCGCTGAACCGATCGTCATGAAATTTGGCAAAAATATAGCCTGGGATATGGAGAAGGACGTAGGCTTTTTTACGCGATAACCGACATCCACGCGGGCGGAGCCACGGGCAAAAGCTAGTTACAAATAAATACATGTCGTTTCGAAAAACGAGTCGATCGATCGGGTCGGTCGGTCGAGTCGATTTCAAAGAATTGCACCAACAACAAACAAAGATAATACTCTTTTAAATTGATATTTGCCTGCACAGATGTGCGGAGAAAGTCAGGCCATAGTCAGTGATCAAAAGGGTATCCACTTTTAAGTACCTAGGTCACTTTCTTTCCGACGATCTTAAGGACCATGTAGATATAGAGAGGGAGCGCAGGGCACTCGCCGTCCGGTGCAACATGTTGGCCCGTAGATTTGCTCGGTGTACGGACCAAGTAAAAATTACTATTTTTAAGGCTTATTGCCAAAGTCTGTACACGAGTAATCAAGAATCAAGAAATGGGTCAATTACACCAAAAGATCGCTAGATGTCCTGCGAGTCCAGTACAATAATGGTTTCAGGATGTTGTTGAGACTTCCTCGCTATTGCAGTGCGTCGGAGATGTTTGCGCAAGCTCGTACCGACGGTTTTCACGCGATTGTGCGCAAGAAAACCGCTTCGCTACTAAGTCGAGTGAGAGGCAGTCGCAACCGCATCCTGAGAACTGTAGCGGAGAGTTTCGGTTCTCCAATTGTGAAGCAGTTTGTGCAGCGGGTGATTGGTACTAACACTAGATAATAAGTTGTTTTAATATTATGTTACTAACACTCTATGGATTATTTTTCCGAAATAAAAAAAAATAAAATAAAATAGGTAATGGAAATTCGAATACAAAAAAAATATATATAATTTAGTGTTTGCCCGTGCTGGGAAGGCCCAGCACGGGCAAACACTTAATTATATATTTTTGACGTATTTGTGACGAAAATAAAACGGAACTGAACGACATGGATAAAGTAAGGACTTTATCCATGTCGTTCAGTTCCGTTTTATTTTCGTCACATGGTCACCCCATTGTATAAATAGCCTATGCATAAGCACACAGTTCACTAACTGGTGTATTAGACGCATCGGCTAAATATCATTCAGGCCACTAGTTGAACGCCGTTTAGTAAAAAGGCTAGGCAGTTAACTGAAAGCCTAATTAAGCGAGTTGGCGTCGACATTATTATGTATATGAAAATACAAGTCGTTATATAAAAGCCTGTTTTTAAAATAGAAAGTGTATGACGACACCTACTTTACTATTTATTTATTCAGTTTAACTTCAACTCTCCCTGTTTTGCAATTTTTCTCAGCTGTTCAAACATTGAAGACTTAGGTATTTTATTTAAATTGGAGGGAATCAATTTCAGCGTAGATTCCTAAAAATGAGAGGGTACATATTCGCAGTTTACATTTAATTGACGTAGAACGTTCGTCAGAAGGACAAAATGAGACGGTGACGTACGATATGGTATTGCTGGAGTGGCAACGGACACAGCACGGATGCTGGTCGCTGGTAGCTGGTAGCTGGTCGCTGGTCGCAGCAGGCGGAACGTTGTCGCTGGGGAATGTTTGTATGATTCCAGCAGTACACTGAATAAAAGGTCACTTAAGTATTAAATATTTTATTTGAAAACAAACTTATTCTGTTTATGTATACATATAGTTTTATGTTTCACATACATATATACTCTCCGTATCATACAATCGTAGTGTCCTGTCTCTACTTAGATCAATTTTATTGTAAAACTTTGTTCTATTTCATATTTACAATTTATTCTATACAAAAACATTTTATTTTGAATGTTCGTAATTTACAATTGCCTATCAGTTATATTAGGTACTTAAGACTAAACGTTTTCAAAAACGTCAAAACATTTTTTTTTTATATTTACTCAAATACATTTATAGTTACATAGTAGGTAAGCGACGATCATGCTAGAATGTTCTGTCATTTAATGTTTTCATAATTTATACAAAAAAATTGTTACCATCATTTGTAGAAACTTTGTAAGTGTATTTTAGTCTTTTTTACATATGGTGTCGGATTCAAAACAAATGTTTTAATACTATGATAATACACGAACTTTTTGAGCTTGTGTCACTTTATTAGAACTATGATTTCCAAAGAGAAACATGCTTCAGCACTCGGTATGTGCTGACGAAAAAACGTTCAGTAGATAATAATTTAGGTACTAAACGTTTTTTAATTCGCATGAAATTGTAAAACACGTAAAAACAGTCGCAGTGGTCGCCGCCTCCTCACGCCGAGTAGTCTATGTTAGAAGGTATTGGATTATCACTATTATGTTACACTCGAGCGCATTCAGTCGCGTGCACGACTTGACAGTCACAGTGTGTCCGTGACGCGTGTGGCACGACACCAGGCGCGCGCACGACGGAACTGTCACGGTGCGACCATGTCACGAGTGCCCCGCGTGCACGAAACCAGGCGCGCGCACGACGCTACAGTCAAGGTGCGACCATGCCGCTAGTGGCCCGCGTGCACGAGTCCGGTCGCAAGCACGACTGAGAAGTCAAGGTGCGACCATGCCGCGAGTGGTCCGCGTGCACGAGCTTGCGAACATCCAGTGTGCTCAATTTACAAATAGTTTATATAAATAGTGAAATAACATTGTGTACGATTAAGCCTAGGTTCAGACGGGCTTGAGCAAGCGTAGTCGCACTAGTTGAAGCGAGATGTAGCGATGTCAGAGAAGCGTTTCAATGAACCGCTCGCGTTTGCGATGCGTGAAGTCGTATTAGCTAAATTCGATTTAGGGTCCACATGTAAAATTATTGATATTGAGAAAGTGTGTGAAAGTATGACATTGAAAAGGTAATGCTGCACACCAGAACCACTATACCCGTAACAGAACCTAAGCTTAATCATTGTGATAATTAAATACATAAATAATTATTTGGAAATTGCCCATGTAAGGATTTGACTTTCTATTAGTGGCCCAATGAATAAATATGAAATCATACGTTAACTTACAAATATATTCATTTAACACATTCGAGTAGTACCACACGATGACACGACACAACATTCCAAATCTTCGACACATTTGATTTTTTATAAGTACTTACAGAATGTGGTCTATTTTGTTGTGGAGATGTATGGCGAATGGAGATGTAATATTATGGACAGGCGTATGACAAGACCGTACAGACACATATTAAAAATAAAATAAAATAAAATTTTATTTTTATCATTTTAAGTGACAACACTTAAGCTGAGATTAATAGACGTTACTTATTCTGTGCTTTGGCTAAGCCGTGGCTAAGCAGTGCTCCTGTCACAGTCGTGCAACTGACAACGTACAACATAGAGACGGGAGCATAACATGTATGTATCTAAGCCAAAGTACGTGCTTAGTAAAGATTATTAATCTCGGCTTTATAATTAAAACCAGTTCTCCCTCCATACCATGGAGGATTGGTTTTTTCACATTAAGTGACGCGGTACCGGTGTGAATGCTCACATACTAAGCGTTATGATACGCACAAATTGAGAATGCGTGGCGAGCACGTGCGCCACGCGAGTACGTGAGCGTGTGTGTGTGCGTGTTCGTCGCACATTCGCACACCGTGTACCATTCGTACACACCCTAATTTGTTTGTACCAAAGTGGAGCAACACCGCACTCAAGGAAATGGAATGAATTAATCTAATGACACGGGATGTCATATAAACTGTGATCTCTCTAACGACAATATTATTTAAATACATTATCTTCTCGTCATTAAAACAATAAATATATTTACAATAATATTCAGTAGCAACAAACGCTATATTATGTTAAGAGTTCAATTCATTAAAAATTTTCACGTCCACCGGTTTGTGTATCTCTATGTAAACCACATAGTAATAATCTCATTATTTCGACGTCGGTTTCGAGAGAGATCGAACATGAATCACAGTATTTCGACGTTACGCTTTATCCGCTTTTCATAAAAATCTTACCGGTATTTTCTTAAATCAATTTTATTTGTTTACTTAGCTAGTCGAAAACTAAGTTTTCTCGTTAAAAAGTCGAGTGAAACCGACGTTCGGAAGTGTTCGGGTCCCGCCGGGCCAGCGCACCGCACCACACTACACTCGCGTCTATCAGCTGGCGAGCAGCGCCGTGCGCAGCCGCGCGTGCAGCGCCGCCGCCGCCAGCAGCGCCGCCAGCACGCGCCGGCAGTCCGACAGCCCCGCGCTGCCCGTCTGCATGGCCGCCGGCCGCTCGCCTGCACAGCACACAGGGAGTCAAGAGCAGAACACAGAACAGACTGGACGGCGCCTGCGGTCATAATGTCATGCCACATTGTGCACCCGCATAATATGGGTAGCTTTTCACCATTTTTGAAGCAAAATATTTTCTTCTTTATCACACACAAAATTAAACTAAAGAGACAGACATGCTTCAGAAAAAAGGCATAATAAATAAATGACTAACTACATCATTTAAATAAATAAATGACTAACTACATCATTTAAATAAATGACTAACTACATCATTTAAAAATGTTGTGCTTTGATTTGTTTTTCTCATCCCGAAATTATATTTTCCCATCACCTCAAAGATGTTTTTCATTTGATAATTGAGGTTAGTTTTATAAACTTCATTACAATTTTTGAAGTGAAAGCTTATTTAGGCGCGTTGAGCACTTTTTGGGTGAACAAAAATCATGGAACTCGCGTCAACGTCACCGAACGCTTTCAAAACCGTTGAAGTGAAAAATTCACAAGTTACTTAGTTTTCACTTCTACCGGCAGTCCCCAAAGACTGCCCCGAATATTTTTTTTTTTAAGCGTGTCCCCACACTAGGAATTTCTACTGTATTGTGGGTGCATTTACAAACATTTAATCTCACATACACAAACAGCCAGACCCGGAACAACTACTTGTAGGTAATACAAATATTTGTTCCGTGCGGGAATCGAACCCGCGACACGCAGCGCGGCAGTCAGTTTTTAACCACTGCGCCAACCGTGGCGTCAATAAAGTTATTCGAAGAATAAACTTCTAGATACAGATGAAGAAAGTATCTTTAGTGAGTGATTACGTAGGAACGTAACGTAAACAGAGTTTGTTAACAGATTCTTCAGATACCTTTGGCACAGTCAGTACGCGGGGGCGTGGTCACTCACCGTTGAGCACGTGCACACGCACGGAGGCGACCTCGGCGTTGGAGGGCGAGCACGAGTAGCGGCCCGAGTCGGCGGGCGCGGCGTCCTGCACCAGCAGGTACGACGTGGTGGCAGCGCCCTTCTCCGTCACCACCGACACGCCGCCGCGCGACGAGTCGTACGATATCACCTGCTTTACAACCGACACCACTCCATTGTTATATCTACTCCCATTACACATAATTACTTCACCACATTGCTTGTGGAATACATGGTCGACGATATCGCTACTTTACTAGGACACTCTGTATGTTAGTTCAGTTTTTTAATGTGTCATTCGTAGTGTGCAGTCGTCTCTCTGTTACCTACAAGTTTTTGGTGAACACGAGAACATTACTTTTTTATTGTGTTTCTTGTGATTTTCCCGTGTCGTGGTAGATGTAATGCACATCCTTATCAGCCTTCCACAAGCGGATCTCCCTGGTTTGGTTTTCAAGAGGCACACTGTTACCCAAAACATGAACCCTAGCGAAATTGTGGAAGTAGGACACCTATACCTACACCAACATGCGGAGCGACGAACATCAGTGAGGCCGAAATTGCAGCACTAGTGCTCCACCCAAACATCCGCTCCGCTCCGCATCCGCGCGCATCCGCAAAACCCAAAAATTCGGTATATTCCTAGAATATTTTTCGAGGATATTCCTAGGAATATCCTCGAAGATACCGGGTTTTCCGGAGATGCCCAGAGTGTGGCTCGCTTAGTTCGAGACAATGATGGTTCCCCAAAACAGGGCGACGAAGCAAAATACGGCGACGTGCTTTCCAAGCTCGGCAAGAACGCGGTAATTCAAGTGACTGACATAATAATTTCACCACCTGCCACCAATAAATATGGTGCCATTAAGGAAAGACTCCTAGTCGTCTACGAAGAGTCAGAGGAGCGACAGTTCCAACAATTGGGCAGTGAAGATAAATTAGGCGACCAAAACAGCAACTGTTGAGACGAATGAGGGAGTTGGCACGTAAGAGTCAGGAGGCCGAAAATACCCTGTTTAGCCTGTGGATGTCAAGATTCCCTAATCACGTTCGAGCAGTGTTTTTGGTCAGTCAAGATCAAAAACTCGACAACCTCGCCGTAGCACACAAGATTTTGGAAGGAAGATCAGCTGGAAATATGAAGCGGACAGACACAGCTTATGGTTGCGTTAGTCAACCAAATGAGTAAGCTAACCACGGAGATAGTAGCCTTGAAATCCAACTCATACGATAACGGAATTATAGACGTATTCGAAGCCTGTCGCGCTCAAGATCCCACTCGAAACCGAGGATTATACCCGACAGTCCCAATTGGTTATGCAAGTATCGTCTTCGGTACAGGAGTGAAAGTGCAAGGAGGAAAGTGGATTATTTTCACTGATCACTGAAGATCCTCTGTGAATCAATGTTTCGGCCTATTTAGACATAATATAGCGAGTCTCGCAGGGTAGGGTGAGTGAACTGGCAAATCCCCAGAAAGTTCGGTTACTATATCGGGCTGTAACAAATCAGATGCAATATTTTTTTCAGGAGCTCAAAGACATATGTACATATCAATATGTTATGTACGCACTCGGAGCTCAGCAGTAACATTTTATCCAATGCATAAGGTAATCATAAACAGCGACAGGAACAGGCGTTAGTGTTAATTACTCGTGGAGTAATAACGCGCGGGTGTCGGTCGCCGCGCGACGTACACACTAAATTAAACGCGTCAAGTTGTACGCAACACGCGCGACACGACACGACACGGCGCGGCGCGGCGGGACTCAATTTAGCGTTAGCGTAATTAGGAAGCGCACTGCGATCCGACCGTGTTTATTCAAAAAGCGTGAAGAGGCGCTTGCTCCCTGTGTCATGTCAACGCGTGCGACCGGCTCGCGTTTGTAACATAATCAGTAGCGAGCTGATCTGTATCGACATTATAATATATATTAATAATGATAATTATCTTATTTCGAATCGGACGCTGATTAGGTAATGTATCTGCTTTCTAAAATTTGGTTGTGGAAAGCTATATTAATTTTTGAGAAAATTCTGTTTGCAATGAACAATATAATAATGAAATGTTACTATATAATAGAGATGACGCGGTGCGGTAGATATATTATTAACTAGTTTTGATCGTTGTAGGTGTTGGAGTCGATCGTGTGTTTATGTGTAAGTCCAACAAAAAGCGGTCCGACCGCATCACAACAAGTCCTATTTTAGCGTTAATAACAAGTGTGTGTGAGGGTTTGTGTGTGTGAGAGAGCGTGCGTGTGTATGTTTGTGTGGGAGCGCGCGAGTCGCACGGCAGAGCTCAGGGCCGCATATCAGGATTACTTCCAACCGATAATGCGATTAAATGTGATTCATGTTTCAAGCGATGATGAGTTTATTTGAACGTGAGTATTAGGGAATGTGTCCTCGTAAAGTAGCTGCTAAGTATTTCGGACAGGCACGCGCGCTCTGTAGTCTGTAGTCTGTAGTCTGCTGCCTCGCGGGTGGAACATTAATAAGGTAAACAATATCTAACTGAAGATATATCAGGTCGACGTTAGGATATCCAAGGTGTGCTGCAACACAAGGTAAAAACCTGTAAATATTTAGTAAATGACAATTTCATAACAATATTAAATAAACCTGTGTGCTACGCGGCTACGACACGTAGCAGAGCGCTACGAAGTCTTGCAGCAAGCTATCGAAGACCGTAGCGTAGCGTTCATAGCAATTTGTTAAGTTATTTCGACAGGTCTTATTATAGTTTGTCTGTATGTTTTTGAGCGACTTCAACAAAAGCACCTGCAGGTGCAGTTGTCCACAGTATAAATCTACCGCTTATATTAAACTTATATATATATATATATAAATAACTACAAACTTGAATTGTGTCCCTTAGATGCATCCGCCTTCTGGTCCATCACTGTCATCTGACGTCGTAACTTTGGCCCGTTTAAATTGTAAGTCAGTGATAATGATTGCCTCAGTGACTGCGACCACTTAGCATCATTCGCCTTTGCCCAACCCCAACGTGTAACTATTCTAACATTCATACTTACTACAAAAAATCCATGTGTATAATTACTTTGCGTCCGCTCACCTCGTCCTCGTGGTACCAGAATATATAGGCAGGTGGCTCCGGCGAGAACTGGATGAGGCACGTGAGGTTGATAGTGGAGCCCATGTCCACGTGCAGGTCGGGCCCGCCCAGGATGCGCGCCGACGGCACTGCAACAAGCGAGCAGGCGCTAGAGCACGCTGGAGCACTGGTGGGTGGAGCTTTATATTGTTACATATTTAGTTTCGCTGGAAAAGTTTAATAACAATAACATATTTTTCGCTTAGGCTTTAATAACAATAACATATTTTTCGCTTAGGCCTTTCCCAACTAGGTTGGGGTTGGCTTCTAGTCTGACCGGGTGCAGCTGAATACTAGTATCTTACTTGGAGCAACTGCCTGACCTCCACAACTCATTCATGGGTAATATGATACCATGTGGTAAGACTGGTTGCCAGTCTTACAACCAGTCTTACCGTTAGACGACACGTAAAGTTAAATAAAAATTTACTTTATTTCCTCTGATCCTTTGAACTTAGCAAGTTCTTATAAGCAAATGACATTTAATCATATAATAATTTCGGCTTGGTAAACCTGTATTAGCAAATTAGCTATTATATCAGCTACCAGGCCAGGCTGGCTGGCGACATAGGCCTGCGGAAAGCACCTGGAAGCGATAACGTAACTAATAAATTACTCAAAAACACCATGAACTAGATAAGAGAACGATTTAAGAACATACGAATATGCAACGAAGTCTTGGCTACACAGCAAATTCCAACTCAATTGAAATCGTCCACAATAATATGTTAACATGCCTGTCAAAGATCCACGAGTGACAACCGTGACCAATGTTTTGACTTGCGCCGCACGGAGGGGGTGATGGAAAGATAGTCTCCCATCCACGGACCAACCGCGGATGCAGCTTAAACTGATCGATCGACCCGTGCGGCTATTATTACATAGCCACAAGCCCAAAAAATAAAACTAAACTGCAATTTTCTTTCGAATTGGAATGTTCGTAATTGTGTGTTTGGGCAATAAATAATTTGAAAGTTTCGATTACAATTACTTTTCTGTTGTAATTATTATTGTTTGTACAAAACGTTGTTGATTGAGACTACACAATAGTATAATATCCCGACAGATGTGTTGCACACTGCAACTATAAAAAAAATCACAGAGCCGTCATGACAGAATGCCTCGTTTTGACAGTATGATTTTGAACGAATGAACGTTTTGAACAAATGTACCGCAATTTAGCGTTACAAAATTTGTTTAAGGAGCTATTTTGCTGGAATATTTATAATTTGAGAGAAATAGACTAAAGGTAAGAAACATTTTAATCGGTTTCTCAAAAACGGTCAATAACGCTGTGGTTTACAAACTAATGTATTATACTTGTATGTTCATTAAGTTACATGTTACAGTTTATAGAGCACTTTAATCGGCGCTGTTCTGCGATTCAGCAGCGCGGCGGCGGGGGGTTAATGACCTATAATGTCGTAAGGTATTATTGCATCGGGACGTGCGCTCTGCTCGGAATATCAATCGTTATGTAAATGTGTGAGTGTTTTATCGCAGCTCGCTCGCTACTGTGCCGTGTGTACGTCGTGTACTCCTCGCCGCCTCTCCACTTACAGTGTCGCGCTAAACGTGAACACGCTCTGAGCTCTCTGAAGTGATTGGATTTGATATTCGTCTCTAGATACGAAAATATTCCCCGTATTTTTCGCAGACAGAAAGATTTATTTATCGTATTTTGCGATTCAGCTGTGGAGTCAAAAGTCACGCATCGCTTTAGCGTTCGATGTCCTCTTCCATTTTGTTTTATTTTTAAATAGATAATATGCGCCTAATGTGCTGCAGTTCCATGTATAGGAGGCGGGGAGCCTCCTATCCAACGGTTTAATTTAGGAGACTCATGCATTATGTAGGCTCCGGTTGAGGGACGGGGGCAAGTTTAGAGTGACACATAGGTAGTTCGCTGTGCTCATTATACCCGGGTGAATACGTTTATTTTCAAGAGCACAACCGCGGCCGCTTGACCCTTATTAAAAGCGTAGATGACTGAAGCGGCGGTTAGTCTCCTCTGATAAGTCATACACGCAGCAACGCCTGCTCTCCCAGATTAGTTAGTATGCAGGCACACACATACGCAGTCATCATATTTTATGTGGAACTCGAACTTCGAAGTGAGCTTTGTAATTCCCCGCTGGGTCTAGTACGGAGAGAGTGCGATTGATATGCATGCGTAAGTATCATTTATATCTATGAGCATAAGATGCTTTCTGTAACACAAATCTGGATGAGGACATTTCATTGAGCAGTTAACGAATAAATGAGTTCTTTACGAGCGGCGGCCAATATCAACAGCGCGTTGTTTAGTGCGGCGCGGGCGGGGGGCGACTGTTTGTGCGCAACTTACATTGAAGCCTAGCGCGACTGCTCGACGTCCACGGGGAAGTGTTTGTGAAACCGTAAAGCTAAAATTGAATGACGTCACTTGTTTACTGACACCTTCACGGAGGCAGCAAGTCGAACAAGTTGAGAAATGTGGCGACGTGTGACGTCACAGAGTTGTAGCATCACGCCACTGTTACTTCGCATGTAACCAAGTTATCAACAGACTACACAAAATGTAAATAATAAGACACATTAGCACCTAACTAGTAACTTTTTTCACTAGCTGACACCGAATAAGTATATTGTGAACTACTCTCGCGGAACGGATAGCTCGTGCTACAATGTTATGTATGTTACATTCAGCCTCTATGTGCCACCATTCCTGGTGCATGACTGTGGCTACGGACGTACATTCATAGCGGAGCAGCCTACTTCTCTCGACACATTAGAGTGGAGCGAATAAATTAATGTCCCCACTCGCGAACACTTATGTGCATACATTAATATTATGTACAGAATATGTGCTCCATTATGAATATGCACACATAATGATCGTGGTTAAGTAGCTTCCTAAAATAAAACGTATCCTAATTGAATTGGATATTGCAGCTAGTCGGTAGCCGCTACGTACGGGCCATTTCAGTTAATTTCGTACTTTATGACGTCATATTTCGCAGTGGGCCAAGTAACGCCGCTGGGCAGTGACTGCGCGGTAAAGGGGGGCGGGAGGGGGGTGTTTACTCACTCGGCAACACAAAGAGTAGGAGCACTAGGAGCATTCAGAGCCACTTTGTGTTAGTGAATTGGTTTAATGAGGCCTCGACCGTGACGTCGCTCATGTTTTCGCGATTTCTTTTGTACCTCAAACGCGGTGGGCTATCACGTCAGGTGTTGGCCCTCAAGTGTTTGTTAAGGGGCCAGGGAGCTGTTGTGCTGTCAAAGTAAATAGAGCAGTGACTAATAGTAAACAAAAATAGTGGCTCTATTCCCAATTTTTTATAACAGTATTCAATACATCGGTATGTATTGAATACTCAGGTATTATTATATTGTTTGAGCCCACACCCCTGCACTTCAATCCTACATAGTAGCAGATCAGCAGCGGTGCTACCGGCGCACGCGACCGTCGTCCAGTAGTGTGGAGAGCGCGCTCACAGAACATATATACTCTAGGGAGAAGAATAACGACTTCGTACAAAAAAAGTAAAGACAGTTTTGCTGCTCGCCATCTAGTGGCACCCCAGAACAACTAAAGGACGCGAATAGAGCGGGAAATTTGAAATATTAAATAGTAAATTACTGCGTAATCGAAACTGAATTTTTCTTTCTTGTTGTGCAATAGGAATGCTTAATTATCTCAAATTAGCATTAATGACGTACGTAATAATAATATGCTAATTTGACATAACTTTTCATTTCTATTGCACAGCCAGAAAGAAAAATGTAACTTCGTTCATTTCTTAATTCGCTCTACTAAACATTAGCAAAAAAAACTCAGGAATTATAGTAAATAACTTTATTTGTAAGTAACAGTAACCGGTGAACGTTCACACTTATAATATTGTCGTCGAATTTCCGCGTTTATTACCGACGTCATAGTCACGTTTTATGAGCCACTTTTTCGAAATAGGTACAGAAACAGAGTCACTTTCTCAAAAAACAGAAACAGAGTCACTTTCTCGAAACACACATTCAGAGTCACTATCTCAAAATATTTGGATCGCCCTGAGTCGAAACAAACAAAAAAACTTACAAGACAATAGGACTTTACGGCAAATTATAACAAACAACTCCGCCATCTTCTTGTTTGGTAACGTCATCAGTCAGTAGTGGTATGATTAGCGACCTAAAACTTCATAAAGCGTAATTTTTTAGTCTCGAGTATTAGGTCCCGATTTTATTTTTAACTCTAGCCACACTTGAAATAGCCCTTGTAGGTATGTCGTTGTTTCGACGTATAGAGTCGACACCCCCTGAGCGCGCTGCCAAAGAATTATTCGTCCCTCCGCCGCTAAGCACTTTGTTTGGCAGGTTTTGCTCGCACCGCTCCGCCGCTAATTGGTTTCATCGCTCGCTCTTTGTTGCATTAAGCTGCGCCAAGAGAATTACCATTACTTAGCCTGGGTGTCATGGAAGCTGATCCTGGTAAGTGATAGAATATCTTCGCGGAACGTTTATCGACAGTGTCTGTTCAGTGCTTTGTCTCCGATTTCATAAGATCACGAGTATGAACTTACTTTTTTATAGTTGACTTTCTGTTGCGGAGTTTTGTTTCTATTAATACTGCATCTAGTTTGAGACACAATTGTGAATCATAAAGATCTGCTTTCAGAAAAAAACATATTATCACTAGGTATACAACTGTAAACTCATTGCATTGCTCATTTGTTCTAGTTCCTTTCTTTTTCTTACCATCTGTCACAATGTATTAGGACATTTTATGGGTATTTGTGGATCCTGCCGTTTTGCCAAAATTTAACTATCCAATCAAATTTTAGCTAGCTTTTTTATACTAATGCAATATTTGGAATGATTTTAGTATGCACATTTTCATTTGGTCAAATTTTTACTCGGCAGATCCCGGCAGAATTAAACCAAGCATAATGTTATTAAGGCATTTTTTTATCAAATGATTTATTACAACAAACAATTTTTAGACAATAAACATTTAGTCAAATGATTTGTTGTGAAAAAAATATAATGACAAAAATAAGATTTTTGGGAATTATATACTTAATTCAAAATGCACTCTTATTTTAATATAATCATTTGATACGAAATGTTTGTAACATACAATTATATATATTTTAGAATGGACATTAACAATTTTATTTCAGAGTATTCACATTTTGTGTTGCAGAATTCGATTAATTCTGCCGTATTAACCCAAATATTTTTTTCTTTTTTTGTGTCAGTTCACTCGATAGTATAATCTCAATGTCAGCTGGTCAATGGCCAAAGGTTACGAACGACGAACGAAAAACGAATTGCTACCAGAACTGTAGGTTAGGTTAGGTTAGAACTGTGACCCCCCCCGGTGGGTTCCCGCATTGTCGTTGCGGGGGGGCTCAGTAGCCGTGGTTTTCCCCACCCACGGTGAAGCGAAGAGGAACCCGAGGAGGGGCCGCTCGTCAGGGCTTTGTCCGCTAAGCCGACGACGTAGCGGCCAACCAGTTGCGGTGCCGCGGGGCGGCATAGCAACTGGTGCTGGGGGTAGCGGGCCGCGGCGGGAGAGGAGTGGTGTATGGAGATCGCCACTTTCCTCACCTCCGCGGTCTGGACGGAGCTGCCATCGTTGGATGGCGGCCACGGTGGGGCCGCAGGGGAGGAGGAGTGTCGGTATTGCGTAGGCCGCTCTCCCTATCCCCTGCGGCCGAAAAGTGGTAGGCGGCGGGGCCACTGTCCTGACCCGCCGCAGGGGGACCAAGGGTGCCATACACGGGGTCGTTTGGCACCCATGCGCTGTCTGGTGCCCGGGGTGGTCCGGCGTGCTGTGTGTTCTGGTGCGCCGGTGATGGGGGTCATTCCCCTAAGAGGAGGGTCCGGTGACGGACAGCCGCGGCGGGTTCGCGGATGGCTTTCGCGTTCCCGTGTTCCCGCCATAAGCGGCACTGGAGGACACCGTGGAGTTTTAGTGGGTTAGAGTCCCACATAACTGCGCTATCTCCCCGTGGTAGCGCAGTATGCATGAGCATTTCTCCACGTAAAAAAAAAAAAAAAAAAAAAAAAAAAAAAAAAAAAAAAAAAAAAAAAAAAAAAAAAAAAAAAAAAAAAAAAAAAAAAGGTTAGAACTGTGACCACACAACGCCAGGCCAACGGCCAGAAACATATTTTTGAATGTAAAACCAGAAACTACTACCTAACCTACCTCACTACTATAATAATATTCGTTTATTAATTTTGCTACTTATTAGTATTATACATATTTAATACACTTTGAAATATTTTTATAAAACAAAGATTAAAAAAAAAAAAACATTTTAAAAATGATAAAATAGAGATCCGCCGGTATCGGGAGCAGGGTCCAAGCTACCGGTGGTTAGGGCTATTAATATAATATTACCTATTTAGAATTTGTCCCAAGTGGAAAAATACCCTTGCAATAAAACGTCGTCTAACTGAATAGAAATGGTAGCTAAATCGAAAACTGACGATACAAAATATTTGGCTTATTTTATTTTGCGTATAATATGCTAAACCAACTGAAATTATTAGGTTACATTAAAATTGGTAAAAGTGCTAGTTGGTAAACAAGTTATTGTTTAAACGTTCACTTGCCAAACATCAGCTTTGCGTTACAATTATTTGTGAAGAGTTTATTTGCCACGTAATAATTTGGCAAATTAAACTATGCGGAAAATTGTTTGGGAAGTGATAGTTTGTCAATATTTTTTTGATGAAACAAGGGAGACCCGGGTGTTTGTTCTATAGGTATGTGAAGTGACACCGTCAATCAAAATACAATTAAGTTTCTTGGTAATCGCAGTTTTATGTTTGTTTAGTACTAATTACAAAATATAACATTTAATTAATCATAAAAACCTTACCTGTAATAAAAACAATACACCTAATGTTATTAATCACAATATACCTAATAAACAAGTCCCTAACTTATAAAACTTTGTACGAAGGTTCTAATTCGGATTCGAGCACAGATTAACTAAAGGGTGACGACATTGCGGTCTACCACTGTAATGGAGCTAGTAGCGCGGAAATCTATTTTGTTTATATCCCCGCCCCCTGGGAAAGGTAACACTCACAAAATATGACGGTTCTATTAATTATTGTACTTTTTCTTCTTTGACAAGCATTGAAAGAAAAAAATAATAAAGAAAGAAAACATGTTTATTCTGCACAAACAAAACGCACATTACAAAAGATATATTAGGTCTTTACCTATGAAATTGCCGTTTTGCAGTACTGGCCATTTCAAATCAAAATAATTTTTGTTTGGGTAAGAATTCTAATTTCAAATTAATTTTATTTTAAAAACATGGATTTTTTTTTCCAAAAGTAGTCATTTGTTTATTGATTAGTGTTACATTTTCATCGCATTTCAATCTTTTTCGTCATCATGGATACGTAAAAAATTCGAGTAATTATGGAATATGAGTACCGTCGTGGCAGCAACGCGGCACAAGCGGCACGCAACATCAACGACGTTTACGGAGCTAACACTACAAACCAACGCACCACCTGTTATTGGTTTGCTCGCTTCCGTTCTGGAAATTTCGACCTGAAAAATGAACCTCGCGGTCGTCCGAAGACTTTGGTCGACAATGACGAATTAAAGGCGATTGTGGAAGCTGATGATACACAATCTACGGCTGAATTAGCAGCAGCTTTCGACGTTAGCGTCAAAACAATATTGGTCCATTTGCGTCAAATTGGCAAGGTAAAAAAGCTTGACAAATGGGTGCCCCACGAACTCAATGATCGTCAGCGCGAAGTACGCGTCGAGACGTGCCTTGCACTGCTCAACAGACACACAAATGAAGGAATTTTGAACCGCATTGTTACCTGCGATGAAAAATGGATTCTGTTTGATAACCGCAAGCGCTCAGCAAGTTGGTTGGATCCTGGTTCAGCACCTAAACAATGCCCTAAACGAAAACTTACCCCTAGAAAAGTGATGGTCACTGTTTGGTGGTCTAGCGCCGGTGTGATTCATCACAGCTTCTTACCAAACGGGGTGAGCATTACTGCAGATGTGTACTGTGAAGAACTGAACACAATGATGGAGAAGCTTTCACATCTCCAACCAGCATTGGTCAATCGCTCGTCTCCGCTGCTCCTGCACGACAACGCGCGACCTCATACTGCACAGCAGACGGTCTCCAAGTTGCAAGAACTGGGGTTGGAAGCTCTCCGTCATCCGCCCTACTCACCAGACCTTGCGCCTACAGACTACTACTTTTTCCAGAATTTGGATAACTTCTTGGCGGGAAAAAAATTCAATACCCGAGAGGCAGTACAAAATGCCTTTGAAGAATTTGTTGCCTCCCGTCCAGCTGATTTCTTTAAGAAGGGCATCAATAAACTGCCACTGCGATGGCAAAGATGCATTGATTGCATGGGTGATTACTTCGATTAATACAAATAAAAAATACATGAAAAAAATTCGTTTAAATTTTTTCATACAAAACGGCAATTTCATAGGTAAAGACCTATTAATAAAACAGATACACATACAAAGTAGCTAAAAGCCCCGTATTCAGGTAGAAAAAGTTTTACTATATTGTATTGTATTGGGCCTGAGGCCAATATGAAATGTGGTTAAAGTTTGACCTTGGTGGTAATATACTCGTACAACGTAGCAAATGAGATATCCTTTTCATTTCAATCAACCATAAAAATAATTTAACTATTTTTCTTTGGCTTGAGATCTATACGGGCTGATTTTTTAGTCACCTTCCAAATTTTTCAGGGTGATAGTACCCGTTAAATTGAACAACTTTCTCCAAGGAACATGGGTCGAAATATGAAAAAAAAAATCGGACCTCCCATACAAAATCGACCAGCTAACTATTGATTTTGCATGGGAGGTCGATTTTTTTTTTTCATATTTCGACCCATGTTCCTTGGAGAAAGTTGTTCAATTTAACGGGTACTATCACCCTGAAAAATTTGGAAGGGTATAAAAATCACTTACTGTATGTAGTGCAATGGAAGAGGCGTTTTGCTATTTCTATACTTTATATATTCCAGATATTTGTAACCTTGTGGTCTAATTCTGCTTTATGCTTCTATTGATAATGTCTAGATTTTCACTTGTTCCTCACGCAGGATCTTGATTTCATACTGTCTGGCTGTGTTATTGAGCATGTCATAGAGTGGGTGAATGTTCCTAACTCTTAGCTTTTGCGCCATTTCAGGAGTATCATTAATTTTGACATCAAGGCTAGAGAATATTGGTTGGAAGTAGTAACAGGAGTACTCAGACAGTAGCTATTTAAGTGTGTTTATTTTTAGCTAGTTCATCTGGGCTGCGAGGTTTTATGCGTCCGGGTACTTCCAACCCGTTTTCTTCAGGAGCATTGTCGGAGTATTTGCTGCCTTAATATTTTAGTCGCATTTTGCATTATTCTTTGTATAAATTTATATTTTAGCAATCTATGGATTCTGGGGCACCTGGAAATTCTGTTTAACTTTTAAAGAGACAAGAAAAATCAGGGAAGAAAACTTGAAATTTTCGATTTAGTTTTCTGTGGTGTTTAGTTGTTAACAACACTAGACAACATTAAAACGGTATCCGAAAAACATTGGCTACACTTTCACAATGTTTTGAAGCAAAACCTTAGAGCGCTCATAGGAAATGAGAGCGCTCATAGGAAATTAGAGCGCTCATAGGAAATTAGAGCGCTCATAGGAAATTAGAGCGCTCATAGGAAATAGGAAATATATACCTACGTGCTTCTGACAGCAGCTTGACAATAATTCTAAATAAAAGTGTGTAAAATAAGTAGGCATTAGTAAACCGGATTAAGGAATAACAATATGCTTACCTACTCAAAGATAATTCTTCTGTAAACGCAAAGAGAATCAATGTTCATTGAATCATTTGCATGACTGCACCGAGTTACCGACCGACAAAAGTTCTATGATAAAAGAATGAGGGATTGGTAAGTATGGAGCGGTGAGTTATGGCACGGTGCGGCGGCATCGAGAGTGTAATCAATAGCAGCGAGAGAGACGCTGATGATTGAATGGTGTTGCAACAGCACCTGCGGAGGCTGGCACGCCGCCATGTCACCTGCAGTCACTCGCCACAACTATGCCCCGGGCCCCCGGCTACGTCACTACACAGCCACGCGCCGAGTGTTGTAGAGACGCGCACTCACCACGGAACGTACAATAATATTGATGAACCGTGACGAGTGTTCCATCATGCCATTCTACCATCGCACATGCATCACACTGGTGGTGGTGTCACAGGGTGGCAGAAACAAATCCTCGTGTTTTCTTCTTATGAATTCAGTTCCGTGTGTCGCCATTCGAGAAACAATTCCTACGATGACTGACCAAGAGAGCCGAACGCTAGTGTAGGCGACATTATTTCTAAATGGGAACTGAGCTGCCGCCGCAGCCCATCAATAAATATAAAAAGACCATTTACTAAAAAGAGCATGTCTTGCACTTACTGTACCTAGTGTGCGAATAACTTCGATTTTAATGCGATATCGCTGGATAAGCTCGACAGACTGCTCAATAATTGTATCCGGTTCATTTTCAACCTTAGGAAATATGTCCATGTGTCGAGCTATAGGTCTGCGCAAATGGATCCCCATTCGACAAATAAGAAGTTTGCGCGCTTTGACTACGCTTTTCTCCTTTCTAAACTCTCCTACACCTCCATCTTATCTTGTGTCTCATTTCCAATACCTATGTTCTTCTCACACTAAGAATCTGCGTTCTTCTAACCATCTTCTTTAACTCTGTCCTTCTCATAGTTCTGACTTTGTGCATTCTTCCTTTCATATTCAGTCCATTCTTCTTTGTAGTGCGCTTCCTCTCGATATCAGGACGGCCACCGTCGATATGCATTTAAGCGGAAATTGCAGAGATATCTTCATAACGAATAGCGTAGAGTCATCTAACGAAACACCTCTTTCGCTTGAAAATATATATGTATATATATATATGTTATTTTAAGTATATATTATAGTAGATATGTATGGTTGTATGTGTATTATAAGCAGAGATGTAACTTATCTAAGATACAAGTATCTGAAATACAGATACAAGATACAAAATACGTATCTTGTATCTATATTTCATATACTTTTTTGAAATTCATTTTGTATCTTGTGTTTAAATACCTGTTGTTTGGTATCTTAGTATTTTGTAGATACTATGTTTGCTAAAATACTTCTAGTAATTGATGAACAATAGCGAATGAGTGATTAACTCTTTGAAGAACTAGTTTTACTTAAGTCTCAATTAAAACCTTAAAAATATAATATTATGTTGTGTAACGTTTGCGCAATCAACGCGATTTACATGTAAAAAAATAAACATTCATTAATAAAAATGGTTTTTTTTTACAACAGTATCTTATCTATAAAAAGTATTCGAAAGATACGTACTTTATATCTAGTATTTCAGATACCATTACAGAAAGGTATTTGCATCTGGTATCTGAAATACTTAATTTAAAAGTATTTTGCATTTTGTATTCCAGATACTTTATTTAAGGAATCTTGTACATCTTTGATTATAAGTTTATAACCTATTTATGTACCAATCTAATTTATTATTCTTTATGATATAATTGGTATTGATTTTTTTTTTATAATTGTTCCTCTCAACCTAAGCACCTACCATCTAATCTCTTCACCACCCTTGATTGACTGGTAGAGAATTCCTAAGGCAATAAGTCCGCCTTTGTACCTCTTTGTGTGCAAAAAGTTTAAATAAATAAACAAATAACTAATAACTTTTATGAATCGCTTCTTCCCACGCTATTAACTAAATAAATAAGCTCAAAAAGCTCCATACAGTTGCCAAATGTATGCTAAGTCGTGCGTAAGTCTCGTAAACTTTGCACTGCGACATTAGGAAGCCGCCCGCTGGAGAATGTGTGAGCTTTCATAACAACGCAAATTTTTGACAAGCTCACCCCCTGCACCGCCCCCCCCCCTTCTCCTGCACCCCCGAGCGTACCACGCATGCGTGTGATTGTTATAAACAAGCCAGGTGTCGCCAACCGCGAGTGACGCGCGTCATTTTATCTTTATTCGCACGTTTCGCACGCTACCATAACAGGGTTACCGCTGATTCGCACGATGCTACGTTACTCATAGAAATATTTGTTTTACAGTTTTTTCGGGTAAACTAAAGCCCGAAAGTCTTTCTAACGGATATCGTATTACCCATTTATTGGGTTGTGGAAGTCAGATAGGCAGTCACTCCATGTAAAATACTGGTATTCAGTTACATCCGGTTAGACTGAAAGCTGACCCAACTAGTTGTGAAAAGGGCGGGCAGATGGAGCTTAACAATATCATTTATTAAGCGGGAATTAAAGCGGCCCTAACGACAGTAAAGCCCAAACTTAAGAAGATATCCCTTCCAAGACTGACAACAGTGTTCCAAATGAGACGCTCGAGTGTGCCAGATATTAACACGTGCGGATAACTGTGGCACTTGTACGAGACGAGGAAGGAAAGGAATGCTGCCATGTAAGCACCTACACTGTGTTTGGACTGGAACCTTTGCTGTCTTCTTCTTGGCACATGCATAATTTTGAGAAGAGGAACGGAAAGTGTATTCAAAATCAGAAAATATTGCACTACTTATATACTCGTATATATTATGCTTATGCTTATGCTTTCTGGCCGAAGCAGCTTGTTCACAACATGCAGCCCCTACTGCTACTACGCACAGCAATCACAGCTATTGAGGCGCGACTCGCGGCTTGAGCATAATGGAAACACTTTCCTTCGCGGTGACACACTCCAGATTAGCTCCCTTGTAATATATCCTAACCTATTGAACAAACTTTTATGTCTCCGCATCGCGCGGACGTGCTAATGAGACGCCGAGTTTATTGCGACAGCTCCGCATCAACGGTAATGTGCCGAATGTGCGTCGACAAGGCGAACATTAAACTTTGCGAAGAATTGTTGATTAAGCTTTAATGAACAAAATACTGTTTGAACAGTGTAATCACTGATTGGTGGACACCTGCTTAAGAGGGTGCATAACCCACCCGAAAAACTGACGTCACCACCATACTTGGTTGTGTTAAGTGGTCAAGTACGTCGTCCTGTCTGAAATCCCATTGACTGCAATAACATAACTACGTTAACATGTGCAGTGAAAACCGCGGACAAGGACTCAGTTGCACGCAGTCACGACTTCATTACCGCGAGTTCAAAGCAGACAGACGAACGCAGTGCCATAGTGTCGGGCCGCTATCGCGCGACCAGCGCCCGGGGCCGCGGCGCCACGCACCGGTGCGGAGCAGAAAGTCCACCCCTAAAAGACGCCAGGATAAGCACGAGTACGTAACACTTTAGGTGTGAAATAGAGAATTTGCTTCTTTAACTCGCATCGACAATCGTTCAAGATTACTTAGTTTTGCTATACATATGTCCCGCAAACTATGTGCGGCTCTATTTCGAGCGGTGGCACCTTCTGTGTGTTCACATTATTATGTAAAGACCGAGATTTTTCCGCGCCACGTGTTCGCCCACTCAGCAACACCCCGCTCACCTAAGATTCAGATGAGCACCATCAGCAGAGTCATTTCGTAGATGACAAATAAACTGAACAAGTCCCGACAGCCTGTTGAATATTTAAAACAAAATACTAAAGTTTGCAGAACTGAGAGCCTTTCGAAGGGAAAAAAAAAGTACGAAAGTGCAATCATTTACCGAAGATGGGAGGTACCGATAAACCGTAGCGGATATAATCCAACGCCAATAAATCAGCAGAACAAAACGCTCCCAACACCGCGCCGCGCGCTGAGTTGAAGTTGCACGAGAAAAAACCCGCCAATGTATCATCTATCATATTTTTAAAGTCGCCTGTCGAGTGTCGGGAGGAAATCGCTCCTCGGCGAGGGAGTTATTGAATTTCCAATTTTTCACGAGGAATTTTATTTTATTTGTGCGGGTAGTGCGGCGCCGCTCCACCCGCCGACCCGCCGACCTGTCGCCCTGCCGACCCGCCGGCCGACGCTCTGTGTAAACAAAATGTAGACTTCGAACACAAAACGGAATCGATCACTGAACAGACAGACAAAGTTTCAATTTAATTGAAACCATTCGTTAGGGCAACAGTTCATGGAAATTATTTCTCTACGGATAAAACACAATTGAAAAGTTTAGTCGGAACGTATCGTGTCCATAGTATTCGAATGAAAAATTGGCGCCAATATCTAGCAATTACCGACCAATTAGTGAATTACAAATTACTTTTCCATTCAGTTCGCTTTGCTCGATAACAATCTGAAATTAGTGTCGAATGATAACATGACTGCAAATTTGCAGACATTATAATTGATTCTGATCGTTGAAGAACTAGGTACTTTTAGTAAATGTTCATCTATCTATACCTACATCTATGTCTATACCTACACATAAAAAAATCGCAGAGAATACTAAACCGTACATTAAAGAATCTTGTAAAAACGTTATTGCTACGAGGCCTGGGAACGATTCTTATGCCGAATTGTTGAAGATATAACTACTCCTTGTCGATATATAAACTGGCCACCAAGGAAATTGCGGGGCTGTTTAAGGGTTGACACAATGTGTGCCAACATACTACTTTTGTTACTTGTTAATTATATGTATACTCTCCAATTATAAGCTTAATAATAGTACTTACTGTTGTTTTTGCTCTGCAGACCTCTCCTTCACGAATATATAGTTTTTAGATTTTTGTATCTGTGTCTGTATTCTAATAACACTAGAAGTTAAGTAAAATAAATACTAACCGCATGGACTCGTGTCTGAAATAAAAGTTTTCTATCCTATTCTATTTTACGTGTAGTATTTTGTGGTATGTTCCGACTTTCATGGGAACGCAGTCGCAGGCAGAGCCTAGTAATAAAATAGATATCTATGATTTTTTTTGAGGGTAGGAAATCATCATATAACTTCTCCCGCTTCGGGTGGAGCAGGAGGGCGTGTCAGACTTTTACTGACTAAAACCCACCCGTGTTCGTGTCGCGGTATCTCTTTCGAACAACCCGCACCGAAAGGTCTATGGTTAGGTGACAGTTAATGAAATATACCGTGTGTTTACAATCTATTGTTAAACCATTTTAGTGATAGCTGATCGTTAGGAATAATCAAAAAGAATGCATCAGTCAGTGTATTAGTGTTATACCAGTAGGTAGTATCTGCAGGAACACAGACGTTCATTGATTTAATAATAACTATAAACTTCGCAAAAAATTAGAAATTGCTACTGAAGGCTGCGGGTTCGATCTCAGGACGAGTTGCTTCTCACACGGACAACTGTACGTCGCTTGCACCCGACGCACCCGCGTCACCAGTTCTGATTCTTTTATAAAGTTGACAGCTGAGACCAAAACTAATATATATAGGGAAATATATAAAGGTATAAAGGGAAGTTTAATAAAATGTGGATGTTATTTTAGTATATTATGGTATCTATCGACTTCCACGCAAACGAAATCGCGGGAAGCAAGTTACTAATAACATAACACTGTCAGTCACTCTGACTTGGTACCCTGACCAAGTAAATGTATCGCAACTGATTTTTTTGATTCTGATTTTTTTGCCAATACAGTGACGCCAATCGTCAAAATATTATTTTAAGAGCATTGCGTCGATGTCCTTCATCTCGAGGGGTGACAACAGTCTGTGCCACATGAACAATCAGTTATGCTTATAGAATTGGACCCTTCATCTGTTTTGAACGAGCTAACGGCTCTGTTTACTATTTAATCTTTAATTTGTGAATACAACTATATTTGGAGAGTATTTAGGTACATTCTTGGCAGTCTTAATATGCAAAGATTGATCAACTTCACTTTTCAAGTTTTATGGAAAAGGTAAAGCATATCAATCTTCAGAGAGTGAAGTTTGTTAGATGAAATAAACGATACGTGATATGAAGCTTATGATTGATTCATCTAACAACAACTTTCACATATGAAGTTTTAAGGGGAGTGTTAGACTGTGGCTCTGTGTGAGCTGTATCTATATGAAGGACCCTTATATTGGACTGGAAGACGTTCAATAAAAGGGGCGCAAGTGAAATATTCAAAGCACAGTATAAATAAATAAATAATCAGCCTGTGTTGCCCCACTGCAGGGCGAAGGCCTCCCTTTTTTTTCCACTCAACTCGATTCTGGGCCAATATGGCAAAGCGCAGTATATTGGGTAATAAAGTGGCTTCCAAAGTAAGGCTGCGGTGCCTGCGGGACGTCACGTCGTGCAATAAGTATGTGCAGCATCCGGCCGGCTCCACACATGGCCGCGCTGCACCCTCCGACGGACACGGCACGCATCTAGGCCAGTTCTCAGCTCAAACCTATTTCTCACCTCTTCTAATTACCAACCGCTGTAAAATAGATAACTTCTCGAACAACTACTGTCGCCACTTATTATTAAATTAAATATAACCATATAATGAATTTAGGTATTTCTCGCTTGCAAGTGAAGTGGCTGGGATCTCACAGAGACGAGGCCGGTGTCTCAGCAGTGGGAACATTATAGGCTGCTTATGTTGCAAGTGAAACATGACAACGATACTACTTATTAACCGACTTCAAAAAGGAGGAGGTTATCAATTCGTCGGAACCTTTTTTTTTTTTTTTTTTTTTTTTTTTTTTTTTTTTTTTTTTTTTTATGTATGTTCCCCGATTACTCGAAGATGGCTGGACCGATTTGGATTTTGTTTTTTTTGTTTGAAAGGGTATACTTCCCAGGTGGTCCGATGATCATCAAGTCAGGATCTGATGATGGGATCCTGGAGAAATAGAGAGAACTCTTCAAATTTTATAGGCACACAAAGCGATTTAGGTATTTTTTGGAAGAGTACTTTCTCGTAGTGGTCCCATTTCAATTTGGTGAAGATCTGATGAAGAACTTCGGAGATAGGCAACGGAACTCCTCAATAAATGATAGCAAATGGACTGGGATTGCCGAAATCGCATGTATGTCTGTCTATTGTTTACACCAGTTCATAACATAACATCACGCCGGTACGCTGTGAAGGGGTAAGCACATGTGAACCACTAAAAAGTGAAAAATAAAAACTTTTTCCAAAAAAAAAACAACCGACTTCCAAAAAAACACTACAAAGTGAAAAATTACTTTAATTTCGGAAGGCGGTGACAAAAAATTCAAATACAGCTCCAAAGACACCGACTTCCGAAATTAAAGTTATTTTTCACTTTGTAGTGTTTTTTTGGAAGTCGGTTGTTTTTTTTTTTGGAAAAAGTTTTTTTATAACAACGCTTTGATACGTCGTGTATTCTATCTCTGACAACTAATACCTAGGTAAGTTGGTAGTTTATGAATGTTTTAGACCTCAATTCTTTAGTAGAAAGTCACCCTTTCATACAAATATACCACTTTTTGTACAACAGTAGTGTATGTTGGTATTTAACCGTGTATCAGTTTATGATTAAAAGCTAGACCTTCAATTTCTAGCCATCGATTTAGGAGAGAGAAAGCTGTGCAATTATTAGTCGACGATATCGCCATTGTACCAGTGTTTGTACAATCTACTCCGCTTTTCGGAATCCTCGGCTACTCATTACTACATACTGGGGCTCTTGCGCATTCCACTTTGAACTTTACTTCTTTGTGTTAGAGATATAAATAGCATGGTTTGTGAGCGGGCGACAAACGCGCTCGTTCTGCAAATTCCTCGTTATTAAATCTCGTGACCGTAAAAACAAGGTGAAGTAGGTTTTCTTTACGCCCCCCTTGCCGCCCCCGCCCTCGCCCGTGACCCGTCCCGCGCCCCGCGCCGCGCCCCCGCGCACGCCCGCTGTCGCAGTTTATACGTCGCCGTCTCTTTGTTCCTGTTTATTTAATCCTTGAAAAACTTCAAACTCACCGGTGCCCCTAGGTGAGTTTTGAAGTTATAATACTTAAGGACGATCTGTCTTTCTGTTATCTATATACCAGGCCACTCAGAAAGTATTGCGAAAAAAAGTTTTTATGTATGAGAGACTGGCCAGTTATAATCTATTTTGAAAATATGATTATTTGTAAGTAAAAATAGGTAACGTACGTTTCAATTTCAAAATTTCCCTTCACATTGTTTGCGAGCTAATTAAAATTATCGTGTCTCATTAAAAAATGGATCAGCGCCGGGAACATTTTCACGCTATGATTTTTTACGATTTCAAGTGTCGTCTGAAACCGGACGAATCGTAGGATAGATTTCAAATAGCATTCATGGATGAAGGCCCTTCTAAGACAACACTGTATCAGTGATATAACGAATTCAAGCGCGGTCGACTCACTTTGGGGGATGAAGAAAGAAATTGTCGTCCTTTAACGGCTGTTACGGACGAAAACGTGGTAGCAGTGAAAAATTTAATCCATGACAATAGGCGAGTTATGTATCAAGAGGTTCAGCAGATACTGCAGGTTAGATCGGGAAGCTTTCACGAAATTCTACACATGCATCTTCGCGTGAGGAGGACAGTTTTACGCTGGGTGCCGCACAACCTCACCGACGCTCAGAAGCAGCCCCGGGTGGAATGATGCCGTAATATGATAAACAAATTTGAAGCAGGCTCGTCTCGGCGTGTTTACGACATAATTACAGGTGATGACTTTTGGATTTATCAATACGATCCAGAAACGAAGCGCGAGTCGATGGTTTGGGTGTTTCAAAACGAATCAACGCCTACCAAAGTGAAGCTATCTAGAAGCGGGGGGAAGATTTTGATCACAAGCTTTTTCAATTTGACTAGCTACTTGGTATCAATTCGTTTACGGAACCAAAGAAGCATCAACGTGGAATGGTATACTACCAAATGCTTGGCAGAAGATTTCTGTGTTGTGAGCAACCAGCGATTAAACACAGAGCTTCGCGAGCTACTGCTCCACCACGACAACGCGCCTTCGCACACCGCGCTCCAGCCTGCCAGCATGCCAGCTAGCTGTGAGCTATGAACAGTCCCTGTGCAAGAGGTTCCCTTCAGCCTGCCAGCGTGCCAACTAGCTGTGAGCTATGAATAGTCTGGTGCAGCAGGTTCCTTCCAGCCTGCCAGCGTGCTAGCTAGCTGTGAGCTATGAACAGCCCCGGTGCAAGAGGTTCCCTTTAGCCTGCCAGCGTGCCACCTAGCTGTGAGCTATGAATAGTCTGGTGCAGTAGGTTCCTTCCAGCCTACCAGCGTGCCCGCTAGCTGTGAGCTATGAATAGTCTGGTGCAGCAGGTTTCTTCCAACCTACCAGTGTGCCAGCTAGCTGTGAGCTACGTACAGTCCGGTGCAGGAGGTTGTTACTGAATTTTTACTTGGGCCTGTTGATTCTGGTCATCAGGCTGTCGACGTCAATTATCAACAAAATACTTTATTTTAAGTTGCGTGCTTATTGTATCACCGGTAGCTTGCTTGAAGATTTCATATGTAGCAGATATTTCTTTGTAGTGTTAAATGGTTATCAATCTACCTTATAAAATATGTCCTCGGGAATCCCACGATGCCATTATTTACATTTCCAGCTGATTTCGACAGTCAGAAAATTTTGTGTACCCGGACGACTTGAAGTTTCTCAGAACAGAGACTACTCGCTCTCACAGAAGAAATTTCATAGTCTGATTGAATGGTTCAAAACAGTGAAATGCATTTGAACTCAAAAAAATGACTACGATAAGCATACAAAAAAACATACTTTTATGGACGAACCAGTATTACGTTATTGAGAATAAATTAAATTAAATAGACATTATGTTACGATTAGTTTGCATTTAGAATGCGTTCGAAAACATCTCGTTTGGCATTTAACTTTTACTGCCAACAGACAGTGTCCTTAGAACGAAAAAAAAAACCTTCTTACAAAAATAGATTGAAGTTCTCCGAAATATACACTTTAAAAGAACGATGATGATAAAATGACGCAATGTTTGTAAACAAGTCTATAGGAATAATTGACTCACCTTGACTCAAGAATTCCGCGTAGACCTAACACGCCACTTTGTCCTCCACAGAGAAAAACAATGTTGGGATCTAACTCGACATAAGCCAGCTTTTGCAAGGATTTAAATTCACACATCAAAAGTGTCCAGGGATCCAGCACGTTTTGCTAGTTACTATCAAATTCAAATTCAAATTCAATTATAATTTTTGTAATTCCCATGTAGTACATTTCGTCATTTGAAAAGTGTTTTTGAATTTCGATCAAAAGATGAAAATTCTTCTTTGATTGTATTCCTATACTAGCTGACCCGGCGAACTTCGTGCCGCCTCAGAATCAATAAATGTTATGTTAACCAATTAGCAAAACATCTTGAGGTATTTGCACATGATCTCCTACCAAGTTAAGACAACCTTATACTTCGAAGGAATAAAGCGTTATCTAGCTGGCACACCTGTGTTAGGTCCTACCGAGTTATGATGACCTGGTACTTCGAGGGCATAAAGTGTTATCTAGCTCACACATCTATGTTCGGTGATCGCCTACCGAGTTATGACAACCTGGTATTTCAGAGGCATAAAGAGTTTTCTCGCTGACAAACATGTTAGGTGTACCTACTCTTACCAAGTTTTCAAGCTGACACATCTATGTTAGGTGAGCTCCTACCGTGTTTTGACAACCTGGTACTTAGAAGGCATAACGCGTTTTCTAGCTGACACACCTAAATTAGGTGTGCTCTAACCGAGATAAGACAACCTGGTACGTCAAAGGCATAAAGGGTTTGCTAGCTGATAAAACTATGTTAGGTGTAGGTATTCTTACTTGTTTGTATGGGAAAATAAAATTGTTGATTTTCCTTGCAATCTACACAGATAAACGACAAACAGACAAAAATTCTAACAATCATTTATTTTGGATGCTATTTGCGTTGATAAAGGTCCCAATAATTTTTTTCTCATATATCTTCCATGTACAGACAGCGATCCGTTACATTTATAATATATGTATTGATGATTGATTGATGACAATCTTGCAAACGGGTTTCAGGCCAAATTAATTTCTGCCATACTTCTGAATGGAATCAATACAAAAGAACGTTAATAAGGAGAGAAGACGTCATTTGAGACGAGAAGAAATTATCTGAGCCTTGGGAATGTTGGAAGCTGGTTCTTGGCAACGTGCTGTGGCAATCGTTTGGGCACTACGTAGAGTGTTATTAATAGTCGAGATTGGACACGTTTTCGCATTCGCAGCGGCAGCGTGGCGGAGCGACATGGAGGATGAGCTCGCATCACCACACGCAGACAAGATCTTTACATACATATTACTGCTCGAAGAAATTGTACAAGAATCGCGATGATGTCGGTTTCGAGGCTACATATCTCTTCAGAAAAGAATAGAATAGAATAGGGATGTAATAAGCGATCAAACCACAAAAAAATCCATTGCATGAAGTCAATCTCCATTCCCGAAGACGCGACTTGGATGAACTCATATCGAGTAGATATGCCGAATAGCTACAATTATGTTATACGCGCTAACGGCGGAAATACAGACTACTAATTGTTTGTTTTACGCAATAAAAAAACAAGAACTTTTATTTTTAACACATTTTAATGTCAGGATTACTAAGGTGAAAAATCTAGCATAAGTACCTACGTCACTTGCTCCCGCGTCACTAGTCCTGGCTCTCAATATATTTTGGGCGCTAAAACCAAAACTGTGAACGTAGTAGGTATAAAAAAATCAATAGTCAAAGGGCAAAGGGCTATAGGTTTAATAAAATGTGGCTGTAACTTTAGAATACTCGTAGTATGTTGTCTTACGAGTCCGAGGGTTGCCTGCAGCTAGTTGTCTAATAATTATGGTGTTTTGCCTTCTTGTTCATCTATGTATGTTTATATGAATGGTGAACTGCTTTTATTTTAAAATTGATAGTTTGTGGTCCAACGCAGGTTAATAATAATAAATTCGCTATCCGGGGTGTCTACAGATTCAGAGGAATGATGAGCCTTTATGGATTAAACGGGGAATATTCTAGGGCGACAGCTTGAGCCCACTTTGGTTTTGCTTCGCTCTGAATCCTCTAAACACACTGCTGGAGGATTCAGGTCTAAGATATCGGCTGAGGTGAGGTGGTGAGGTGGTGAGGTGGTGAGGTTAAATCTCACCTCCTATACATGGATGACCTTAAACTATTTGTCCCAGTAAATTGCAACTGATGGAGCTACTGAAGGTAACTGAAACTTTTAGTAGCGTCATCAGGATGGAATTTGGTGTCGACAAATGTGCAGTCATGCATGTAAAGTGACGTGAGGTTATGGAATCCGAGGGAATTCAACTTTCGGATTCCATACATCTCAGATCTCTCTCCACAACCGAAAGCTTTAAATATGTGGGTATGTCGGAAGCGTTAGGCATCAACGCTGCTGACATGAAGCAATCGTTGAGGGAGCTCTTCTTTGGTCACCTGAAGAAGGTAATAATTAGTCTTCTTTCAGGGGGAAACAAGGTACGCCTTCAACGGTTGTGTCATGCCGGGTTTGATGTACTCTTTCGGCATACTCAAATGGACTTAGACTGATCTCGACGCCCTGGATAGGAGGGTCTGTACACTGCTGACCGCAAATCGGAAGCATCACCCACGAACACCGGTGATGAGACTGTACATCCCGCGAAAGTGCGGGGGTCGGGGCTTTTTAAATGCCAAGACCCTCCACAACCGCGAGGTGTGCAGTCTCAGGGAAAATTTAATTAAAGCCCAAGTGGGTATACACCGTGATGTGGTCCAGTGGACAAGGGGCTCACGCTGCTATCCATGGCAAAAGAGAACTGGCGCAAACCTGTGATACTAACCATCGATAACCGCAAGGAAGTATGGCGAAACAAGCAGCTTCACGGGTGCTTCTATCGGGCTCTTAATGAGCCCGGTGTAGATTTTTTAGCGTCCGTATCCTGGCTACGTTTCGGTGACCTTTTCGGGGAAACTGAAGGTTTCGTCTGTGCAATTATGGACGAAGTTATCTTGACGAATAACTACCGGAGACATATTAAGAAGGATGGGACGGTTACCGCGTATCGGGCTTGTCACCGTCCACAGGCATAACCAAATTGAAAGCCATGATTATTCGCAACTTGCTATGCAATATAAACTTGTGGATTCTGAGGTACCGTATTACAAGTATGTGCCCGACCCAGTTCTCGAAAATGACCATGTCACGTTGTACTGGGATCGGTCTATCATTACTGACAGGACTATTGTAGCCAATAAGCCTGATATAGTGCTGATAGATCGGTTAGCGCGCCGCACAATGATAGTCGATGTTACCATTCCGCATGACGGGAACCTCGTGAATGCTGAGAAAGAGAAGAAAATTAACTATCTCGACTTAGCACACGAGGTTGTTGACATGTGGAATGTGAAATCGGCTGTCACTGTGCCGATTGTCGTGTCAGCCAATGGACTGATGGCCAAAAGCCTTGATCAACATCTCTCGAGTCTCTCGCTAGGCGGTTGGGTCAAAGCCCTGATTCAGAAGGCAGTACTCCTCGATACGGCTCGCATCGTGAGGAGGTTACTCTCGATACCGGCGGACCACTATTTTTTATATATTTTATATGATAATATTTAAAAATGTAATTTATGTGCATTTAATGGAATAAAGAAAATAATAATAACTTTATTTTCATAAAGAAATATAGATTTAACATGTTTCATATAAAGACAATTTTAATGAGCTTGGGTAGTAACACAATGCAATACAAATCTAGGAACTGAAATCTGTGCACAATATGGAAAACGCAGCCTCTCAAACTAGATAACGTGTATCTTAGATTCAGCTTAGAATGTGATGCTATAAAGTTTATATATGGAAATAAACGTGAGCTTTCATATTATGTTGAAGAAGTGACGGATTTACTCAAGAATGTTTACATAGTTAGTTTAGCTTAGTATTGTGCAATTATTAGGTACACGACGCGACGCGCGACTTAAAAGTGTTACCGTCCGCCTGTGGCCGTCTGCGTCCGCAAGTGATCGCTCGTTGCACGCTCATCAGCATAACAGCCACATAAATTAGCGGTGAGTGCTGTGACACGACGAATATAACTCGCGCCGTTAAGATGATTGTACTCAGAGGAACCGGAGAGGAATGTCACCGAGCTTAGACAAAGATATGGTTTTATTTGAACAGTTTGTTCTCGTAATTGGGACTATTTAATGACTATCCTGTTTGCTATCTGTTTATAGAACCAACTGTGTTTAAGCAATTCGCACCATGCAATTGGGATGACACCTGTGCCAAAAAACAAAGCGCTAAGTTCCAAAACAGCACTTATACTAAAATCTGGAGCAACGCTATTATCGCGAAAATGTCCGCACGGGAGTGGTCTGAGGCCCGGCGCCGGAGCTGGGAGCGAGCGACGAGGAGCGCAAAGGAGCGACGTGGCGCCGACTGCGGATATCCAATAAACCGTCGCACCACGTGCACTCAACGCGTTCGCTTGTTCGCGCCTTTTACTGCAACGAAACTCGTAAAATATCTGCATGCGAGTTTTATGTAGGTTAGGTCGCGACCAGCTGGAAAATGTCCTTTTCCCTGTTGCGTCGCGGCGTCGCCAGACTTATGTATACGTCACTCTCGTAGCAATCTAAGAAAGGGTCAAAGGGTGATTTATATCGGGTTTGGAGGGATTTCTATTTCGTCTCTCTGTATGTAAACAGCCCGAGTATGATGAATGTGGTTTTTATTTTGTTTTTGTGACATATTTACAAGATTTTATTGCAATTTTTGTAAAACCCACTTCGAAAGAATTACTTATCTGCAAAAGGGTAAAAAAAACCTGAACAATTTTGTATTGAAATTGTACTTACAACAGGAAATTCATCATTTTTATTTTATTGAGTACTTCAACAGTGGAAAACATCGGTATTATCCCCATCCCATAATTCAGTATCAATATAATATTATAAATTGTCATCATTCCAGTTCTGGCGATAGGTACCTACCTATTATTCTATCCCGCTCTATATAAAAATGAGTGAAGTGGGAATAAATGTGGTTACGTAGACGTTCTTGACACCCTCGGCCGTGCCTGATGTTTTTTCGGCTGAAATGTACGGGAGGGAGCGCCATTTAATTTTTGTTTAAATTCAATAATGACATCACAGTGTAATAGGAAGCGACCCTATTGCCATCAGCTGGGCACACATCCAGACTCCGAGCTGCCACTGAGAAAATACACATGGACAAAACATAATAACACTTGATCTGGGAATCGAACCGAGGACCTCATGCTCAGCAGTGGCGTTTGCAACTAGTAGACCAACGAGGCAGTCTATGTAATGTTAAGTAGCGCTTGCAACTAGTAGACCAACGAAGCAGTCTATGTAATGTTAAGTAGCGCTTGCAACTAGTAGACCAACGAGGCAGTCTATGTAATGTTAAGTAACGCTTGCAACTAGTAGACCAACGAGGCAGTCTATGTAATGTTAAGTAGCGCTTGCAACTAGTAGACCAACGAAGCAGTCTATGTAATGTTAAGTAGCGCTTGCAACTAGTAGACCAACGAGGCAGTTTATGTAATGTTAAGTAACGCTTGCAACTAGTAGACCAACGAGGCAGTCTATGTAATGTTAAGTAGCGCTTGCAACTAATAGACCAACGAGGCAGTCTATGTAATGTTAAGTAGCGCTTGCAACTAGTAGACCAACGAGGCAGTCTATGTAATGTTAAGTAATCCTATTAAAATTCAAAATGTAAAAGTTTGTATGTTTGGTCATTTAGATGTTTGGATGTTTGTTACTCAATAACGCAAAAACGGCTGAACGAATTTGGATGAATTTGGCACACAGACAGATTATAACCTGGATTGACACAATATACTTTTTATCCCGGTAGTACGTTCCCGTGGGATAGTTTTCGACCTCCACGCGGGCGAAGCCGCTGGCAAAAGCTAGTGCAAAATAATACATATAATATAAAATATTACATATAATATAAAATAAAAAATAATACATATAATATAAAATAAAAATAATACTGTGCAAAATATTCAATGTTATTGCATAATATAATATTGATTTGTATCCCTCAATAAAAATAATTATTCCTACGTGCAGTTAAGCATTATGGGTATTTTTACACGCTTTATATTAGCTTCACTTGTATGTTTGTTTGGTTGTTTGTATGTTTGTATGTAACCGACTCCTTTAAGCGCGATTTTGACCCACTTTAAACGGTCAGATTTCATTGAAACTTTGTAAACTTGTCGAGGACCGATGACAATTCAATAATTAAAAAACACGCTTTAAAAACCAAATTAAAAAAGGAGAAAATAATTTAATTCAATTAAAAAGCGTGGGGTGCTTGACATTAATTGATTATAAAAATACCTCAAAAAGCACCCCACGCTTTTTAATTGAATTAAATTATTTTCTCCTTTTTTAGTTTGGTTTTTAAAGCGTGTTTTTTTAGTTTTTTAAACTATTATTTTTATTGAATTGTTTGTGTAGTTGATTTTGTATTGCAACAAAAATAGAGTACGGAATATCAATGTTCGATATACTTAAAATTGCAACTAACAGCCAATTGAGCCATTAGCTTCAATATCGGAGCGAACTTATATACTACAATGCAAATGAATTTCCAATATTTTTGAATAAACCTATGATTCAGCACTTTGTGTGCATCGTGAATATTTTCCGCTTTAGTGGCGCCATGGCGCCCCGGGCGTGCGGTCGAAATGTAGGAGTATTTAAACTATGTGACGGAGCGCTGGCGTCCCACGATGCGGACACAAAGAGACAGCATGTGGCCCACTGTGTGTGGCGTCACATGGACGCTGCACGCTGGCCGAGTGGCTGGCCGCTGCGCGTATTGTCCACTACACAATACTTTTAGCGTGTATTTAGTTTGGCGTCACACTTTGTTGTCTGACTCGCTGTTCGACGTATACTTTTCTATGATTGCTTACATTTGCACAAACTTTACGAGTATGCACCTAGATATTGTTTGGTGCAGAATTGCAAACACACACAGATGAAGTAGGTGGGTGCCGCAAGTAGGTGTAAACATAGCCTGCCCTGTAGAAACTTACAATTAAGAAGTAAAAGAAAAGCTTATTGCACGGCGCGGGGTGCTTTGAAAGTACTTTAAACTGTTTCGTGTGTTGTTCCTCAAGTTCCACTAAATGTATCGACATCATGGCGCCGGGCACTCTGCTGGGAGAGCAGGAACAGTTTAGAGCAGACTGATATAAATAAAATATAAATATACATTATAAAGGTTTAATAACTTGACCAGCGAAAGCGTATTTCTAAAACAGGCACTTTACAAAATGTAGGTACTGAAGTTCTACCCAAATAAATTTTGATAAACAATTTAGGTTTACGAATGATATCATAAGGCACATACCTTCTATCTAGGTGTAGGTATTGCTCACAGGGTCAGTAGGTATCCGGTAAACCGGATGAGCACCACTTCCTCTGTTCTGTGAGCACCACACTGACATGTCCACGTTTTTCTGAACTAAGATTTAATCTCGCGTCAGACATGGTGGCGTTGCGAACCGGAACCGTTTTTTTGCAATAAAAACGCGGTTCGTTTTACGAAGGGACATTAATGTGGATTTAACTGCAGTTGGCGGGTCGCGCTGTGCACGGCTGAGGATGACACAGCATCGTTCCTGATGAGGCGGCATCGCGGCATGAGGCAGCTGGAGGCGGCATCGCGGCATGAGGCGGCTGGAGGCGGCATCGCGGCATGAGGCGGCTGGAGGCGGCATCGCGGCATGAGGCGGCTGGAGGCGGCATCGCGGCATGAGGCGGCTGGAGGCGGCATCGCGGCATGAGGCGGCTGGAGGCGGCATCGCGGCATGAGGCGGCTGGAGGCGGCATCGCGGCATGAGGCGGCTGGAGGCGGCATCGCGGCATGAGGCGGCTGGAGGCGGCATCGCGGCATGAGGCGGCTGGAGGCGGCATCGCGGCATGAGGCGGCTGGAGGCGGCATCGCGGCATGAGGCGGCTTGAGAGGCGGCTCGTAAAAAAATATTCCGAGTAATGAAGCGCCGCACATGAATTGATAAAAAATTACTTCGGAAACTTTTGGGAAGTTTCGTAAAACACACAAACTTCTCCACTATTTTGCTATGTAGAGCTGCGAGCAAATACTTAATATAACATTATCAGTAAGCCCCTTTCACGGGTCGCTGGTCAAAGTGAAACTCCCGAGTTGGGCCGTGTCTGAGTCGTACTCGTACCAGCAGCTCGCGCCAGCAACTCGCGCCAGCCACTAGCGCAAATGCTGCGCAATCATTAATAGACTCGATAGAACACGGTTCAGTTGGTTATTAGATTCATTTCATGCAATATAGCAATCAGTGATGCAAATGGGCACCTACACGAGTACCCGCCGACATAGGAATTACAAATTTGATTAATATCATACCGAAATGACGCGTTCATTTATTTGATTACTGCTTGGCGTAGGTAGTTTGCAAATGATTGACACACACTGACACATCGTTGAACATAATTTACCAACTAATGTTCGATTGTAATCAATCGAGGAACGGAAATGTAGTAACCAATCCCCGAGTTTAGTTTGAACTGCAGTCAGCACAACAGTTGTTCGTATCGCTGGGCCGTAGCCAGGCACCGTCGGCAGCAGCCCATGAGGCGCTCGGTCACTCGCTTGCAAACACACTCCGATTAGAAAACACCGCCGTACTTTCAAATATACACTAAGGGATGTATTTATAAACGGTGCTTAAAGTTAACAGACGTTTTAACTCCAAAAATGTATGATTAAACAGTCGCTAATCATTGCTTAACCTTAAGACACGTTTATAAATAAACCCACCTATATTACACATGCATTGACACGGACACTTTACATTTTGATTGCCCTCACCGCTCGGTAACCGATTGTACCGACTGTATTTTAAGTTTTAAACCTAATAGACATCCGAAGTCGGTGGTAAGAATGTTGGTAGACTAATATGGGTGGAGGACCTACAGAGGACCGCAGATCAGACCAGCATGAGGTCGTACAGAACGGGGAAGTGAAGGGAGGAAGCATATACCAGTCAGTAGTGTTAAACCAAGGACCGGAACATGGCAACGATGATGAGTCATCCAAACACTTCCACCGCAGAATACATACAGGTTGGCAAAAGTAAAGAATATCATCCCATCAGATTAGTGTTGGTTGGATGGTGCTGTCCTCTTAATTGTAGATTATTCACTAATGGGGTAAAGCAGCGTTTTAATGTCGCGGGTGCCATTTTGAATCCTGAATGCAACGAAGGATTCTAGGGCTCCCGATCGCTGAGAGCAGCGAGCGATTCAAGTTTTCCCTAGACGAAGACACCTTTATCCTCGAGGAGAATACTCTACTTGTCACATCTACTGCGAGCAAATAAAAGATAATTTTACTATGGAATTTGTAGTTCATGAAACGATTAAATAACAGGGGAATATCTACTTATGTGTAGTTTTATACACTATCTATCCGACTACGTGATAGCAAAGACAGGGTTAGGTTTTTCACGGGTATGTATCTATGCATCTATATATGTGGAATTCTAAATACCCTCGAATCATTCTAAAGGCCGGATGGATTTTAATACATAAGGTGTATATCGACTCATCTAGGTAGTGCAAAGGTTTTGTTTTATAAAATCACTAGGTTTTGCGTCCGGCTTCGCCCGCGTGATGTTCGAAAATTACCCCACGCGAACATACAACCGAGATAAAAAGTATTTTATGTGTTAATAGGTTAATGTACCTGTGTGCTAAATTTCATCCAAATCTGTTCAACCGTTGTCGCGTGATTGAGTAATAGACGTCCAAACGTTCACATTTCTAATATTAGTAGGACTAGCTATTGCCAGCGGCTTCGCCCGCGTGGAGGTCGGAAATTTTTCCAAGAGACCGTACTACCGAGATAAAAGTATCATATGTGCTAATCTAGGTTATAATCTATCTGTGTGCCAAATTTCATGCAAATCCGTTTCGCCGTTTTTGCGTGATTGGTTAACAAACATCTAAACATCTTCACAAACATTCACATGTAGGTACATATTATAATATTAGTAGGATATATAGTAGGAGTAGGATACAATAGTAGGAAATTGAGGGATTTTGCAGCTGTCTGGCATCAAATCTGAGATTGAAATAAAATTAATGCCTGTCTGGGTTTTAGAACTTTTCAGTTTCTAAATTGAATCATTTTTTATTGCAGTATTGCAAGTAGGTTATTGGGAAACTTAACTAGGAGAAAGTCGGCTTAAATATAAACAATCAGTACATTAGTCATTTGAGATTTGCCAATGATATTGTCTTGTTGTTAGAAAATACAACCGAGTTGCAATCAATGATGAACGTCCTTCACGCCGCCAGTCTACAAGTACGCTTAAATAATCCGCAGTAAAACCAATATTAAGACGAATTACACAAAAAACCCTGTATACATATACATAGAGAATGAGGAACTTGAGTATGCTGACACTTTTATCTATCTGCGTAAGCAAATTTCGTTTAAAAGCAGAGAAACGAGGACGAAATAGAGAGACAAATTTCAATTGCCTGGACGAAATTTTGGAGCCCGATAGAATTTGTGAAGAGCGACATGTCGGTCAAAATTAAACAGAAAGTCGTGGATAACTGCATCCTTCCATCATTAACCTACGCTAGCCAAACTTAGAAGTTCACTTACCGGATGAAATCGAAAATTAGATCACGTCAAAGGAGTATGAAGAGAAGTTTATTAAAAATTAAAATAATCCAAAAAATACCCCATAACATAGTATTTGGGTTAGTACCCAACATATTTGTATCTTCCAATCTTAATGTAGCAATGTGTCAACAGTCGTACTTTTTTGTTTACTTTTTTACTTTTTTGTTTACCTATTTTGATAGCTGCATTTGTATAAGGTTTTTCTTTTTTCTTTCGCTACTTCTAGCTAGCCTAGCTCTATAAATGTCGTGAAACTCTGTTATTGGCTTAAGAGATATTTGTTTTTCATAACTCATGTGAATTAAGTATAAGCTGTTGAGTTTCCTAATAAATAAATAAATAAACATTATAAGAAACAAGACAAAGGTTACTTACTGATACTCTGTGCTACTGTAAAAACTAAAGTGGCGCTGGGCTGGTCAGGTAGCTGGGTTGACAGATAATCGATGGACTTACAGAGTAATATCTTGGAACGGACCACCAGGCACGGAAGGAAAAAAGGTCAACCAACTGCCCGATGGGCAGACGACATAGTACAAGTGGCTGGCGAACAGTGGATGAGCACAGCGAATGACAGAGAGGAATGCGCAGAAAATTTAAAATAAGTTCTGGGTTATAGAATTTAAGAAAATGTAGTTTGGGTAATTACAATTTTTTTATAGAAATTTAAGGCTTTTTTATTTATTTAAACTGAAACTCATGCAATTTCATCATAAACCCAATAAATTCGTCCATAGAGCGCCAGCCCAAATACAACATTATACCGTCGTGGTACCTACTACGCATGCGCCAAAGCAGTCGATCATTTTGTTTGTCGACGGCGGCGGCGCGGCGGCGGCGGCGACGAAAACCTATGAAGTGAGAACTCTTTCGTCGAGCTTTACGATTTTTTTTTTTGTTAAACTATCAAATTCAAGTCACTCTATACATTAGCGGGTCATAATGAAATTCAAATCAACATTAGAGCCTGGCTAGAGCTAGGGCTTTAACATTAGCGTAGAGGTGGTGTAAAAAATAAATAAACTATCCTCTTAGAAATAAAACAATACATTTATTGAAAGAATTGTACTGCGTCGTCTTTGTCGCTGTTCATTAAGTAGACAATAATGCTCTTTTCATTAAATATTCTCGTCATGATACGTATTAGCTAAGTACGAAGTACCAGTGTAGTCAGTGAAGTCATTTATCAATAGAATGCATTACCCGCAGACGTTCTAACATCCTTAAAACATGAGGTAATCAACTGGTTTCAGTCGTTTTTCTTTTATACCCGACTGCACCAGAAGGAGGGTTATGTTTTTGATTTAGGATCACCCATCTAAGGTTAGTTTGATATTAAATATTGGGCGATCTAGTTTAATACCGAGAGTTTTACAATAAAAATAACTAGATTTTGGTTTATTCTAGTAAATCTGTATTTACTAAATGAAATTCTAAAAAAGGTAATAGGAGATAATTTCATTAAACTGAAAAGTAATCGGTGTTTAATTAATACTAAACTAGCTTTTAATAGCGGTTTCACCCGCGGGCGAAAATTATCCCACTGGAAGTACTACTGAGATAAAAATAATAGTTTAAAAAACTAAAAAACACGCTTTAAAAACCTAACTAAAAAAGGAGAAAATAATTTAATTCAATTAAAAAGCGTGGGGTGCTTTTTGAGGTATTTTTATAATCAATTAATGTCAAGCACCCCACGCTTTTTAATTGAATTAAAACTATTATTTATTTTCTATTTTTTAGTTCTGCTAACTACAAAAACGTATTTTTTTATCTATTTTTTTTAAAATTATTGTATTGTCATCGGTCCTCGACAAGTTTACAAAGTTTCAATGAAATCTGACCGTTTAAAGTGGGTCAAAATCGCGCTCAAAGGAGTCGGTTACATACAAACAAACAAACCAACAAACATACAAGTGAAGCTAATATAAAGCGTGTAAAATAAACCAATACGTACATCATTACAAATAATTCTGGTCTCATATGCCCAGTATCTACGGGTCCGTTTAAACCTAAACATTAACCCTCTTGTTTATAATTATAAACGTTGCTTAAAGTTAAGACATGTTTAAACTTCAACAATAATGTATGGTTAATCAGTCGCTAATCATTACTTAACTTAAAGCAAAGTTTATAAAAAACGGCTACCAGAACCAAGGAAGGCCGCAGGCGCGCAAATTACCCACGGAGAGTTACATACTGACATACTGACATACAAGTGAAGCTAATATAAAGCGTGTAAAAAGTATCATAAATTACAAACTATATGTGAGCCATTTTTCATCCAAATCCATTCAGCCGTTTTTGTGTGATTCAAAATCAAAATATTTTATTTCACATAAGCCTGCATGGGCACTTATGAAACGTCAGAAGCTAGGTGCACGGTTCCAATTTGTCGTTTCCTATGGAGAAGAGCCGGCAAGAAACTCCACGGTTACTCTTTTAAAAATAATTGGCTTTTACAATATTTTCAAATTACAGTGATAATAGGTATGGCAGGACAGTGCAGGCCTGTCAACAAGTACCAGATACTTAGAGGAATGAAAATACAGAATAAAAAATCGTCTACAATTCTAGTCTCTAAGGCCTACAATCTCTCATTCAAAATATGTAAAAGAATCTACCTATATATGTAAAATGAACCTATTTCAACCAAGTGACATGATTTCCATGACAATCACAATAAATAGTCGAAATTAATATTGATGTATAATGTCAAATAATGACGAGAATATTTCCGACATTGTAAAAAATAAAAAGAATAAAAATTAACATTGTAATTTGGGAGCAGTTAATAGACTTTTACATAGTTTTGCTGTTAATGAGGTACCAGGGAAGTCACATGTGCAGAAGGAATTGATGCCAAACTTCCCTGTCTTCAACGTAGTCTTTTATCTTATAATATGCTTTTTTGATAAGGACACGTTTCATGTGAGTTTTAAACTTTCCATCGCTAAGTTCTGTAACCGACTTTGGCAACTTGTTATAGAAGCAGATACTGTTTATAAGAAATGACTTGCCATTTTTAGTTAATCTAAATTTTGGAATCACAATTTCATCTTTACTGCGTGTATTTAGATTATGGAATCGCATCTTTTTTTGAAAAGACCTAAGTTTTTGCGAACATACAAGATATTTTCTAGGATATAAAGAGAAGGCAGAGTTAGTATATCAATTTCGTTGAATTTGTTTCTAAGGGACTCGCGAGGCCCCATTTTATAGATTGCGCACATTGCCCTCTTTTGTAAAATAAAAATTGAATCTACGTCCGCTGCCGATCCCCACAGCAGAATGCCATAAGACATAATACTGTGAAAATTGTCCGATGTCTCCCACTACAAGTCAGATATATTATTTATAACTCGATGGTAAAACCACATCTCGATTATTTAATCGAAATATGGGGAAGTGCTGCCAAAACACACTTTAATATTGACGGCACGGTTGGCGCAGTGGTTAAGCGATTGACTGCTGCGCTGCGTGTCGCGGGTTCGATTCCCGCACGGAACAAATATTTGTATGACCTAGAAGTAATTGGTCTGGGTCGGGCTGTTTGTGTATGTGAGTTTAAATGTTTGTAAACGCACCCACAATACAGGAGAAATTCCTAGTGTGGGGCAACGTTTTTTTTAAAAAAATGAAAAAAGAAAAAAATATATCTCAAATGCATTGTAAACTATAGTTTTGTATAATATAGAAGCATTTTGTAAACGTGAGTACCATGCATCCGTTTACTGTGTTGTTTTGATGTACGTTGACTTGAAAAAGCATGGCAGTTGAGAGTATGTCATGCTCACTTAAATGTCTCACTGCTGGTGGCGCGCGTGTTGGTTCATTCCGTTCCCTACAAAATGGTTGAGCTGGATGGTGCTGATCCACGCGTCAAGTTTGTGAACGGGCGCTATCGGTTGAGACTGGTCATCTCCTAACTTCCAGGGCTTATTGTTAATCTTATATTTAGAATTGTTTATTTTTTTTCTTACATTGTTCTCACATACAGAAGCAACGAGAATGATGTTCCCAAGATTTTGTAATATCCTACTTGATTTGAAAGCGTGTCCGAGGAGTTTCTTGCCCGTTCTTCTCCATAGAGATCTACGTTTTAGAATGGGCAACTAGCTTCAACTTTCCAACTGATCGACTTTTTGACAATTCAAAAGTATAATTATGTAAATGGTTGAATTGAAATAAATGCTTTGAGTTAGAGTAGAGTTTGAAAAAGAATAATTTTTGGTAATCTAGGTTATAATCTATCTGTGTGCCAAATTTCATTCAAATCCGTTTAGCCGTTTTTGCGTGATTAGTAACTTCATGAGTAATGTGTGGTACACGAGCTGTTCTGAGACGGAGGCGTCGAGCGTTCTGCGGGGTCAAAGTAATTCAGTCGACATAATCCCGGACTGAAACCAGAAATAAATTCACTCGCAGTCTTGTTAATAACTTGTGTAAGGCCCCGGCACCGGCACTGGCCGGATAATGGCCGTTATTAGAGTTTTATTTCAGCCACTAGTCGGCTCACAGCGCTCGGCGCTACGATACTGCGACACAGCAATAAGGGACTCGAATTACGTATTTATTCCCATCCGGAATTCAGGCTACATTCCACAGTCGTCCCTTTATGGGCGGAACGACATTCCGGCCGCTCCGAAACCTGCGGCGAACTAGACGAGAGGCTTAGTAAAAAATGAATGGGATAAAGTAGACGAGTAATTGAAATCAGCCGAGGGGACGCTAAGTCGTCCTGCGACACGCCAGCTCGCCCAGCCCGTCAGCCCCGGCAGCTCCGCAGTCACGGTATCTAATAACTTTAGGGACAACGAAGCCTGACGGGCACTGATCAACATATTAATAGGTTTCATCTTCAAGCGCAATGTTTCTCTCGATCCCTGTACTATGCATTTATTACAATAAACCTCGTTTTCTTAGATTAGTTATCTTCAAAACCACATTGTCTTTTGTTTGTGAGCTTCCTTTGTCTGTTGTTTATAACGCACGAGTTAGTGCTCCCTTATGAATGCTGAAATGTAACGTCTCTTGTAAGCACACACTTAAAGAATAAATGATCTGTACTCTGTACGATACAAACGAAATGCTTCTGAATGTAGTTCGATAGATGACACTTGGCATGAAACGTGTTTACTTGAGAATTGTCCTGTTGGTGTGACGAGATTAGGTGAGTTTAACGCGCATTAGTGCGCTGGGGACTACGTTGGTGACCTGCGGCTCAGGGGTGCCTGCGCTCGGACATGAGGGTGCGCCCATGAGCGCGTAATCCCGCCCTTACATAATGTTGAGCATCGCCGCTGATCCCGCATTTATCCGCGGGATTTGATAACGCTCACCTCACTAGTACGTAAAGGTGAATTATTTACATAATTTAGGAAAACATTATGGAATACTGTTTTCAATTTTTCTTTGCGTAAGTTCCTACCTATGTTCATTACGACTAGAATGACGCAAATAACGAAGAATGTCTTCAGGCGTAGAGGAAATGTACGATCGACATTGTTAAAATAATATATTAAAATAAAGATAATTAAAATCCCACCAAAAACATGTCATGTGTAAAGTATTGGCTATCTTGATGACAATAGAAAATTTATGTATGTATTTCAAATGATTTAAGATTAATTTGTATTTTATATTACCTATTTTATTTTCCTAATTGTTGTTTAAAATTATAATACCTTTGATGTAGTGTAAGGTTTATGTAAACACTGGTACACAAGCGGAGGTAGCTGCTGTCACTAATGTAAACTGTCAGTTACGAGAAATGGCGAGAAACAGATAAAATTCATTTTATCTGGCTGGCCATTGCACTGGCTCACCATTATACAGTCTACTTATATAGGCATATCATTATAATAATAATAATAATAGTTTTTATATTTGTATACTAATATTTAAAAATATAATTTATATGTGTTATTTAATTGAATAAAGGAAATTTATAATAATCCCTTTATTTTCAGGCAACTAAGGCCCATAGATAAAATACACAAAATAATCTTAAACAATAATAACAAACTAATACATATTAATAAACAGCTTAAAACTATAACTAAACACGTAAAGTCGTCGGCATCGTGTTTTGCTGCGAGGTGTCACGTAACCGTCCCCGGAAACGTCGATATACGACACCTTTCTTTCCTTTCCTTTATATAATCAACTTAAATATGGAATGAACAGGATTCTTCAAATGTAAATTAAATCATAATTATGATTTGCATTTTCATGTCACGGAGGACTCGTATCATTAAACATCTGCGTACTAAATACCTGTTTGCAAACTTCCTTTCAAATTTGATTTGAAAGTTGGTTCTTAAGACTCATACAACGGTTTCATTGTAAAAAAACTGATCTTATTTAGAGCCAAGCCCCTATCTGTACAAGGCCTAACTCTACAAATTGTACATCTTCGTCAAAATGTAAGCTTGACACTCCTATGGGCTATGGTAGGAAATTAAGTCACTGGCAGACCAGTGACTTGAATTCAAACCACCATGCACCTGACCAAGATGTAAGGTTTGTAGAGTTAGGCTTGTAGAGCAGCCGATAGGTAGGTACAATTAGTAAATATAACTCCCTATCGTAGGACGTAAATAGAAGTCACAAATTGACAATTTATACTTGGCTAGAGGGATACAGTACACGAATCTATTGACCTAATCCTTACTTAATATTATAAACGCGAAAGTTTGTATGTATGGGTGTTTGTTATTCTTTCACGCAAAAACTACTGACTGGGTTAGGGTGAAATTTGGCACACATATAGATTATAACCTAGATTAACACATAGGATACTTTTTATCTCAGTAGTTCGTTCCCGCGAGATAATTTCCGACTTCCACGCGGGCGAAGCCGCGGGCGGAAGCTAGTATAATACAAGTAAGAAGCGCAGGCGCCGCTGTCGCTCTCGATTGGTTCATTCCGTTGCACCCCCAGCTGACGCGCACCCTAATTCACTTATCACCCTCAGGTAGGATAGAAATTATTTAGGATAGCAGCAGGATCGTCTATACTCTAATAAACGTCACAGTCCTTTATTACCAGTTAACAGAACAAATCTGATTTCTTGAAAAAATCCAGGAAGTAAGTAGTTCTGGCAGATATGAAAAATGTATGTTGTCGGCGCAATATGCTTTGGTCGACAATAGGGGAATATTGTTTATTATATTTATTACGCAAGTTGTGCAGCTCCTGCTGACGGCGTCACCTTGTTGTGACACTGTTGTAAAGAGATTAGGCCGGATTACTTAGAAGATTACGTTCCGATGTTGTCGCTTGTTGGCAGATTTCTGAGAGTATCGCTAAATTAAAAGGTTTTTTTAATCACTTAAAGCATAATTTAAACTTCTGGATTTTCCTTTTTACCCCAACTTTTGTTATAAGAAAACCTTTTACAAACACTTTTTCGTAAAAGTTCGCAATTAAAATATTACAGGGACAATTTTTGAAGTCGATTTGTGCCGTGATGCTTAATAACTTAGTCTACCGACACGAGAACAAATCCTTCTATTTGAGCGAGATCAAAGAAAACATCTCACTGAGATGGCCGCATAACGGCTGTCGCCTGACCGGCACCCGTTTTGTATCACCACGACTGCTGACTTGCTCCCTAAATATGGCAAACACGTCAATTGATCGGACCGTCAAGTGGCGTTTCTTCTTGTAAAAAAATGTTCGCCTGTCGAAGGTCCTACTCCTTGTTCCTGTTCCTTTTGCAACAGTAATTTTCAGTATAAGCTAAACTGTGATTTTTCTAAGGTTTACCGACAAGATAGATCCATGTGAGCAATAGAGACGTTACTAATGTGGGTGTAATGCAGGCTAGGTATGATCCAGTGAGTGACGTCACAAGTCTATGTTCGTGATGCACGTTCGGGAGCGGCGCCTTCTGACTGCAGCCGACGAAGACAAATGGAGTCTTTAGCGCGAGGTACAGTAACCAAAGTAAGTTAGGACCTGAGATTAGAGGTTTTTCGCGAGAAGAGGGATGACTAACATAAGTCTCAGATTTGATTTCGAGAAACACTTTTTACATATTATTTACGGTTAGCTATGGCTGGTTAGAGAAAAGAATTGTCGAATTAATTGTATGACATTGACTTTATTTGAAAAAACTTTATTTTTTTAAAGTGACTGCGTCTTGGTTACTACTGGTTGCCTGCCTGACGTAGGTAATGTTAAGAGATAGATCGTGGAAGAAATCGATTGGAAAGTAATAATGGCATTGGCTTCAATGGTTTCCTTTTACAAATCCATCTACCGAACTATTTGAAGTGTGAGGTAGCCAAAGCTCTCAAATCTAAAATAAAGAGCGGTAGGTGCGAGTTATGCGACTTATAAGTCATAGTTCCGGTCAGTAGTACCGGCTACAAGTCCAGTTAAAGAAGACATACGAGGCAAAGCCCACGCGGCCGCGGCGACGCGCGACGCTCGGAAGCCTGAGACTGAGTTTCCGCGCTATTCCCCCGCTAATATTTAAGAGCTCTCGTCTTTTCTTACGATTTTAGGGGCAACATTACTTATTCCTTGATTGATCACGGATTCGGGCCGATAACTTATGAATACCGTAACACTTAGAGAGGTATAGGTAAGATATTTCATGTCAACGACTTGCCCGTCTTGCATACACTTCTCAGTAGTACGACGATGTCTACGGCGCGGGATTCTAATTTATGTAAATAATGCAAGTCATCTGCATAAAATTTTATGGTAGTTTAGAATTGAACATAACACATCAAAAGATTTATTACCGCGAAGCGTCGCGTTGACACGAACGCACTAGTTTCACAAAGTTGTTAATGTTGCCAGAATTTCCGTTATAAAAATAACTGGAGTCCAGCTTTAATTAAAACTTCGTGCCTCCACGATGTTATTTAACATTCCATTTTTACTTAATTTCCCAACAGAGAAATAATAGTTAGGTCAATCATTACTAGACAGGAATACAAATCGTGGAACATTTTCGCATAAAATTGTCTGTTGTGTAGTCAGCGGCAGTGATACCGCTTACTCTACCAAAAGGAGAATTACGAAATTGTTAATTGCACGGAATGTTGGTACTAATGTTGGGGATACGCAAGTATTCTTTGGCGTTAACGCTTACGAAGGAGCGCGTATGCATTTATCTGAGAAAATAAGACATACAAGATTCAGATAAATTCATGCACCCCGTGCCCCCGGGATGTCCCTCTCTGGGGCGCTATACTTAAAAATGTTGCTGTACTCATGTCTTTTGACGTGTTAAATAATACCAGCACACACAGGTGCGCAATATGTAGTGAAATAATGATAAGCAAGAGCTGCACTGCTGCAGTGGGCAGTAACGCTTGCGCTTGTATAATATGCTTTAATATGTGATGCCTTAGAAGTTGCTTTACGACTCGTGTCGGCCATTGTTTGAGAACGTTATTATTTCATTTACGGCACTTTTGTTTCAGCGCTGGGACTCTATGAGGCACTCATACGTTATTTAATTTGTAGCTCAATTTAATTTTAAAATGACGTATATGCAATTATTCTATTATTATTGGCTATGGGCTCGGCAACACAAAAAGTGGACGAACTATTTATTTACCTCTGCCTACTGCTTCAGATAATGCAGACCTAATGTTATGTACAGTCAAGTTTATCGAATTAAGTCGATATTAATTCTTGCAATTCATAATTATTATTTAAGTGCACTACAGAGCGATGTTTCATTATTTCATTAGTAAATTTGCAAGTTACCTAATCAAAACGGCGACGCAAACGTTCAGCATGCACCCTGAGGCGACAAAGGTTTTTATTGTGGTTTTAGTACTGTTCTGATTAATTTGTCCTGTACTATGAGTGGGATTCTATTTCTTAGATATGCATCCATTTACTATTTCTGTAAAGCCAGCCTCACTCGTCCGAGATACAGCGCACAGCAGACATGCCAAGAAATTTGTATTGCGTCCTACTGTATCGGTACATCGGCGCAGATATACTGCCGCTCGCAAGTGATAGCTAAGCTGAAGTTATGTTCTGGCCCGGAGCACCTAAGTACGTAGTGCTATTAGCTTTTTCGGAAGTACACTGTAAGTATACAGGTATATTCATAGCTGTATTTCAATGAAGTAAGGTTAACATTCCATGAATCTTCCATGAGTATAGGATAGACGACATTGCCAAGGTTTGCAGTGGAGCACGGATCACAGTACAAATATTATGGGGCATTGTGCTGCCTCATATGGCTGCTATTGACGGAGTCACCGAGCGCCGAACTCGGCCGCAGTCGGGCGCGCTCGTGAGGACTCGCAGCCATTCATTTATTTGCTCTAAAATTGTTCGGTTATAACACAAAGCCGGTATAATGTATGTGCACTTCTTTCTCTACTCCATCTTGTATAATTACGTTTGTTTTGCTCTTAAGCGCGCGCTCGCGGGCGTGCATTAGTGTCGCTCCGTGCGGCATTCATCACGCAGACGCGGCCATAGATTAAAGAATTACTCGCCGCCGTTGGCTATGGATCCACTGTAAGTAGCCACATTAAGTGCAGCTTCCAAAAAAAAGCTTGGCATTCTGTTCGTTGAATACTTTAGTTGAACTCTTATGTGCAGTACAAACATCCACTCGTGTCTCAAGCTTTTACTTTTTACTTGCACCTGTCCCGGTGTCTATCTGTCTGGCGGTCATCACGTAAACATAATATCAGGCCTGTATTCCTCAAAGGGTAAGGCAGACGTGTACCTATAGCACACTCACATTTTGCCAGTTATGTTGAAGCCCCATGTAACAGGGGCGAGTTTATTGCCAGCAACCGGGCACACACATCACACCATGTAACAGGGGGCGAGCCTATTGCCATCAACCGGGCACACACATCACACCATGTAACAGGGGCGAGCCTATTGCCATCAACCGGGCACACACATCACACCATGTAACAGGGGCGAGCCTATTGCCATCAACCGGGCACACACATCACACCATGTAACAGGGGCGAGCCTATTGCCATCAACCGGGCACACACATCACACCATGTAACAGGGGGCGAGCCTATTGCCATCAACCGGGCACACACATCACACCATGTAACAGGGGCGAGCCTATTGCCATGAACCGGGCACACACATCACACCATGTAACAGGGGCGAGCCTATTGCCATCAACCAGGCACACACATCACACCATGTAACAGGGGCGAGCCTATTGCCATCAACCGGGCACAAACATCACACCATGTAACAGGGGGCGAGCCTATTGCCATCAACCGGGCACAAACATCACACCATGTAACAGGGGGCGAGCCTATTGCCATCAACCGGGCACACACATCACATCATGTGTTATCACATCTTGCAAGTTAAATTTGACCTACTTTCCGGTTTCCGAATGAGTTAAAATTTTGAATGCATATGTGAATCGGATGACAATGCAATATTATTATGACATGGAGCTGATCTGATGTTGAAGCCATGAAGGTGGACATAAGAACACTGTAATAAAACGACGCAACCGCATCGAGTTTGGGCTCGTCGGATTAGTCTCGACAAGGACTCTACTTCTAGATGATATCCCAGGTCTGATGATGGAGCCAGAAGGTCCTGGGACCAGGACCTGGGAGGCGACTATGGGAATTCTGTAGTAAAACGACGCAATCCGATTGAGTTAGGGCTATTTGATCCGTCTTGACTAGTACACTGGTTCTAAATAATAGCATTTGAAATGAGAGAGAAATGACTAAACTTATTATTTAGTAACATACCTACTAATAAGTAAAAAAAACGTTTTTTTATGCAAGCTTATAATTAACTTAAACGTACTAAATAAAACTTATATTCATCTGCCGCGCTTCGTGTGCGATATTTATGAATTTAAAGTGATATTATTTGCTATTACGACGTGTCATTTATTAATTTTGCGTTGGTTTAAGTTACCTTGTTCAATCTGTATAATTATTATTGTATCAATTATATCACAAACGTTCACGTACAACGTTCCAGTATGAAGTAAGTTCGTTAAGTTGTTACATGACGCGTGTGCAGACGACGGGCGCGCGGGCAGTGCGTCGCGTCGTCGGTAGGAGTGACTGTGTGACCTACATCGAGTTGAGGAGAGATCGCCGCAAAAACCGGATAACGACGACATAAGTCATCTAAAACCCGCACAAAAAACTTTCCCGGCTTATATTGAAGTCGGGTCTACTCGCGAAACTTGTTTTTCCTGGACGCGGGCGGCGTGGCGGCGGGTGCTCCCGGTGATCATATTTATAACATTCAGTAGCTTGATGAGCCGCTCTATGGGCTTTATGGGATATCACGAACATCTAATGAATAAGAAGGCTTTCAATTTTGATTAAAGAACTAACTTAGTTTTTGTGGGTTTTCTTTGAAAGGACAGCGGAATTGTTATAGTAGATATACTGTGTAAGGCAGATAGAGCTTGCTGCACTGAGATCTGTCAGTGGGTTATACCTACGTGTTCCGGTGCTCATTATACATATTCAGCTTGCACAGATACACTAATCAATAACATTAGCGCCGGTTAGTGTCATTTAAACACGCGCAAATCCACAACATTAGATTCTGCATCGGTATCAAAAATGTTCTGGAATTAGTTCATGCATTAGCGCAGCATTTCAACATTAAACGTGTTCAACATAATCATGCGTACTACGCGGACATTTGGCATCGTTAATGAGACAATTAGGCACATGTGTAACCCGCGACTGCTTATGATGTGCGCGACCAGTGGGAGCTGTGCGAACGGGTTAATAAGGTGGGCGAGCGAGCACACAGAGCGCGACGAGCGCGCCGAGCACTCGGAGCGATGGTTGCGCGCGACGTTTATTTCGTCTGCGGGTGATTTACAGAGCGTCGTCGATGACATTATACAGCATGTTTTAACGGCTCGTAACGCAGCACGCGCTAAAAATTGAATGTTATGTGTTTACCGGCCTGCTTTATGGGTGAACGCGAATTGTGTGAAGACAACGCTTTTTAGTGTTTGAATGTGATTTCGAAGCTTTGAGTGTTGTTAAATATTTTTTTACGACAAAACATTAGGCCACCAGTTTGATAACAGTTTGATAAGTGTCTATTTTTAATTAAACAACCGTTTCGTGTTGTTTATTACAAACTGTATGCACAAATACTTACAATTCGTACCTACAAGGATGAAATGAGTAGGAAATTTTGAGATAAACTCCACACGGTGGTAGTTAGTTATCATAGTAATGTAGTAAATGTAGCAGAGCTTCTATGTAGGTGTGTGTATGTGGTGCAGGCGTGGCCTGTCACGTCGCCAATCAGCGAGATTGCTCAATTATATCACGGAGCCGGCTAATTGATATTCCTGCTCAGATTCCAGCTCTCAAATTATAATAATACACAGCGAACAGTTGATTTTGTTTCCCTTTCCAGCCTCGTTCTGTACACGTTAGCTTTTTTATTTGTGAGACGGAGCCACGCTAATGCTGGCTTTGCCTTTGGATTGAATACCAATAAATAGTACCTAAAACATTTCATAGAAATTGGACGGCCAAGTGGATCGGACCAGTAATTTGATTTATTTCTCATGTTACCTCCTTGTATCAGTATTGAGGTCAGATTTTAAAATCAAAAATATAGAATGTGGTTTTTGCTAAAGGACACAAAAAGCCCGTACCACTGACCACTACGATGACTGCTACTGAAGCTGTTGAATCTAATTCAAGTCAACTTTCAGTATGCGCTTGCGGCCATTGAACCAGCCCCTTACGTACTGCTATGAAGTGCGTGTGATAGATTATTCCAATCTTTTCTTTAATTGGACACAAAGAAACGACCCTATAATAATTGTAACCTTATTTACATGTGAAAAACAACATTACATTAGCTTCTTATAAGTACCATTACGAAATATGCTTATAACATAAGTTTAAAATAAGTTCTTTTATTGTTGTTTTGTATAATATCATATTTAACTGTTTAACGTGATTTGTTTACTAATTATGCCATTATAAGACTAAGTATGTAAGTGAACTAATTAATTTCAACATATTTACTTTATTTATTCATAATTTTACGTTAAAATGTGGGTATTAACAAGTCTGTATTAAAATCATGCGATGTGACGTCACTTGTTTACCACCGGTTATAAAAGCCGCCGCTCCGCCGTACTCGCCCCTTTCCCTCCGGAGCAGTCACACCGAACGGACCTAAGTTAAGTAACCCTATCTTGTCAACTTAATTCTTGTGTGTACTTTTAGGAAATATATTTTTCTAGTATATTTTCTTTTGTTTTGTTGTATGATTTATGTGTATAATTCAACTAATGTAATATACAATACAAGTATATAATATTTCTATAAAATAAATAGCTAAATCAATTATCTGAATTTTAAATAAATATATTCTTTGCCTCCTTTTTATGTCTATTATTTTTAGCTTTTTTAATTATACTACCCTCACATCAGAAGTGGGATTAGAACCTGTTTTATACGCTTTTTCGAAAACTATTTCAGATGGATCCTGCTATGTTGGAGAGTCTCCTGAAAGCCATCCGTGATGCTGTAGCTGGTAATCGTAGTGAAGATGATGTCGTGTTACCGCCGTTTGATCCGGAAAAGAACGATAATGGTGCGGAAGGCTGGTGCAATAACATCGACACCGTAGCCAAGGACCGTGGATGGAGCGGCATCACTACTGTCAGCAAAGCAGGTAAAGCCCTTAAGGGTTCTGCTCTTTTATGGTTTGAGACCTGGGACCCGGACGAGGGTAGAACATGGGATACCTTTAAGACGAGTATCAAAGATTTGTACCCCGAGAAAAAGAACCTGTCGGAAAAACTTTCAAAAGCTGTACTTTATACGTCTGACGTAGCAGAAACCTATTGTGAATATGCTAGGGAAAAGCTAAGGTTATTACGTAATACTAAAGTAGCATTTTCTGAGGGACAGCTGGTCGAGCTTGTTTGTGGAGGTATATCAGATATTAATATTAGAATGGCATCGTTTAACAGTCGTGTTAACAGTACATCGGAACTAATTTCACTTTTTACAACCTATACTAAAAACCCTAGAAAACGCCCATCCGAAACGAGTAACGTACCTCATTCTTCAACTACTAAGCGTCTTAAGCCCGAGAATCCACACTCTTCTAAGCCACCCACTTGTTTTCTGTGTAATAAAACTGGTCATGTTAGATCTCAGTGCTTCAAAAATAAAAACCAAGATACCCCAAATTCCGAAACTCCTAAGATTCAATGCTCTTACTGTAAAAAGTTTGGTCATGATGAGTCAATTTGTTTTTTTAAGCAAAGAGATACGACAAAAAGTAGTAACTCTAATAACGTCAATTATTCCACAAATGGTAACTTATCGCTTACTGATGTACAAATTTGTGAAAGACCAATTAAAGCCCTAATAGATTCTGGTGCTAGTTGCAGTATATTGAAAGAATCGATTGCAAATAGTTTTGGTCGTAGTTTAGAATCCTGTTCGACATCATTAAAAGGAATAGGAAATGGAATTATTCTGATATCCTCAAAAATTAGTTTACCTGTCAGATTTAGTGACGACATTTTAGAAATCGAATTCTGTGTAGCTAATGATTCGGATTGCCATTATGATTGTTTAATAGGTAGAAATGCGGTTCAAAATCCAAACATAGCTATTGTTTTAGATTCTAGTGGTTGTAGATTAGAACGAATAAACTATACAGAACCAGTTAATACTATAAGTACTCCTAACGCGATAGATAACCATACTCAGGAATTAATGGAGTTAACAAGTCATCTTGATTTAAACCTACAACATAAAATAAGAAATATTTTTGATAGATTTCCAAAAGTGATGCCAAATTCTAACTATATTAGCACAGTTAAAACGGGTGAAATGACCATCAGGCTAAAAAGGGATGAAGTTGTTTATTATAGGCCATATAGGCTAGCATCTACAGAAAAAGAAAAGGTTCAGGAAATTATTTCTGATTTACTTAAGAAGAATATAATTAGAGAAAGTCAAAGTCCATTCGCTAGTCCAGTCCTTTTAGTAAAGAAAAAGGATGGCAGCGATCGTCTTTGTGTTGACTATAGAGCTCTTAATAAAATTATTGAAAAAGACAGATACCCGCTGCCGTTAATCGAAGATCAAATAGATAAATTAGGAAAGGCAAAATACTTCATTTCTATAGACATGAAAAATGGCTTTCACCAAATCCCTATAAAAGAGGAATGTATTAAATATACTGCTTTTGTTACCCCTGATGGGCATTTTGAATTTCTTAAAATGCCATTTGGTATCTGCAACGGCCCCTCTGTTTTTCAGCGGGCAATTAATAAGGCAATAGAAAACCTGAAATTTTTGTTAGTTTATATCGATGACTTGCTGATTCCATTTTCAGAAATAGCACAAGGTTTAGAATACCTCGAACAAACCATTGAGGCTTTGTGTTTGTCAGGATTTACAATTAATTTAAAAAAATGTAAATTCTTCGCTCAAGAAATAGATTACTTAGGTAGACATATTTCTAGTGACGGTGTTAGGCCGAGCAACGATAAAGTTAACGCGTTAACTAACTCTCCAGTCCCAGGTACAGTGAAAGAAGTCCGCCAGTTCATGGGACTGGCGAGCTATTTCAGAAAATTTATACCCGAATTTGCGTATCGTACGGCTAGTATCACTAAACTCACAAAAAAGGACCAAAAATGGCAATGGGGGCCCGAACAAGATGCAGCTCGAGAGTACGTTATAAAACATTTAGTTTCTAAACCACTGTTGAATATATTTGACCCAGAGTTAAGAACTGAACTGCACACAGATGCTAGTAGCATTGGATACGGTGCTATACTTTTACAAAAAAAGGATAACCAATGCCGCGTCATAGCATATTTTAGTAAACGTACTTCTCCAGCCGAATCGAAATACCCCTCGTACGAGTTAGAAACGTTAGCCATTTTTAATGCTCTTAAACAATTTCGGATTTATTTACTAGGTTTAAATTTTACTATTATTACGGATTGTAATTCCATTAAATCGACCATGAATAAAAGAGATATTTCTCCTCGTGTAGCAAGATGGTGGACGTATATGCAAGATTTTACGTTTGATATTGTATATAAAAAGGGTAAATTCGTTACTCACGTTGATTATCTCAGTCGTAATCCAGTACCTGCAGAATCGTCAATGATAATTAATATAATTAATGAACCAGATTCTCCACCATCCTGGCTACACTCGGCACAAAATAAAGACCCTGAGACACAAAATATTTTAGAGAAGGTTAGGACCGGTGATATAGATACAAATCGATACATGATCAGAAACAGTTTGTTACTTTATAAGAATGAGGATGGGGATCAACCTAAATTTTTCATACCAAAAGGTTATCGACTCAGTTTATTACGGTTGTTTCATGATGAAAATTGTCACGTTGGTTATAATAAAACCCTAAACAAAATATCCGAAAACTTTTGGTTTCCTAGTCTTGCCGCCTTTACAAAAAAATATATAAGTCATTGTTTAGTGTGTGTGGAGGGTAAAGGTCATTCGGGGCCAAAACAAGGCCTCCTTCACCCTATAGAAAAAACTATACCATTTCACACGTTACATTTAGATTGTACAGGACCTTTTAGTGTATCTTCCGAAGGTTATAAACATGTTTTAATAATAGTGGATGGCTTTACCAAATACTGTTTACTTAAACCGCTTAAGACGCTTAACGGTCAAGAATTAGTCCCAATCTTGCGAGAAAACCTAACTTTATTCGGTACACCTGCTATGATAATAACTGACAGAGGCACTAATTTTACTTCTGATCACGTACGGTCATTACTTAGAGATATGCAAATAAATCACCATATGATAGCCACGGGTACTCCTAGAAGCAACGGCCAAGTTGAAAAATATGTTGGTACCATAATTAATATGTTAACCACTACAATTAACGATTCTTCAGAATGGCCAAGCGTTTTGTGGAAAATACAACAGTCTCTGAATACTACGATACAAAAAACAACAGGTTTTGCCCCAACAAGGTTGTTAATTGGTTGCAACGGAAATATACCTCCAATTCAGGCTCGCCTAGACGAATTACAGGATAATGATTCCATTCGGGACATTGATGCTGAAGCTGATAGGGACTTAGCTAGGCAACGTCTTAGAGAGGCTGCAGAAAAATATAAAAAACGATTTGATAGTACTCGTAGAAATAATATGGTTTTCAATATAGGTGATATAGTCTATGTAAATCAAAACCACAGAAGGCATGACAAATTAAGCCCTAAATTCAAAGGCCCTTACGAAATAATTGATATTTTAGAGCATGATAGAATTTCTCTGAAGGGTCTTAACACATTAAGGAATCTTACTGTGGCAAAGGAAAAATTAAGGCTTTGGCCGGGAGAATGGGTTGAACAAAATTCTTCTTTTGAGGAGTCCCTATAGCTCCAGCATCATAAGCCATGATGGATTATTATTTCTTTTGTTATTATGTTACCACTTCTTTTTGTTTTGCTACAAGATCATTGTTTATGTTTTTAAATTTTTTTTTGTTGTTGTTTAATATGTTGTTATTTTAATGATTGTTGTCTAATTAACACTGGTTGATTTTAGTCATTAAGTGATTTAAGCTTAAAACAGTACAGTTTTTATATTACTGCTGGTCGGCCACTGCCCTGATACCAGTCTGTAATTCATTCGCAGCAGGTGATAGGACTGGTATGTCAAGGCCAGAGGCTATTATATGAATTGCTGGTCAGTCACTGCCCTGATATTAGTTTGAGATTCATGTGCAGCAAATGATAGAACTAATATGCCAAGGCCAGAGACTTCTTTAATTAATTAATTGGGTACTTCGAGAGCGAAGTACAGGTCAGTCTGGCCGTGATAGATTATTCCAATCTTTTCTTTAATTGGACACAAAGAAACGACCCTATAATAATTGTAACCTTATTTACATGTGAAAAACAACATTACATTAGCTTCTTATAAGTACCATTACGAAATATGCTTATAACATAAGTTTAAAATAAGTTCTTTTATTGTTGTTTTGTATAATATCATATTTAACTGTTTAACGTGATTTGTTTACTAATTATGCCATTATAAGACTAAGTATGTAAGTGAACTAATTAATTTCAACATATTTACTTTATTTATTCATAATTTTACGTTAAAATGTGGGTATTAACAAGTCTGTATTAAAATCATGCGATGTGACGTCACTTGTTTACCACCGGTTATAAAAGCCGCCGCTCCGCCGTACTCGCCCCTTTCCCTCCGGAGCAGTCACACCGAACGGACCTAAGTTAAGTAACCCTATCTTGTCAACTTAATTCTTGTGTGTACTTTTAGGAAATATATTTTTCTAGTATATTTTCTTTTGTTTTGTTGTATGATTTATGTGTATAATTCAACTAATGTAATATACAATACAAGTATATAATATTTCTATAAAATAAATAGCTAAATCAATTATCTGAATTTTAAATAAATATATTCTTTGCCTCCTTTTTATGTCTATTATTTTTAGCTTTTTTAATTATACTACCCTCACACGTGCGTGGCACGCTTGCTCGAGTTGGTGAGTTAGAGTCACAGTCACAATGTCGCGCGGGGGCACGTGACATGACACGGAAGTGTTGACGCTCCGTGCACGCCCCTATTGATGTCCACGACTCCCAAGCCGCGCCCTCTGACACAGCACCATATCATGGATAGCGGCCTCGGGCAAGCTCCCAAACATTACACACATAATGTTTGCCCATCCGATGATAAAATATCTACGTTGCGGTTTTTCCGACTTAATGTCACACACACACCTACACACCTACCTTCATTACTTAATATCACGCACACCTACATACCTACTTATTATATCGAATATCACATGAGTATGGAGGAATGATGTAAATGGCATCTAATTAATTATTGCCCAAAATAGCTGTACGTGAAAACGGTTTCGCCATTTTCACTTTCGGCTGTTTTGAGAATCAGCAGAGGGATGGGGACAATCCTCAGACTCCAAGTAGGTAATAGAACTCAGTGTTCCAATGTTTTCGTTAATGAAATAGGTCTTGGGTACTGTATCGGCGTACACCAGGATAAGCGCGCATTCAACTAGAAATTAAAGGTATAAAAACTTAATATTTCATTCACCTCAATTCAACAATCCATATTAGTTCAACACCACCTATGGTCTATTTATACATTCTGTAGCTCATACAATCGCTTAAAATGGAACATGTAACAGTAAGACGTGTGGTCACTGCTTGGGACGACACGTGAGGCGGGTGACCGGCGCGGGCGCGCCCCAGTCCGGGAACGCTTCGTTCAAGCTTTATTGGTTTCCCCAATAAAGCTTGAACGAAGCTTTCGCTTTTCGCTTTTGCGTTATTACATAGCAGGCCAATCTGCCCGTAATAGTCGATCAAGCAAGGCAATACACAAACACTTAGCATTCTCGGAATATGTTCTCGTTATTATTTCCGAGAATGTGCCGGACATACGTGCCCGGTGTGAACACATCGTATGAACACGTTTATATAATGTTATTTAGGTAGGCTCCGTGGCGGAGCCACAAGATTCCGTGCTATTTCTTTTTAGTTCATGTTTTCTCATCTCATACCATTAATGTACCATGTTACACATGTTTATACAAATAAATGCATCTTTATCTTTATCTTTATCTATAATGCTCATTAATTGAACATTTAAAATGTTACCTAATTGTTTTATAAATGAATTACAGATAACAAAATTGGTTAAGCTAACATAAGGAAAAACGAAAATTCATCACAGAGCGATTTATACATTTCCTGAGTTTGTAGTGGTAGCGCAAAGAAACGAATCAGGATGGAAAGAATAAATACTATCCGCTGCCCCACAATAAGTAGTCTGACACACACATGAAACCACTCATTTAAAAATCTTGTGTAATGTTCAATGATAACAAAACCATATGCCTGGCACTAGTAAGTATCGTTTCTAAACAAGCTACGTACTTATTCCCCTTATTCGAATTCACTTAAGGTAAACGCAGGTATTAACGACCCCCCTAAGGCAATTTTAAATTCAACCATATTTTTTTAGTATACTGGTTCCTCTAAAGATTAATAGTTTCATTTTATATGCTAGTGTTATGTATAAAAAATGTATTTACTGAATCAAATACATTTAAATAAAGGATTATCTTGTAAAAAATAATTTACAATGTGACTTAGTCGATTGTTGCAATTACCGACCCATAAAAAACGGCTGTGAAGCTATTAACGATTTTTATGCAGCTATTCCCGATCGTGTTTGAGAGGAGGCCTTTTTCCAGCAATGGAATGTATATAAGCTAGTGATGATGATGATTACCGATCTTAATAAATTATAACAAAATAAAAATGAAAATACTTTTTATTATTTTTTTTGTTTCGTTATTTTTAATAAAACAAATTAGTACTTCTTAGTAATACCTATGAACTAAATAATTATAAACTTTTAAATTAATCAACATAATACTATTAATACACATATATATTTTAATTTAAGGAATAAATTCAAACTCCAGGATATTTCCTTATGCTATTGAGATCATAATAATTTTATGAAAATTATAATATTAATCATCACAGTCACTGCTTCACCTCTTTTTAGAAATAATTTGCAACTAGTTAGTTACATTATATGATTTGGTACAACTGGTGCTTACAAACGAAACATTAAAGTCACTTAAAAAATACATTCATCATACTTTTCGCCGCTTTTGTGGATCCATACTTCTGGAAAAAAATATAATTGTATTTTTTATGTTGCTTTAGCCAAGAAGTAGCATTTAATAATAGGTAGGTACCTATTATGTCATAAAAGTAGGTGACAAACTAAATAATCTATATACGATCGGTAATAGCTTCTCATAGTTGCTATTGCCGACCCTCATGGGTCGGTAATAAAGTATGTAAGTATAAACATAAATTGTATTACCGACTCATAAAAAAATGGTTATTTTAATTCAATTGACCTTCGGACTATAAAATAGATTATAATTGAATAATGTCACAAAAAATATGAACAAATACACACTGTTTTAAACACAAAAACAATGATTTCTAACTGTAACTATTCAATATCGATCCTCGAAAAATATCATATCTTTGGTTAAATTGATAACGCTACAAGGTAAAAACTAGACAAAAAAGTTTAGTCGCTAATAGATTTTTATAAAGACTGATAGCTTAGATTTAAACTGGTCCATAAAAATACTTGTGTTAGTGTGATTTAGTAACATAAAAGAAAAATAAAACGAAATGTTACGTTGCTGCCATTGCCGACTTAAGGGTCGTTGATAGCTGCCACGACTAAAACTGATGAACCTAACACCATCCCATTTTAATTTAAAGTTTTATCGTTTGTAAATACTTTTTATTAATCAAATGTCGTAAGAAATCAAGAGTTGACACACTTGAATGAATACATTTAGTAATATAAGATAAGGTATAGATGTCATTTGTTTGTATAAATGTCTTAATTAGAAAAGTCACGTACTTACTTGAAGGAACAAGGGAACAGTACGACATTTCCTGCGTCCACGCTGCCCCTCAGTATCTGACGTATTTTATCTCTTTTTTGCACAGCTATTCACACTAAAGTAAAAGTATACGATGCTCAAGGAATAAACGCGTGTGTAACTTTGCCTACCTATAGCTACAACAGTTCTGGAAACGTAAAGATTTCTAATTACATTTATAGGTCGGTAATAACTACAGATTTTCGATGGGTCGTTGATAGCTGCGTTTACCTTAGTAAAGTTTTCCTCAATCCCAACTCTATAAACATTAATCACGTTCTTAAATCATTTAATATCATAAACGTGTACGAAATATCAAATAAAAAGCAATCAATTGTGAAGGGGCTTGCGCAGAACATTTGGCTTCGCTCGCCACCTACAAATTGATATTAAAAATACGAATTACGAGTAAATTGACTAACTGCGCCTCAAAAGCTGCCGCTACTTGTCGACTACATTCTGCTCTCAAATATGTGTACCTATTTAATTTCTAAAATAATTTGTTCTGAAAAACACTTACAGTTCTAGAACGTTTGTCAGTGTTCGAGTTTATATGTATTAGGTGAAGTTATTTATTTTATAGTTTGTGTAGACTGCATTACGTTATGTTTTAGATACAATGGAGGAACAAATGTTAGCTGCAAATATAAACACTTTTGGATATAGACCAACCTACCAAAATATGGAAATGTTTAATACGGTTAGTGTTGGTAGACAAAGCCAACCGATGCACATCCCACATATTGAGAAGCTACAAAGGTGGCAGTCACAAAGTTCCCGCCATTATCTGTGTCCCTGGGTACCGAGCACAACACCTGAAAGTACGCTAAACTATAAAGCCTGGATTATTTATGTTACGCCAATACACGAAGATGAGACAAAATGTCTACTACCAGTGCTGTGCTAGAAATAACGAATCTACGTAGCAAGAATATTTGCGACTTCTTGACTGTGGCTTTAATATAATATTCCAATCTAGCTACATTTAGATTCTAACTGTCACCGTGAACCATAACGCAAAGCCCCCTTACGGTTAGAATCACACACATGTTCGGGTCGGCTTGTTTCGGCATGACGGAAAATATTGAATGTCGGCTATGACGAATAAACCCAACCCAAACTATTGTTTAGCACGCCTAACAGTCCACATTGTTGGTCTGTCGTGGCTGCTTCACCAGTCAGCAAAAGTTGTTACTGGAGCTGGCGTAAGTGGGTGTTCGGTCCATCTTCGTAGTATGCATTGCTGTGTGCAAGTAGCAATAACCGTCCAGAAGCTTGTCGTGTTTACTTGAGTCCAGCTTCACTGATGATGTACCAAGCACGTCTGCCTCACACGGTAATCACTTGGATCACACAACTATATGGATATTACAAGGTGACTTATGACGGTCATAGATAGGTACGTATTTATGTGTAGTTGACCATCTGTACCTATAAAATTCATGAATATTAGGTCTAGCACTCAGGTTTGTTAAGAACTTTGTCTGAGAGCGTCAGCTGGGTTCAATTCCTGCCTATACAAGTTGCCGACTTTCTCCGTCCATAATAGCGCTTTTTTTTTTTGGGTTGGAAATCAACAAATAACTTCTCCCGCTCTGGGTGGAGCAGGAGGGCGTGTCAGACTTTTACTGACTAAAACCCACCCGTGTTCCCTCAGTTGCTTGTGTGCCAGGGGCCGCGGTATCTCTTTCGAACAACCCGCACCCCTGGCAGATCCTTAATAACGCTTAAATGCTAATCTCCGAAAGTTAAATTTTGTTTGCACTCATCTCATAAGAAAATGACCAGAACTCCGCCATATTCGGTAATGATCCCACTTCAAAGATACATAACAAATATAATTTTGAATAAGTTTCGCCAAAAATTTCGTTAAAAAATTACTAGCCGCGAACGTACTCACAAGTAAAAGCTCCTCATTATTTCTATTTCCGTCTCGAGATAAGACTGAGAGTAACGTCATTACTGTGTTGTGTTTAGATAATTTTTGTCCTTTAATAAAATGTTCGTCGGGCTTTTTCTTTGGTAAAGCCCAATTTCAAGGTCAGTAAGCGATGATTGTCCGCGGGTCTCCGAGATTGGACTACATAAGCCACATCCCAGATTGGCAGAAAATATTTGGAAATCCACTATACTTGTACTGAGGAAAATCCTCTCACAATTTCTAGTTAAATTGTAAATAACGGATGTCAATAAAATACAAATGCAAGTATATACATAGGTACCTACAGTCATGAAAATAAACACCTTACACTTATAAGCAAAATGAAAAAAAAAATCAAATGCAATGAATTTCATGAAATCAATATTGCAACTTTGAGCAAATACTTATTATTCAGGTTGTTTGGTGCATCGTGTGCCAAATCAAAATGATCGACTGAACGTGTCATCTGCTAGCCTTTCAAATTCCTTAACAATTGTTTTATTAAAAAAAGACCATAATTTTACATTCGAATACAAATTTTTAAAAAGTATAAGGCCTAGATTCTGAATTTTAATTTTATTTAGGTGTGTATTGTTGAAGAGTACTTTTAAATACAAAATTAGTAACATTAGTCATCTAGTTTTTATTTATTTACTCGCAAAGGTAAAACTTAAATTAAAGCTGTACATTTTACAGCTGTTTACATGACTACAAAAAGAAAAACAAAAGCGACCGGGATCTTCCAACTCTCACAAAAATTCTCTAGTCTATCTCTTGCTAATGATGTGCCACATGCCATAAAAATATTTTAACAACTTTGTGAATTTGCTAGAATTGTGAATCGAGTCACATAAGGCTAATATTCAAAATTATGATTTAAAAAAGTATTTTTGCTTAAATGCTATCTGACAAACCTATTAAATCTATTATCTCACTCTTATAAGGTAAAATCTGTCTTGTATCTCTATCTTTTCGTGGGATTTACTTGAAATAAAAAAAAAACAAAATTGCATTTTTAACATTTATTTCATAATTTTTACAAATCCTGCTCAAATTGCTGGCCTCTGAAGTGAATACAGGCCCGACATCTGTTTTTCGTATTACGACAGTAATTTAAAATTACGTACCTTGCACCGGAGTGTAGTGGAATGGATGCTTTTCGTTTTGACGAAGGATTTTCCACACTTTCCATATTGAAAGATCAAGATGTGATGCCACATTTCTAATGCTACTTGTAGGGTCTTCTTCAAAAAGTGCCAGTATTCTCTCGTCGACTTCTACATTATGTCGCATAGTATGGCCCCTTGGTTCATTAAAAGTGACACTGCCAGTCTCGTGTATGCGTCGGTATGTGTCTTGGAAGACTCTGTGGCCAGGCAATCATCTACCAGGAAAGCGTTCCTAGTAAAGTCGTTGCGCTGCACGATTGACACCATGGGCGGCTCCATAAGCCATCATGATGTCCGCATATTTTTCGTTAGAGAATGTCTTCATTGCAACAACAAAAAATTCAACAAAGGTTAACAATAACACCAAAAGTTAAAAAAACGTAACAAGAACCAACAAAACTCAACGAAAACAAAGTAACAAAATAAAAGAATCGCGGAGTACGGTGAACTACCACACACGTTCGGTAGCAGAGGCAGTGATGTCTCGAATAAAAAAAAATTACGGATCGGCGGCAGTGCGTGATTTGTTCAAAACGATTTACGCTATGCAAGAAAGAGATAGAAGATAGATCTTACTGCGCAAGAGTGAGAAAACAAATTTTACCTGTTTCTCATGTAACAGTTACGCAATAAGACTCCGCCGTATTTGAATGCGAAATTCGGGTCTTTTTTTAATAAAACAATAAAAAGTCGATAAAAAACAGCCACAGGGCATGAGAGGTGTTAAGGAGTCTGAAAGGTTAGCAGATGACCCCTTCAGTCGACCATTTCAATTTGGCACACGATGCACCAAACACCCTGTATAATACTTACAGGTGGCCAATTTGGGATGGAATCAGTTCACAGTTACTAAAAATGTGCAGACAGACTCTTTTGTGCCTCTCGTCGCTCACATTTGTAGTATTTGTATGTCCGAGGGTGTATTCCCGAAACTATTAAAGAGAGCGGTCGTTCATCCTATTCATAAAGGAGGCGACAGAAGCAGTGTCAACAACCATAGACCAATTTCGGTATTACTAGCATTATCGAAGGTTCTTGAGAGGGTCCTGAACAATCGACTCATGTCTTTCCTAGAAAAGCACAATATTCTCTCCAGCAATCAATTTGACTTTCGTAGGGGGAAGTCATGTGAGAACGTTTTCTCTGCCCTGATTGATAAAGTTGTCGAAACACTTGATAAGTCTAAGTACCTTGGTTTATTCCTAGACTTATCTAAGGCATTTGACACTCTCTCTGTCCCCATCCTACTCAAAAACTTGGAGCGAGTAGGAGTACGAGACCCCGTACTTGCTATCTTTGCGAGCTATTTATCTGAACAAACGCAGAGTGTCAAAGTCCCTACATATGTCAGTGGTAAGTATGGATTATCCTTCGGAGTGCCTCAAGGTTCTATTTTAGGGCCTATACTGTTTTTAATTTATGTAAACCGTGTATATGACTTAGCACTTCCAACTTATACAGTGACACTTTCAGTAGTAGACTGGCAATGTCACTTTTACACATATGCGGATAATTCGGCCCTTCTTGTACATGTTGAAAATTGGAACGAAGCCCGAATGAGAGCAGAATCTGTTCTTGGCATTTTTATGTCTTGAATAGCGGCAAATAGTCTAACTATAATTGTGGATAAAACAAACTTTATCACTTTCTCCCATATATCTAATTTGCAATCTGACAACACACTTTCAGATAAAGCGCATACTAATTGTAATGCTTACCCAAACCAATGCGCCTGCCTTCCCCTGACAAAAAAAAACCAGTTTCAAATACCTTGGCGTCCTTAAAGACAAACTCATATCATGGAATGCTCTGATTAGGGCATTTTCTGGCTGAGTAAAAAAAATTATTACCGTGTTTAAAAAGCCTGCGGAATAGTGCTGACGAAGATACGTTACTTGTGGTCAATATTAACATTTGGCATAACAGTCTGGGGCGATGCTTCGAAGACAAGTATGATACAGTTAGAGAGGACTCAGAGAGCTGTCCTCAAAGTCATGACCTTTAAACAATATCGGTTCAATTGTACAATATAGTAACGGTGGAGTTTCTTGCCCATTCTTCTCCATACGACACAACATTTTGGAAGGGGCGACTAGAATTTATTTTATTTTGATGTAAATGTTGACGTTCAAAAGTGCTTTTTAAGTGCCTATTTAAAATAAATTATTTGACTTTGACTTTGATTTTGACAATTAATGTCAGGTCTTGACTATGAGGCAGCTCTTTGTGCTAAACTGGACGTTGCGCAGACACACTTCTTTACAGCTGGATCTTAATTGCTTGAAAAAACGTAGGACTACAGAAGTGCACCCCAATGAGAGGCACAGAACGAAACTTGCGGGACGTCATTTCAGAATTCTTGGCAGTCGTATTTACAACTTAGTGAACAAGTAATGTAACATCTGTCTTGTCCAATTTTGAGTGCAAAGGTTTATTTTTTATTTTTTGGATGGGAAATCATCAAATGACTTCTCCCGCTGTGGGTGGAGCAGGAGAGCGTGTTCGACTTTTACTGACTAAAACCCACCCGTGTTCCCTCAGTTGCCTGTGTGCCAGGGGCCGCGGTATCTCTTTCGAACAATCCGTACCCCTGGCAGACATCGGCCCTTGCGGACCGCACCAATTGGTGCTGACATCTCTTTAAGGCGCGCGTGAAACTCAACGCACCGTTGACCCGGGCTTGGTCCTTACCGGACAGCGAGCTATTCATTACTCACTGTCCGCAAGCCCGCGCCTACGGTGGCCGGGAATCAGCCTGGGATTCCCGATGCCCAGGGCGTCTCCCGCGACGGCTACGGCCGTGAGGGCGCATATACTGCCTCTCCCTCACGTATGCCGCCTCCCTCTTCGCGAGCATTACTGGTTCGCAGAAGGAGGTGACGGCTACCCATGCACTCTCGCTCCGTACCATGGCCTGGACTAGGACCGGACGCGAGAGATCGCCGCCACCGATCGCCTCCACGAGGACACGGCGGTGCTCCGCCCAAGCCGGGCAGACCTCCACCGTATGCTCCAACGTGTCCTCAGGGCGATCTTCGCAGTGGAAACACCCGGGTGTTTCCTCCCGCCTTATTCGAAACAACCGTGTCCGGTGAGGACCTACGTCAGGCGGAAGGTGAGGACGCCATGCCGCCTCTCAAGCCACTCCTCAAAGAGGGGATTTACCGCCGCTATCGTGGCGTACCCAGAGTGTAAAGGTAAGGTCCGTAGTTGGATAATGACTCTTAGCTATGACGAGGTTGAAAAAATTCTTAATAGTCAGATTTAACTCCCTTTGATCCCAAAATACACCCAAATACACCTACCTTCTGACACAATACAACACTTCGGAACACTACACAACACAACTCTGCACAACATAACACACTCATAAAACACACACCCTTACACACACACACACACACCCTCAAACCCGCACACACAACACATATTATACAAATGGTTCTCACTTCAATTAGTTTGTTTTAGCTTCAGTATAAAAAAAAAAAAAAAATCTTAAATTTTTGTCTACACTGTGAAGTTCCGAAATTTTGCTTGTCTAACTGGTGTTAACTTGAGAGCCCTACCACCCAACCCCCCGTCCCTTGAGTGTCAGGTTTACAACTCTGTATGCACCTACAATTTACAAGACGAACCCTAAAATTTTAAAACTGGAAATAAAAATGTGTTTAATAAATTATTATTATTATTATATTTTATTTTATTATTTTTATTACAAACAAAAATTACCATAATTATAAAATAAATACAGGTTTTGGCCTTTTTTATGAAAAATAACATCCGCCAAATCCACACTACTTCACTTTTTTGCTGGATTAAATGTGATCGCTTTTCATCGTGTTTTTCACAAGTTTTTGCATACTACATACATAATTAAGTAAATATTCGGCTATCAAAGTCCCAAACATTTTACTTTAAAACTAAAAGTAGAATTTAGATAAACCCCCTTTAGGTAAATCCACAGAAAAAAGTAAGAACCGGTAAAATATTTTGAATTTGGGGGTCTATGAATGATTGCATCAATTTTTTTGGAAAAATTCCTCTCAAAAGTTCTTAGAACTAATTCGAAAAAAATGCTCTCAAAATTGCGATTGTGTTCCGTGCTGCATGGTTCCTGGCTCCATCTTATCGCAACCACGTGTTATATAGGTCAGTGGCGGCATCTAACACGACACATGCGAACTACGCGTTAGAGAATTGACGTCACACAAATCCTGCATAGCGCCATCAGAGTTTACCGCGCGACTGGTATACATACAACATCCCGACATCAACCGTCGGGCAGTCGTCCACCAGACACAACACCCGTCTAGTCGGAGGATCCTCACTCTTCCATAGGGTATAAGTGAACTTTACACCCTGTTCCTCATACCTCTAAGGTCTTACAGCCTAATTTAAAAAAAAAAAACGCTTAGCACTATTGCGGTTGCCAGCACCTGTCCTGTCGCATTCTTCAAGGAAGAATAGTGCGATTACTCCACCTAGTCAGACAAAAGTAATTTAGGAACCCTTCGTGGATCAGCTAAGGTTGCTCTTCTCCACAATAGTGAAAATGTATAACTCCTCTGTGATCAAAATGGGGTTCGTTCTTGCACAGATTTGTTGAAAATTATTGGGGCTTTTCAATTCGTTTAGGAATCTTATTTTTTTATTTATTCTTCAGAAAGCTTACAGTCTAATAACTTCTTAAATAATATACATTTAGCGCTTACAGTTGCCATTTACAAGCTTCCACAAATTAAAAACTATGTACCTAAAGTTATAAGAAAAAAAAATCACACAAAATAAAATAGAATCTTCTCAAACAAATAAACAAAATAAATAAATTCTTATTAAATATTAACAAAACAAATTCAAATAAAGTTACTTACAAACTAGAATAAAAAAAGAAAATAAAACAAAATGCAATTTACATGTGCTTTAACTAGGAGTATTGGTATTACTGTCTATACCAAAGTATTCTTTATTTATAGCTTGTCTAAATGTGCTTGGACTGGTTCTGAATAAATCAACATCCAAGTGAGAGGGAAAATTATTGAAGCTAGTTGCGGTACGTGAGAAGTAGGCATTCCGTAGGTAGTTTGTTGACGCGAATGTAACGTGAAGAAGTGGCCGCTGCCTAAAACCTACATGATGTGTTTGGAGTGATAATTTTGAAAGGAGTTGGGAACAATCGATGTATCTATTGGCGATATTTAATAAGAAAGTAATATCATTAACATGGCGTCTATGTTCCAGCGGTAGGAAATGGTATCTTTTGCAAAGATGAGTTTAGTCTATTGAACATTGCCTCGTCATATAATCTAGATATCTTAAAAAAACTTTTTCTGTATATTTTCTATTCGGGACTTATACACATCATACTGTAGGTTGGAAGCTTTCTTAACGATGTCGTCAATTTGCATTTCGAATACGAGTTTACCATCCGGGATAACGCCCAAGTCCCTAATACTGGTCACGTTAGTGATCGTTTGGTTGTTCAATGCGTATACTGAACCAATTGTCTTAATTTGTCGTGTATAAGTCATATGAAAGCATTTTTATACATTTAGTTGGAGTTTGTTTCCTGCACAGTAATCTACAAACCTATTAAGATCCTCTTATAGTAGTGATTTGTCAGATGAACTATGTATTGTTTTTAGAATTTTCATGTCATCCACTTATAGTACAATCTACGAGTTAATAAAAGGGTTTTTTTTAAAGGGTTTTTTTTGAAAGATTTCTATATTTCTGCTATAAATAAGTTGAACAGAAGAGGCCCTAAAATTGATCCCTGAGGAAATCCAGATGGTTTCTGGTTCCAACCGGAGGTAAAGCCCTTTAATACTACTGCTTGTGAACTGTTTTCAATTTAGGAGGAAAAGTATCGATATAGGTGTCCGTGAATTTCGGCTGCAGAAAGTTTACGTAAAAGTACTCTGTGGTCAATGCGGTACTTATGGTCTGATGAATGGTGACTAACTAACATAGCTAACAACACCTAACTAACTAACGCCTAACTTTGCCACCCTCAGTATGCTATCGATAATTCTATGTTCGTAACATAAAATGTTTGTCAAAACTTTGTGTAAAAATCACGTTGGAGTTTCCCGTAAGTATAAGGTATTAATGCACGTGACTGTACAGTGCATATGACGTTTTATACATAGTATATTTTGTAACATTAACGATATTTTTGTACGGCAAAAGAACAGTTAATAACAATTATTAATTTAGTGTAATAAATTGGTAGTTCTTTTCGATTTATTACGTGTGACGGTTATTGATGCCTTGGTGTGGCATTTAGCGGGTCGATATCTCGCTGAGCGCTATTATCACTTATTTCGCTTGAGAAACTCGAGCTCGAGCACAGGGTGAGTAAAGGAGCGACATAATGCGTGTTCACCAAAAATCATTGTCTTTGGGGTGCGCTCCAAGAAAATGTTGTATTCATTGTAATCCCCTCTCTGGTTGTAAAGAGGGGGCACTATGGGCCTCTAATAAGATTAGAGATTTAATGCGGGTCGTAAGGGTCGGACGAACTGTGACCCCGAGCGCTCACGGGGAAAAATGTAGCAAAGGTACTATTAACATAATTACGAACGTTAAATATTCAGCTCAGGTACCTATAGTATGTACAATTGTACAATATGGCTCACTAAGATATAAAGCTTATACAGAATGAACTGCGGTCACCAATTCTCAACGAGTGTGTAACGTTTCGACTTCGTACACGACTTGTTTACACTCAAATTTCAAATTAAAACTATGTCGTAACTATGTTGTATGTGGTAACTATGTCAGGTGGTTAGAAGAGCTTTTACACAACTTACCACCTGACATAGTTACCGTGCGCTGGTATGCAGGCAGGATTTCAATGTTCGCGCGTGCTATGCCGCGCGTTCGGTGCTCGCGCGGCATTCCTCACGGTGCGATAAATCGCGATCACGTCGCGCGATCCACTTATCTAGCGCACGCGATATAAGTAGGTAAACTATAAGCTTAGGATCGAGGAGACTTTATTTATAATATCCGAGAAATAAAAGCTGTTGATGCCTTTTAATAACTTGGCCAAAGTTATGAGATTTGTTTGTACATGTAGCTGAATTGATATCTGAAATGTATGAAAATTCTTCTCCTCATATTTTAGGAATAATAAATGAACCACATACCGAATCACCTATTTTGGGTACTACACTTGCGAGCAATAATCTGGAAACACTTCAGCGCGCGTTGCTCAAGACAATTTTTAACAATTTATATGCAATGAGCTGTGGATTGTGGCATATCACCTGAAAGTTAATTTTGTTAGCTTTCAAATGATATCAAAGATTTAATCCGTCGCGCGTCTAATTAGCAGATACAATAGAAATTCTATTGTAATCGGAACACATGGTGTGCACTTGATGTGCGAGAGGTTAAAACTATTTAATTTTTCTACCTACATTCAGATAATTATTGCAATAGGTCGAAGCTGTGGACGTCTAAATGAATAGGAAGTAATATGAAAAGATTTTTATTTTATTTAATATTTATGTTATTGACCCCTTAATATTTTGTGTTACCCCCCTGGCCCTAATGACTGCCTGTAAACGGTTTTTAATTGACCAAATGAGTTTCCTGATGGAATCCTGTGGGATTTCAATAGTTATCCCCGCTCACATCATACAGGACCCACCCCCGTATGCCACTGTTTCCGCAAAACAGCATTGTGCGAATCGCTCCCCCGGTCTCCTATAGACTCTCTGTCGACGGTCGCTACCATGCAGGCACATCCTGGATTCGTCCGAGAACAGAAATCGCCTCCATTGTTCGATATCCCAATCTAAGTGATCGCGAGCAAACTGGCTTGCCGGTGGAGACAATTTAAGGCCCGTGGCTGGCCTTTTTGGGGTCAAGTTCGCTTTTTGAGTCTTCGCCTCACTGGTCACTCACTGACAGGCCTCCCTCGAACTTCTCTGAGCTGCTGCTGGATGTCCACGCCGGTCAGTTGTCGATTTCGGAGAGAAGAGGTTACAATAAATCGGTCATCTCTCACCGAAGTGTATCGCTGTCGTCCAGATCCTGGTCTCCGGACTAAGTTTCCAGTCTCCTTGAACCTCTTGTATACCTTTGAGACACAAGACTGGCTCAAATGAAGCTGTCGAGCGATAGTACGCTGGATTAGGATGACGACTTGAGCGGCTTCTATGGGTGTGGTTTCCATTTTCTTTTAGCTTCAGTATTGCCAGTGACGTGGAATATTGGACTGATGATAAATTTTCATAAATGTCCCCTTTATTTAGGGGTTCAGGAAACAATATAATGTTTTGTTTTAAAAATTGATGTTTTTACACGCTTTATATTAGCTTCACTTGTATGTTTGTTTGTTTGTATATAACCGACTCCTTAGAGCGCGATTTTGACCCACTTTAAACGGTCAGATTTCATTGAAACTTCGTAAACATATAGAGGACCGGTGACAATTTAATAATTAAAAAAAAAAATAGAAAAATTAAAAAAAGGAAAATTTTTTTTTTAAAAATCACGTTTTTGTAGTTAGCAGAACTAAAAAATTGAAAATAAATAATAGTTTAAAAAACTAAAAAATACGCTTTAAAAACCAAACTAAAAAAGGAGAAAATAATTTAATTCAATTAAAAAGCGTGGGGTGCTTTTTAAGGTATTTTTATAATCAATTAATGTCAAGCACCCCACGCTTTTTAATTGAATTAAATTATTTTCTCCTTTTTTAGTTTGGTTTCTAAAGCGTATTTTTTAGTTTTTTAAACTATTATTTATTTTCATTTTATATTCCATGACATAAGGTGAATAATCTTTGGTTATGATATTGAAAGAAGTTGAAAGCTAACAAAATTTCCTTTAAAATGATATGCCACAATCCATAGTTCATTGCATAGAAGTTGTAAAAATTTGTTTCGAGCAGCGGACGATGAAGTGATTCCAGTTTATTGCTCGCGAGTGTAGTATTAATTCCATATTTTCCCATTTTCACTTCAAAGGATTGCATATTTAAGTAAACATACTGAGTAGGTGCGCGTAGTCGTGCAGTTTTCCTTCCGAATGGTGCTCGTTACGTCCGTTTTAAAGTTACTTTAATAAAAAATATAAGTGTGCCGCGCCGCGCCAACCTTTGAAGTTTATTACCATTTTGAATTGATTAATTCCATGGAACTTTTATATGGCTGAGCCAAGAATAAAGTTGAAGGAAATATGAATTTCCCCCGCGATTCAGTCACTCAGTAGATTTATGTATTTGTGCGATTGTGTAAGGGGGCTTGTTATTGGTGTTGGCTGAACTTGTAACAGGAGAGCTTATCGCAGTGGAGCGGAGAGTGGGTGTGGCCGCGCACTACAATTTAGTGTAGGCCACAAGTTTAGGCCAAGGGGACTTTTTTTGGGTGGAAAATCATCAAATAACTTCTCCCGCTTTGGGTGGAGCAGGAGGGCGTGTCAGACTTTTACAGACTAAAACCCACTCGTGTTCCCTCAGTTGCCTGTGTGCCAAGGGCCGCGGTATCTCTTTGGAGGCATCGGCCCTTAAGGACCACACCAGTTGGTGCTGACATCTCTTTGAGGCGCGCGTGGAACACAACGCGCCGTTGAACCGGGCTTGCTCCTTACCGGACAGCGAGCTACCCATTACTCGCCGTCCGCAAGCTCGCGCCTACGGTGGCCGGGAATCAGCTTGGGATTCCCGACGCCCGGGGCGTCTCCTGCGGCGACTACGGCCGTGAGGGTGCATATACTGCCTCTCCCTCACGTGCACCGCCTCCCTCTTCGCGAGCATTACTGCTTCGCAGAAAGAGGTGACGGCTACCCATGCACTCTCGCTCAGTACCATGGCCTGGACCAGGGCCGGACGCGAGAGATCGCCGCCGCCGATCGCCTCCACGGGAGGCCAAGGGGTTAAGTCTTTATCTTCAATAGAATCGTGAACATGTTGTGTTTGCATCATGTAACTTAATCTTTTCAATTAAATTGATAATTTATAATGAATTGACACACATGCTTATGTCTCAGATGATGAACAGTACCTGATAAACAGAGTCGCAGGAAATGAGCAGGTTCATAAATCAAACACCGAGAGTGGAATATTAAGAGGTGTACCTATACCTACTACAGCCACTTCGCATTACACCCGTTAGCAGCTACCCCGTGACCGCCTAGAATATACGAGTACTTATGGAGATTTTAGATCAGAATTGTAGGTAACTCTTTGAAATTACTTTATTTTGTTTGCTAAGTTAGGGAAAGCAATATGAAGTTGGACTTCTTACTTTGGTAAAAGATAAATGGGACAACCCCTGTACTCCTGTCCTCTGTACCCTGTGGTGTCACACTCGCGCTCTCCTCTTTGGACTGTGGAGCGCTCTCAATAAAACTCGCAGCGATCGCACTCGACGGCGACGGGAAATAAATTGCTTATTATTGCCCTGATTCTTAACGCCACAATATTGGTCGTGTAAAACTGCTCTGTAATATCGTTTGGCCCCAGTGCCTGGCCCCTGCGACCCCGTGGCCCCCGTGGCTCCCGTGGCTCCCGTGGCCCTCGATTTCCCAGCGCCTCTTGATTTAGAAATGGATGGCATTCAATTAACACGATTGGATTAAAAGGTTTCAGATCGGTGACGTCACAGCATGGAATCGAACCTGTGACCACAGATGAGAGCATATCGTTGAGGTTTATTTTGTGATCGATAGGAGTTGAGGTTTTGTTGAAATGTGATTAACAGTTGTAATTTTCGCAACAAAATATAATGATTGTAGTTTTTCCTGTGATACAGCCGTTCTATTATAAAATGCTCCGAGCAGGCAGGATCGTGAATGTGTTTGCCAGTCGTTGATCATTCATAGAACTTGAGAAGCTATTGAACAAAATGTTATGTTATACTTATGGTGGGTTACTTGTTAGCTATTTAAGACAGAACACTCACCGGAATAGCACAAAAGTTAGAAAGCATTGACTGCTTGTGTTAGATGACAGCACGCTGCAGCCTGTTAGTATCCCGACATACAGCATGTCAGCGGGTTGACAACCAGCAATCGGGCACTGGCAACCAGCTTGTTAGTAACAACCAGACGTATCACCAATCGATACCTACTACTCATTTAGATGACAATTATAGAAACACTCGCGCGTGTGAAGAAGAAGCCACTTAATAGTAAAACATAAATAACAGAGCCGTGTCACGAACTCACGATAACACTAAGCAGCTTCGGAAAAACATTTGTATGTTAGCTCGACACTGTAGTAGGTATTTTAACCTTAGAAAACGATATTTCTGTTTAAAATATTGGAGAAGCCGAGTCTCGAAGGATTAATCCTCAACTTTAATGAATATTTGGGCACAAAGGGGAGGCACGTTCCACAATGTTAATTATTTATTAAAGTCAAGCTAATGATGCCCCATTTACTAAATTGCCGAGGAAACTATTAATATGATGTACGTAATTATGTCCCACAAGATAGCAACAAATTCCTCTCATTTACTGTAAAGCAACGCAGCCTAAATAACTCAGAGCTCGTTCTACAGCGTCCGATGTTTTTCCGGCGCTAATGAAAACAAACAACTCATGCGGGGTTAGTGCACGCACACACGACTCGCGCCCGCAGCGCGCCCGCGATGGACGCGCGGCTGACGTCACGCACCTGCGTCCGAGAACATCCGCTGGTAGATCTCGTCACAATCTGCTGGGACAACAATAACGTTAATAAGTTCCGTAATTAAAGTAAATACTCGCTCTATCGGTAATTGATTCCCGTTGAGTCAACTTCCACGCGAACAGCTTGTTGATTACTGTTTTCAATCTGTACTTTGTGTTGAATTAATTTATCTTTAGTTATCTGTATTGATTTAGGGATCAAAGAAAACGTACCTATGCGTAATGATAAGTCCCGCCTGCCGCAGATCTGTTTGTTACTGAGACGTCAATTATAACGTGTTGTTATTGTAGCGCTGATTGACTCGAGACAAGTTCTCGATTTCATTAAACATTACAAGATTCGAGAGTTTACTTCCAAGTTTAAAGATAAATACTCCTGTTACATTCGAGTGAGCTATAATTAACATTTAAGCAATGTTGAACGGTTCCATTTAAGGAATAATCGTTGTAGATCTGTGAATCTAATACTATGAGCATCGGCGCGTGTAGCAGTGCGCCAGTAAGTATAGTTGGCCAGTGTCCAGCGCCAGTGGCTAGTGGAGCGCGAGTGGCCGGGCCAGTGGCTGCGACTGCCGACTGCTCTAAGTAACCGAGAGCTGACGCGCTCATTCGAAACGGATCACACCGTGTAGGTACGCCTTTTTGTTTGTTTGTTTAAAATGGTCTATCTTTACAGGTTCAGGGCAGTGCGTTGGTATGTGAGTACGTAACGTTCGTATTTATGAGGTTTAACTACGAGTGGCCATAAGGATTAACATAGGTACTTACGTGGATGAGTACACCGCAATGGCAATTCGAGCACATGTTGTTTTGAATGTTATTGTGATTGAATATAATGTTTACTAATGTTTTTTTTTGTTTCTTTTCCAAATCAGTCGATGGTTGAAAGGATCTTGAAAGTAAATACTACCTTTAAGTATTATTATATCCAAACACTAAATACCAAAAAGGTCTACTAGCATTAATTGTATTATTATAGGTTAAAGCTACATCTAATTGAAATTATTGTTATTTGATTCTTCTTATAATAGTGATAGGCCATCTGCACCAGGGAAGCTTACCCTCGGGCGTCATACAAATTACATTTAAAGGGTGAGGAGGAAACTGCAAGTACAAGTCATGTCATCGAGTGAACGTGACGCGACACATTGCGCTGTACGTACGAGTATATACATTGCGCTGTACGTACGAGTATATACGATGATCTTTACTGAGAGATGTTATAAATTCTATCCTTCCGTTCCGAAAATGAAAGACAAATATTGGATTCATGGAAATTCAATACCGTACTGATTTCTTAAACTCTTGAAAACGCTAGTGCTAAGAGTTTCTCATACACAAAAAGGGAAAATGATGGAATATTGGATTTTCAGGGAGTGAATACATGATGAGTTTGTATTTAGCCAGTAATTAATGTTTAGCTTAGTTTGTAGCGTGGACGTGGACGACCATACAGCATCCCGCTTTTATCTCCGGATTTACAACAAATTGGTGTTTTGGGTGCGCGAGCTACCCGATTAATTCAAAGCACGCCCATTCGCTCCAATAAATATGTTAAAATGTTCCGTGACAATGGCTCGGTGCCGATTTCGCATCGCATTTTCGAGTCGCCGGCGTTTGTTCAAATTGTTCGCGCCTCCTACCCGCGCCCCGCACCCCTCTTTTCCTCCGCGCGCCCCCGCACCGTCGATGGCGCGCGACAGCCCGCGCTGAACGTAACGCAAACAGTGTCCGCGCGACTAATCCGACAGATCCGACGTTACACAAGACGACGATAAAGCATTCACGACGGAGCTCGAGATGCGCCAGGATGCTGTGACCAGCCAGAGGTATCATAATTTTATGTAAATCTCAGATAGTGGAGAGCGCGCTCCTGAAGTGTGGGCGGAATATATTCCTGCGCTGGTTTATAGTTAAATCCTTACCTTTATAAAGTAAATAGCATTTAATAAAAAAGATTTGTTTAGTTTCATTCTTTAGTAAAGTAAAGTAGCCCACTCACCGACGACATGCAGCGTCACGAAGAAGGAGCGCACGGGCTGAGTAGAGACCTGGCACTCGTAGACGCCGGCGTCGCGCTGCTGCGCCCACTTGATGTGCAGCGTCCAGTCGTCCGTCTGCGGCGAGTGCGTCGCCTGGAAGCGCTGGTCCGACGTGTACGTGTAGCCGCCCACCGTCAGGATGTGCAGGTCGCGGTGCCGGATCCATGAGACCTGTGGAGCAGCAGAGGGAGACGCTTTAAGACATTTATTCCTCAAAAAGTCATAGTAATAACACATTGTTTGTATTGACTCGCTACTACGAGTACCAGCAAGTTGTCACTACCAGGCCCAGGCAGCCGCTTTACTTTGTGTAAATAATTTCATCACCACTGCTCTCAAAAGTGAGGAAACCGGCATGGCCAACAACCAAAACTTAAGAAGGAATCTACCAACCCGCACTGGGCCCGCGTTGCACTACAGCCCACCTCCTCTCGAAGAGAGAAGGCCCATGTCCCAGCAGTGGGAACATTCTATGTTGATTATGGAAGCTGTCAATATGTTTAATTTATTGTTTCAAAATGATAAGATAGTTTTATGGCACCCAATGTATGTGTGTGCGTAACAGACTTCAATCATTTACGTTTAAAGCCTTGGTTTGACGCTTAGTTCAGTGGTCGTATTATAAAAGGAAATAATATTGTACAAAATACTCCAATAAATAAAGAGCAGTTCAGTGAAAGGAGCAACTTATTGCTCACTTATCTTGAAACTTTACGCAATACAAAGCCGGAGATCATTCAAGACATTCAATTTAAAGCGCCACGTCGTGATTGTTGCGATTTCCTTCAGAACAGTCGGCAGGCTTCTGTAGCTACAGTTATATTTTATAAACATTCATCAAAGCTAACAAAAGTCTTTCGGCAATGTGGCGGCATTCATCACGCTCAAACGTCGAGAAACCGAGCCCGATCACTCAGCAAAGGCGTTATTGAATGTGAGCTCAAAGGGGCCACGTGAAGCGCCGGGGCCCGCGGGGGCCAGGGGCCACGGGGCCCGTTTGATGTATTTTTTGGCATTAATATTCGTCGGTGGTTGTTTTAGGCGCGGCGGCTATTGGCATGCAAATCAGCCGTCTCTATGAAAATTGCGAACGGCTCTTTATTACTCATTCCTTTTATTTACTGTTGGCATGTAGAGCTCCCGGTTTCAGCTCTTTAATTATCTCGGGTGCGTTAAAACTCCACGTTTTTTTACTTAATTTACCCGTTGAAATTCCTAGTACATTTAGAACGGGCCCGTCTGATTATGCGAGCCTTTTTTCTTATTTGCGTGTCTCAGTAAACGGGCTTATCTCGACGCTAAGACCTTTTGAAATACTGGGCTCGATGACGTCACGGAGCCTGCCGTGCTAGTAGTATATAATTGGGGTATCTGGATCAAAGAAGATCCAGACACCCCAATTATTAGTATTCAAATAGATAAAAAGTATCTATTCAAATAGAATAAATCTTGTTTGTTGAATTGATGGTCTATTAGAATATACTGTTTAATTCATCGGAACATATCTATTCAAATAGATTAAATTTTATTTATTGAATACCTAGATTGTCTAGTCAAATAGACTATTGAAATGACATTAACATTTCTATTCAATTAGTTTGTATTTATCGTATAGTTATAGGGTGATAAATTAATGAAGATTTATTGATACATCAGCTGTAAGTAAATTATAATTGGCTATTTAAATTAATGGGATCATCAGGAAATCCAAACACTATCTATCCTATCTTCAAATAGTTAAAACCTTTGTTTCAAATAGACGGAATCATGTTTGTTGAATTGATGGTCTATTAGAATTTAGAATATACAACGGAACACTAATTCAAATAGATTCTGAATTGTATTACATTTTAAATGGATAATGATCCAAGATAAAGAACTGAGTGATAGGTCTTAGAGGTGTCACAAGTATTTTAATAAATAAAACAAAAAATAATGTTAATTAAACATATTTATTTGTGTTCGGAAACAATCTTTCACTGTAGTACCATTTTTTACACTTTTGTTTCTTTATAAAATTGACGTTTGAGTTTATCAACATAATCTGTTCCTTTTACAGCATTTAAATAAAAACAAGCAGGAAAAAATATTGCATGATGCATCCAAGGATCATCGTAATACTCCCAATCTTTGATATCACCCCCGCACGAAAAACACATAACTTTATCGTTTAAACCATTTCCACAGTAAAAAAAACCTGCATCAGCCATTTCCATCACCAATCTTCGTTTTGAATCTACTGTAGCCCAATAATGTCTGAATGTACATAATCGAATTTTATGTTCATTATATATTTCATATCGAGGCTTAAAATAATTTTGAATCATTTTATTAAGGTCGTGATACGGGTATGTATATAAGAATAATGAAGTCTTATATCTGGTGTTGTTAATTTATAAAGATGTGATGTTGTCGTAGTCATAACGCACAGGACAGAAGTTTAGTTTTTTTTTTCCAGTATCTTTAAAATTATAGCATAGTTCGGCGTGGTTCTATGTATTGTATATGTTGTGTTTATGTGTTTTTGTTTTGTTATTAAATGAAACAAGGAAACATCAAGTAAAAAATGTATTATCATCTGTACACCATTTTCTTAAACACGTTACAGTTTTTAAAGCACATACATTCGAATGATACACACAACTAAATATATTACTAGACATTCTATAATCATCAAACAATTTTTGTAAACGAGGACAGTTCTTATCTTCTAAATTATATATTTTGTCATGTTTAACAATGTTTTTTAACCACAACACTTTTTCACATCCTTTAACATAAATGTTTTTATCTTCCAGATAAGGTACAATATATCGATTTAAGTTTAAGTATGGTATAAAACCCTCTTTCCAGAAAATATTTCTGTTTCTCTCTATCCAACTTACTTGCAATCTTTCTTTTTTTGTAAGACAGTAAAATGGGAATGGTGGTTTGATCAATAATACCACAATTTTATTTCCGCACGCAATTGCTATTTCTTTTACGATAAACTCGTTACTTTCCGTCTTAAACCCTTGCACATCGACTATAGCGTTCATAACAATTTCTTTACAATACCGCTTAAAGGTTTATATTCGAAAAGACGATCGTTGATGATAAGACAGTAGGCAGATGTATTTGCTGGTATATCTTCAGAACTTTCTATTTCCAGTCTCACATCTACAGCTCCCGTTTTCAAAGCTTCGTTCTGTCTTGAGCAGTCAATTACAAATAAAGGGGCCTTTTCTTTAAATTCGCTCAAACCAAGCATTGGTTCAGACCGGGTGTTGTAATAAGACTGACGAAATTTGGTGAACATTTCATATAATATATAATACTTATCTTCAGAAAATTTCACATTCACTGATTCGTATGGATAATATTGAGAATTTAAAAAAAGAGTGACATTAGTTAATTTACAATGATCAAATACTGAGCAGTCTTTACTTTTAATATTTTTTCTATTTGTCTGCAAACCAAAGATCACATACCTCGGTTTTTCGAGTTGTGAAGCAGTCTTAACAACCCAGGAATGTTTTGTAGTTTTAGGTAATAAAGGGTATTCGTACAAGTCCCAATTTCTGAATGCCATTTGAATAGGACGATCCTTTTCTAAATGTTTAAGTAAAGTTAGTCTTTCCCGATCTGAAACTTTTATATGAGGCATACGCCATTGCAGTCTCTCTATATTTACTTCAATGGAGTCGTCATTATCAAGTACAACGCTATTAAGATTCGAACTGTTTCTTTTAAGTATTAGTTCATGTTTACAGTTAACGATAATTTTGTTATAATCTTCCGCAAATCCTAAAACTTTATTCAGAGGTATAAGCGCACTAAAAATACCATCATTATTTTTAACCCCGTTCAAATTCCAACCCCAAATAGCAGCAGCCTTACTTTCCCCCTCGTTCATTGACACATATGATTTAAGAGTTGTAGAAATACCTGCATTTTTTATTCGATCTATCTCAACACCGTTAATTTCATATCGAATGTCTTGAAATAGAAATGATATAGGATTATTAGTGAAATTAACACTCTTTCGAGTAAGTTTTCCTGATGCATCTTTAGAAGACACTGTGGCTCGACCTTCAACGTAAATGTAGCTGGCTGAAGGTAAGACGTACAAATCTTGCTGATTTATGGGTATACGTATTTCATCATTTTCATTGAAACTGTTGGTATATGGATTATATGTATGAATTTCATAACTCACTATAGAGTTGTCAAATTGCGGTAAATCATTCACTTGAAGAATGCTCATAATTTAAATCCCAAAGCTCGAAGAAATAATTTATTATCCTTAGTTATTCTTTTTATACTCCGTATAGGTCTTCGTCTTTTGAAGGTACGAGAACGAGTAAAAGTATTAACATTGGCAGTTGATTTTATATTGTAAGCGATCATTTTTTTAAATTTTATTGACATTCATCTCTTGCGACAGATAATTTCAAAGTGTTGTCTTATGTTGTCGACACCTAACATTTAAACCTTTTTAAGCGATGATTTTATAAAACCGAGCTTTTTCCAAAAATCTTTTAGAAATTGAATGCATAAATGTCCGCAATTGAATAAGTTATTATTTTGCAAATTATTGTAGTTATAATTAATATTGTTAGAACCTACATATCGAACAAATTCTATTGGGGGTTTCAAGTTGCCGTAACTGTCAAAGTACTCAACATATTTATTTAAAATTACATAGGCTACCCAATGTGTACCAGAATTTTTAGAACTATCTAAATTTATGATTCCGCACTCTTTAGAAAAAGGAGACTTTGGTAACATATCTCTCATATACACTCCGCGAAAATATGGGACGTCTTCTGTGAAATGTATGATATCTATATTTGTAAGAGCACGATTAGGTAGCCTATGATTTAGTTTTTTTTCTTTATATTTGTATATATTCCAAGTCCATCCTTGTAACGGTTGAGCTGTAGTCCGTTTCCAATACATACACCTTCCACATTTTTACTATGTCTTTTCATTTCTTCTAAACGCTTTTTTGCATCTCTATATTCATTTATGGTTTTGACGATTCCAGCAATTCCACTTGCAATACTACCAGCAGCGGACAAACCAGCAAATATTGGAATTAAAGGTAAAACCCCTCCAGACTTAGGAATTGGTATTATACGTGGAATTCTTGGAGATGAATCACGATTCAATTCTCTAGCAGCAGCATAGGCTAATTCTATTAATTTTTTCCTACACTTTGGTTTAACTTTTTTAATGCATTTTTTTGTATTGTTTACTAAATTTTTAAAGTTTTTTTTTAGCCCTGCTCCAGAACTTACTTTTGTTAACATTATATTACTAACTAAATTGGCAGCAAGTTTTTCTCCTGTACTTGCATCGGAAGACAATGCACGCTTTTTTGCCATTTTTAGTAAAATTATATCTGCTTTGTGACGATCCTTCAAACTTTTGGAATTGTTATATGAAATATCGTGATATTTACAATATTCGTCTAAATTGTTTATTCCTTTATCACCTCGAGCTAATCTTTCACGTAATTTAGTTCCTGGACCACAATAATTATAACCGGGCAAATGGAGCTCAAATGGTAAATTATTAATTAAACCATTGATAAGTCCTTCTCCTTTCATGTATACAAACAGAATGAGATCACTATCGTGGACCATGATGTTATATTGATAAATCACTCATAAAACATTTGTATCGTTAATCCAACTATTTTCGCATGATGATAACCCCAACCATTTTACGAAAACTTTTCTGCCTTTTCGTTTTACAACTTTTTCAACAAGGTAAATGTCAGGATGTTTAGTTTTTTGTAATTCTTGATTGTAAAATGCTCCTAAAATAGGTTGTTGTTTCACATCTTGTAATAAATATGTAACAGGATTTGTGTTTTGAACTTTACTGATCTTAAATATCTCTGTCGACCAATTAGAAGTGTAACCTTTTTCGAAACAGCCTTTATGTTTACTTATTCGAACAAAATCGCCAGTCTTAAACTTAGGACATTTTGTTTTCATTCGATTTTGATTGAAATATCTCTGTAGTACTTTATTTTTATTGCTATGATTAACTTGGGTAGGTGCTAAACCAATTGTTCTATGTATTGTATTATTATATCTAGCAATGGTTTTTGCAAGTGTTCCGTCAGTCCATTTATAATTCCCCTTGAAACTAAATTCCTTAAAAAGCTTATTCTTTATCGTCCTTATTAACCGTTCTACAATTGAAGCCTTTTTCGTGGAATAAGTGCAGTAGTGGTTGATAGAATTGTTTACTAATATTTTTTGAAAACTTTTATTGTAAAATTCTTTTCCAAGATCTGTTTGTAAGTTTTTAGGGATGCGTTTTTCTCTACTCAATAAAGTAATAAAAGCTTCAGATACAGCTTCTTTGTTTTTTTGTTTAAGTGGTATAGCCCAAGCGTATTTAGAGAATCCATCAATTATAGCTAAAATGTATTTATGGTTGTTGTTGAATTTGGAGAAACTTTGCATATCCATTAAATCAGCTTGCCAAAGATCATCAATATCTTTTAATATTACATGCCTTCGAGGAAAATTTATTCTTGCACTTCTATGAATTTCGTTTATAATGTCTCTTTTCACTTTGCTCATTCTTTCAACTGTCACTTCTGAATTACAAAATTATACTGATATTCAGTTTATATGATTAGTGTTTTTATTCTTTTATAACACCAGCTTCTTTTAACTCTTCAATAATTGATAAGATTTCGTTGTCAAGATTAGTATTACCTGCAGTTTTGGATGCGATCAAAAGTTTAAGCCGGTCCACTAATTCATTAGGATCATCCCAATAAACAAGTTCGGTATTTTTTTTATATTTTTTAAGATACGGTAGACCAGCGCCTCGTTTTTGTTTACATTTAGCTTCTGTGGGTTCTTGTAAGCGTTTACTAGACTCGGGAAATAACGGTTTGATCACTTGAGAATATTTTAGACCCTTATCACCTTTAACTTGACCTGCAGGATCAAAGTCTCTTTTATGAGCATTAGTTGTGATGAGTATTTCTTTGTAAACTAATTTATCTTTGAAATTAACCAAATTTAAATCAGGCTTCTTGCGAAGCAATAATTCTTTTAGGCCTGGTGTTATTTTATACTGTTTATTAGCTACGCGAATATAATACACTTTATCGGAGTTCTCGCGAGTGGTAGAGAAATTAACTATTGTACTTCCAATCATATGCTTATCATTCTCACGACGTACGCCAAATGGTATATTTATATCATCGTATATCTCAAAGATATCTTCTTTTTTCAGGGATATATTATTTACGTTTTCTGATTCAGATGTGTTACTTTCTTCGCCTTCTGAATAAAACTTTTCTGATTCAGATGATTCATGTTTATACATATCATATGATTTATCCTGTAAAAACATTTTTGAAGCTATACCAATGTTTTTAGTTTGATCATCATAAGTATCTTCATTTTTTTGTATAGAAATTTGCTTATTAGCTGCTATAGCATTAAGTGGGTCAGCAAGAGGTTTAAAAAAATACTTCAGTTGAGTGTCGTTACTAAATTCATAGTCTTTCATTTGTTTCACCTTTTCCTTTATAGCGTCCGCAGACTTTATTAATTGATTTGTAATGTTATGATCCATTACACGACTTGTACGCAGAAGTATTTATGCACAAATGATAGTTTTTTGTTTTCATTCATAATTTATATAATCATTAATCAAAATAAATAAAGTTGTCAAAGGACTTTCTATATCTGCCTTTGTTTAATTCACAATCCTTATTAATTGTTAAAAAATCGTAAGGATGCATCCAGATTTTAGAATACATATCTTTGAACTTAGGCCACTCCATATCAGAACTTACATGTTCATCGTATATATGTTTCATGTTAACTACATCTTGCTTGAAAATGATCAACAAGTTAACATTATCGCGTAATAACTGCTTTGGTATTTTAGAATACGTCTGAGATAAATAAAAGCAGTCTATGCCTCTATGTCTACCCATTGTAAAATAATTTCGTATGTTTATTTGTTTTTCACAAACTACATCATCGAATATGATAACAGAGTTCGACAATGCGTTGTTAGGATGAATAACATCGTCATCAAAATTAAAAACAAAAAGTTTTACGTCAGGAACTTTTTGCAAAACTTGTTTTAGAAAACTGTATTTCGGCTGAAAGCTGGTCTTTGAATACAGATAAAGATTGTTAAATTTTAATCCGTTTTCATGAATTAATAAACTAATCATAACATTCGTTTTCCCACAATTCGAGGGACCACATATTATGCATCTAATATTATTTGGGAGAAGTACGCTGTGTTTCGGGCGTAGTGAATTTTCCTTTACAACAATATTTTTAACATCTAATGATACTTGTTGCTTGACCCACTTCATGTTTGTATCTGTTATGAAAACAATTCAGGCTCTAGTATTTATAATTCTTATCAGAGTTATTAATCGAACCAATATTTGAGTTGAAGATTACATAAACAATTTTTTACTACTCAACTAAATGCGTGGACAGCATAAATTGGTAAATAAAATAAATAAAACAAAAATTCGTTTAACTTTTTTATTAAATCAAATTATATCTATGTAATACATCATACACATTTGTTAAGAGATAGTCACAATTGTGTCTATTAGAACATAATCATATTTCAGCTTTTAATTTTACACTTTATTATATAAGTAGGTACATTTATAAATATAAAATACTAAGTACAATTCATGAAATTGTATCGCAATGACCCCATGGTAAGGTTTCAATTTGATTTGGAAGTATTTGTCTTTTGTCGTCACTTCTATTTAATGCAATTTTATTCACTTGTTGTGAATAGAGAACGTGTTTAATTGATTTAATTACATTCATTTTACGTTTGACAATTTTGTTATTGTATAGAGCAGCATTATAATCAGAAAGCTTTAATTGATTTGTTACAGGTTTTGTTATACCTTTTGCCTTCTTTAATGTTGTCTTTACACTTTTCAAGCAATAAAGTTTAGCCCTTAAGCCAATGAATTCACAAATTACCGAGCCCCCGAGTTCATCTTTAAACAAGCCTGGTACTTTTTCATTAATTTTAGGTATTCCATATGGATTATCCTCAGCAAAATTACTGGTATCAAATACCGATATATTATCAACCATATCCTTATAAAAATTATCCGTTTCTACTAAGTAAAGAAGGCTATCCGTGTCAGTGTAACATAGCTTAGCTTTCTTGCCATATTTGTTTTGGATGAAATCGTAGTGGAATTGGTATAAGTGTTGTTTGGCATACTCCAATACAGTGAAACCAATGTAAATCGGTCTATCCAATATTAATTTTTCAGGGCTTAACTGAACAGCCACAAAGTTTTCAGAAAAGATTGAAATACTCTTCAGGTTGGGTTGTACAATAAGTTTTTCAGCACCAATATATTTGTTTGTTTTATTATCAGAATCTTCCCACTTTGTTACTAACTTTACGTTTACTTGCTTGCGTTTGTTTTCTATTGTTTTTCCAAATACAGCATTGTTCAAAAGTTTGAAAAAATCTTTTTCGAAAGCTGACGTAGAAGCTTGACGCAAACGAGTATTTAAATCTATGTACTTTTGCAAAAAATGGTCTTGTCTAAATCTGAGAATGCGATGTATTCGGCTTAAAATCAACCCCTTGTTCAAGCATTGTTTTAAATGTATGTAATGAATTACGTAATTGTATTTGTCATATAGATTCGCAATTAATTTTGTGGTTTTCCCGCCAGGAGGCACAAATCTTTCTGGTGCGAATGGTAAGTCACTATGCGAATTATGCAATATTTCTGGGTAGGTGAGATCGACTTCCAGAATGTATCCATATTCAGAATCATCAGATATATTCAAAACATTAAAATTAGCACTTTCATTTTCTGATAAAAATTGAAATTCCGATACAGGCATTCTTTTTCTCATCGCATATCCGTAAAGATTGTTGCAATCAAGATATACTAAAAAAGTTGATGGCTTAGTATCATTGAAATAGGGAAGAAATTTATTATTCGCTTTTGCATGTCGTAGGGAACACTGTGCTAATCCCCCACGTATTCCCTTTTCAAGTAGGTTATACATTTCCAAGTCATGCATAAGCTCCAATTTAACGCCAGTACACAAAAGCATTGCGTCCCAGCTTAAACTTGGTGCGGATACATAATATGCTGGATCGAGATTGTAATATTCTAAACATGTGTTTCTAAAATGTTCAAATATGTCACATAATAATAAAACATCACATTTTAGGTAAAGATCAGTGTATTCACCAAGAGAATTCATTTTAAAAGAATACCAAACTCTTTGTGCATGTGTATATTCATCTTTAGAAATATGTTCCAGCTTCATTGTATTATAAAAATACTCTCTAGGTGGCAAACATTTTTCATCATACTTAGACCATTCATCAACATATTCGTATGGATAAATACCCTTTTGTCTCAATAAGCATAAATCGGCTTTATCGTCAAATTCTCTTGTCAGATTTATGAAATCTTGTACATGTAAATTCTTAGATAATTCATCTAAACTCGAACTTAAGAACTGATAAGAATCTATAAACTTTATTTGAACAGAACTAGGCTTGTTCTTAGATGTGAGGCTTTTCATTATACAAATGTATTTTTCTTTTGATTTAGGTATTATTTTAATAGGACCATCGTACTTGACCAGTTCTTTAATAAATATATGAGAATCATAACCAGACAAGTTATGGAAAACAACAGGTATAAACGGACATATTTTAAACGTTAAATTGCAACGAGAGTGCGCTGCTCCTCTGTATTCAGATGTGACATGATCGTGATCTCGAACTTTGTCACCCAATAACAAATGTTTACAAATATGGCATCGAGTAGCCTCTTCGTACTCTATTTGTTGTGTGACAGACAAAGCTTTCATGGGTATATTTTTAGACAGTATGGAATTTATGTGAGTGACATCTTCAATTAAACGCTTTATAAACACTTCTACACAATCCAGACCTCTATGCGTAACATATTTATTCAAATCCGGATCGTGTGAACAACATATGTAATATGCGAAACAGGATGGTTCATGCACTTTTAAGTTCTGAGTATTTTTAGATCTATTTTCAGAACAGTTTAGTAAAATACTTTCAAAATCAGCGTAGATAATAAAGTTTATTCTTTGTTGTCTCTCATAATTTTTAAATTGTATAATACTATTTTTTTCCGGTAATATAGTTAACACTTTAGAACAATTGTGCGAGCCATATTTTAAATCACTAGAAAAAAATTGCAAACAAGCATCGCAAAGTAAAAAGTTACCTTTGTGATGAGTAACTTGACGACGGATAACTTTCGCCAGGTCTTTAATTAGACAGTAGTGTCCTGAACTATTCCGCTCGAAGTACAACAAATTAACATGTTTGTTTTTCCTTGAGCTGGTCATGTATAGAGGTCCAGTAACACGACACGTTTTATCTAAACCATAAATATTAACACTGATATCTGAGTTATTTTTCTCAAACAATTTTATGTCAACCAAACTTGGTGGAAAAGACATTCCTTCAATTTTTAAAACATCTGTATAGTGTGGATATGATTTTATTCTACAAACATTATTCTTTGATGGAAATAGGGAAGCAACAATACTCCATAAAAAACAATGGTTGTCATTGTTCTGTATATTTAAACAACTTTTCGTATTCCTTATAGCTGGAGGAAGCTCAATATACGTGCCACCTCTCATCGGACAGTATTTGTTTATATTAATTTCTAAGTGACTTATAGAGATAAACGACCAACCGGAATCACGTTGGTTAAATTCAGACATTTTTCTCTGAAAAGTCTCTTTAGTATTCATGTATAATTCATTTAAATCAGTATTTAGATAAACATTGGCATACTTTGTATTGAAAGATTTCAGTTGCTGCTCACCTGTTTTTGGTAATACGAAGTAAGCAAACAGCTCGAAATTTACTTTAATACAATTATGTTTCATTAAAAATATTTCAATTAGTTTCAAAATATCGCTTTGATTCCCAATCAGAAAAGCCTCTGGAGTTAAATACTCGGCATCTGGTGCTGGGTTTAAGCGATACGTGTTTATTCTATTTCGAAATGCAGTTGCAATTATTTCAACATTTTTCAATTTCGTTTTAAGTAAACAATTTGATTTATGCATATTAGTTCTCACATGATATTTATATTTCTGTTTTGGTAATTCGATTTTACATTTATCACATTCTATTAAAATATCTTTTTGAATTGAGTTGGTAGTTGGTGCAACTGGAAAGAAAACAAAATTGATTACATAAACGTCTAATTACTCGTATAAATGAAAAACAAACTTAACTACAAGATTAGCTTAACTAATAACTATCTACTAGGATTATAAATGTAGATAGAACCTGTAAGTAATACATATATGATTAACATGTATACAGTATTCACTAATACTAAATTTTAATAAACGTTTAGATTAATAACTACGTAGGTACTACATGGGACACATCGTGACGTATATGATCAGTATGTGCCTAAATATTTATGAGTTCCTACTTTTAAATTCTGTATCTAAAAATAAGAACTCATAAAGGTCTGAGGGCTAGATTTAAATTCTTTGCGGGTTGCGCATATAAATTTAGTCAGATGGCCCCAAGCCTCAGTCCCCTCATCCGTCCGGTTTTTGAGAGCTACAACAGCCTGACGCCATCGATTCATCGGTGCTACATTTTCAATTTCATCGCACCGATAAACCTTTAGTTCGATATAATGCGTACCCGTTTTGGTAGGCAAGGTTTGGCGAGCGTGGCCTGTTGCCAGCCTTCGAGTTATCGTCGAATTAATAACAGTACAGGGTTTTTTACCGGTTATCTGCGTGTCCTTGTCTTCTTCATCGCTGTCGGTGCCGAATAAATCTGTTGCGGTGAGATGATGCTTACTGACCGGATTAATTCTCATCTTCTTCGAAGATGGAGCTGACGACGTACATGGAGTGGTTTTCGGTGGTTGATGGTGTGATCTCGAGTCCGCACTTGACGGCTTCGATCGTTTTTTCTTTTTTTCGCTTATCGCCACATCTTGCAGGGAACTTTTATCGTCATCCGACAGAAAGAGGTCGTCAGCAAAACTGGACCTGTAATAATATAAATAACTGTGATTAGAAACTATTTGTGAGCACATACATATCAGAGAACTTTCCAATTTATTTCTACTTTATACACCAAATATCGAATAGACAATATGTCATAAAAACTGTTAAATTACCTAGGAAATCGAACCCAGGGTCTAACGCTCAGCAGTCGCACTTGTTAACTAATTATTCTATTCATAGCATATTTAATTTTAATTCTATTCACAATAACTGTGATATAAAACAATACGCAAGCAGATAAATATCAGATACTTGCTCAATTCCTTTCCCTAAAATACACACCAACTATCTAATAGACATTGTGTAGAATAAAAGAAAAAAACTGTTGAGTGACCTAGGGAATCGAACCCAGGGTTAAACGTTCAGCACTTGCTATTCTATTCATTTATAACTGTCTAGAAACTATCTGTGAGCAGACACATTATCTAATAGAAGTTTGTCCAATTTCTTTCCTTAATATATACACAAAAATATATCGAATAGACAATATGACATAAAAACTTTTGACTGACCTAGGGAATCGAACCTGGGGTCTAACGCTCAGCAGGCACACTTGCTTGTTCTATTCATAACTGAATAGCCTCACAAAACATTAAAGAATTGATGATACTTATTAAATAGATAGGTACTTACATGATTAGCCGTTGAAATTTCACTTTTCACTTTAGATTAGGTAGACAATTAATTACAAGATGTGAGGTCACCAACTTCAGGAGAGCTAATGTTGATCCAGGTTGCTGCCCAACGACTTAAATACCTTTGATGATAATACGTCACAACCCCAAATATGGAGAGAGCACACGATTTTAAAACTGCTTATTCGGCTAATCTTCCTAACAACAGATGCAATTGCACATACTATAATAATATCGCGGGTTTGCTTGTATTTTTTTAAAATTAATAACAAAGAAGCGGACTTCATACTTAATGTATTTTTTAAATATACTAGTATTGCTTGCTCTCTCGAATTCGATTGGGTACTCTCTTTACTCTAAGTATCCCTTTATACACTGACATTGACATACTAAAAGACAATAATCTATGAACAAACAGACATTGTTATTTATTAAAGATATACTAGAGGTAAGTAAACTGTTCAGGGATGGTGAACCTTTTTACCCGACTGCCAAGGAAGGGTTATGTTTTTATATCTGCGTGTTGTTGACTTTAAGATTTTACGTGGCCAGCACCCTAATTGCATAAAACACGATTCATCATAATCGGTTTCATTTTGACAGTTCAACAATATTCATTGCGTTATTTATGTTGTTGAGCAGACACATTTTTCTAACATATGAAGCTATGGTTTAACAATCTGTTTCAAAACGAAACAGATTATGATTAATCGTGAGTTAGGCAATTAGGCTGGAACGATTGTGTGTTTAAAGTTTTACCGTTGAGCCAAAGGTTCAGCATCCCTGCTCTAGTTTGACGCTTGGTTTTGAATTTCATCTTACCTTTTATGTCCAGGAATGCTAACATTAATAAACCATCTATATTGAACTCTATTAACAAAAAAATAAATAAAAAGAATAATTCATGAATATAAATAGCTGAAAATATCACCGGATTTCATTTCCATTTTGAAGGCTGAACGGGAACGCTTGGCGCGATTGTTCCAGTATGTCGGTAAGTACTCACAATAAATATTTAAATTATTTTAATGTAACTACTTATAGCAATATATTAGTTATTGTAATAGGTATATTAGCACTATATTTCAAATCACATCTTCTATAATAGACCCTTAACGAGAACCTATTTTCATACATTTTAAAGGTTTGTTTTCTTTTTTCAGGATACGGATGAACTATTCAATTTTGTGCCAATGGAGCAGCCAGCCACTATTCTAAAACCAGGACAAAAATCCCTGGGTCTTGTTCCACCTTCCCGAAAGAGAGCAAGAACAGAACCAACAATATATTCATACATAAAGAAACCAGTGACACGGGGTACAAAAATAATTAAAATTGAAATTTACGACGCTGATAATATGCCAAAATCCGAAAGTTCTATTTGTAACTGTGAAGCTGAGGTGTGCGCTCAACATGTGGTTAAAACTGTGTTATTTGATGACATATACAGCAATGCTAAAGACATTATTAGTAAAATTCAGGATGAAATAGAAAATAAATCATAGAAATCTGCTCTATTCATGTAACTGACAAAAATTGTGTTATGGTTAAGGTACTTTTAAAATATAAGTAGTTAACTGTAAATACGATGAAGAATATAACTTGTTTGTCAAATTAGTTTTAAGTAGGTGCCTATGAGATAATAAAAAAAGCTATATTAAATAACGATTCGTTTTATTTTTAACACCTGGTACCTAACTAATATTTTGCTTTTAATTCAAATATGGAAAATTTACGAATTGTAAGAATTAATAACTTTGCCTCACCGGGATGGAATCGAACCCAGAACCTCATGTTTAGCATTTCCACTTGTATTTTGCTGTCAACTTCATCATGGGTCAGTTATAAAATAATAACAAACAATGAAAGTTAGGCGTCATGCAGTCGTCGGTGTCAGATAGCTTGACTGATATGGTATTGAATTAAATAGTTTCTCATAACCGATGACGTTACTAAGTCAAGTCGTTTCTTGTCTGATCGAGTTTGTGTGTTCAAATTTGCCAACAAATAATAAATATGTAGATTAAAGGTTCCACCAATTTAATAGTTAATTGTAATTTAGTTATAGCTGATGATTATTAAATCTTAGTCACTTTACTACCCTCCATCATTTCAACTCAAGAAGAACTATTCAATAAATAAAAAAATAACTATTTGAATAGAAATGTTAATGTCATTTGAATAGTCTATTTGATAAGACAATCTATTCAATAAATAAAATTTAATCTATTTGAATAGATATGTTCCAATGAATTAAACAGTATATTCTAATAGACCATCAATTCAACAAACAAGATTTCTTCTATTTGAATAGATACTTTTTATCTATTTGAATACTAATAATTGGGGTGTCTGGATCTTCTTTGATCCAGATACCCCAATTATATACTACTCGTGCTTATTAAACGAAGATAACTGGAATAGGTTGCTCGTTGGAAATTAACTCAACTTAAACTTTAATTTGTAAGTCCTTATCATAGACGCAGTAATCATATTTGGTTTATACAATTGAAAAAAGAAATAGGTTGTTATCATCATAAAAGTAAGGTACGAGTCACAGCCGAATGTCTCGACACAGTTCTAAATGTCTCGACACAGTTCTGAATGTCTCGACACAGTTCTGAATGTCTCGACACAGTTCTGAATGTCTCGACACAGTTCTGAAAACAAAAACACAACACCGCTACAAAAAGCCTGATTACATTACTAACTTTGAGTCGTTCTCCTTCATCATATAATACTAGAAATATAAAGTAATCTAGACTAGTCTGAGTTCATCAGAGCCCTCCAAGTAATTCTACAAATAATGTGGCATTCCAACTACTCACGTTTTTGTTCTCATGACGTTGTTACAAAGGCGCCATTGTTTTTATACGTTAGTTGACTTTTCAAATGGAAAGCTGAATAGTGCCGCGACGTCATCAAGGCACAGGATTGAGCCCCTTTTTGTACGTCTATACGACTAGATTAGAAATTGGCGAGACACATGAATGTTGGATAACATTGCGTAGCCTGTTTGTCAACAAGATAGGAGCATAAACAATGTTCAGTTCTTGTTTATAGTAGAAACATTCATTTGCGCAGTATTTTGTTGCACAGCAAACCCAAAGGAGTTATTAATTACCTATATAATTAGATTTAGTTTTTTTCGCCCGGTTTTGTCAGCCGGCTGTACCGTATAACGCCGACCCGAACCAGTGTGAAGCATGCCTAACACACAGGTCATATGAGTTCCTTAATATCATTGTTTATTTTATTTGACTGTATATACCATTTATTTTTATTTTTTACTAATAGTTTCTTTTTTTCATTTATTGTTGAATGTTATTTGCGAGTACTTACCTATTATTGTATAGAATCAAGTACTGCTGGGGAGTTTGTTCCGTCACTTCTTCTTCTCAGCTAAAGCACTAGGAAGTAGCGATGGGTGGGCGTTTTTTGGGGACTGTCTTATGTAATTTTGACGTTCAAAAAGTGCTGACTCTCAGCCTAGTTTGAATAAATGACTTTTGATTTAAAAAAAAAATGAACAACACTATTTCTATTTATTATAACTTTTTTTTTAGTTTTGTATGTAGCGGCTCTGGAACTATCAGTCGAATTTGAAACATTAATAATAAAAATAAGATACCTAACAAAATCGTGTATTTATAAAAGGGGCACGTTTACAAAATACCGTAGGTAACAAATAAAATAGCATGGCATGTTATAGCCCAATTCTTTCAATTCAAAGTAGTTTATATTCTATTTAACATCACAGTATGACATGATGTCTTAATAGCCTTTTAAAAGCTGGAAGCGATTTGGATTCTTTAATGACTTAAGGTATCGAGTTGTAGAGTTGAGTCCCCTCATATACGACAGTCTTTCTACCGTAGTTTGTCCTCGGTGCTCTTAGGATTATATGGTTAGCCTGCCTCGTTATGTGTTTTAGAATTTGCATTTTAGTGCTTTTGGTAAATGTTATTTGTGTATGTGTACGTCTCTATTAATTATCTTACATACAAGTGTGCAGGCGTTATAATTATAAATTTGATCAATATTAATTAGTCTTAATCATTTTTCTGTGAGAGGTATCACATTTTTACGATTCGTTTTAGGGTCTACACGGAATAAAAAAAAAATGTATTGTTGTGAAAGTGATTTATACAATGTATGTATCACTTTTTACCACTTTCATATTAAGAAACATAATAAAAAAAATATGAAACTGAGTCAAATTATAGAGAAAATGGGCATTGGTCATTGTTGGCCATTGGTCATTGTTAAATATTATATTTTTTCATTGTTTAATTACTTTTTTCATTATAAAAAAAATCTCACGTTTTTATTTATTTAATCTTTATTTTTTGGTCTGGGTTCATACTTTTTTTTTCTCAAGATAGTTTATAATGTTTTTTTTTTTAATTTGCTTTTGTTTTCTTTTTACTTTTTTGTTGTCATAAAACAACAAAACCCTGTGTATCTGTATTATGGGAGAACGCAGGAGTCAGAGAGATCTACAACTCGGTGTACCTACTTGTTTGTCAATAAATACATTTTGTATGTTGTATGTATGTATTGAATTGGTTTTGATTTTGGCTACTCAGAATTCGCTTTAAAAAAAAATACAACAAAAATAAACTTCAGTACACGATCAACTCCTTTCCCGAAAAAAACATTGAAAATAATTAAAAGAATTGGCATTAAATAATTTTCCAAAACAACCCAAATCTCACATTATAATTTTCGACAAAAATAAAACGGAACTCATTCATTACATTCATTTCAATTTTATGAAACGATGTTTCGTGTTGTGCATTAAAACTTATGAAAACGCAGTATTTTTAACCGACTTCAAAAAGGAGGAGGTTATCAATTCGTCGGAACCTTTTTTTTTTGTTTTTATTTTTTATTTTTTTTTATGTATGTTCCCCGATTACTCGAAGATGGCTGGACCGATTTGGATTTTGTTTTTTTTGTTTGAAAGGGTATACTTCCCAGGTGGTCCCATGATCATCAAGTCAGGATCTGATGATGGGAACCTGGAGAAATAGAGAGAACTCTTCAAATTTTATAGGCACACGAAGCGATTTAGCTATTTTTTGGAAGAGTACTTTCTCGGAGTGGTCTCATTTCAATTTGGTGAAGATCTGATGAAGAACTTTGGAGATAGGCAACGAAACTCCTCAATAAATGATAGCAAATGGACTGGGATTGCTGAAATCTCATGTCTGTCTATTGCTTACACCAGTTCATAACATAACATCACGCCGGTATGCTGTGAAGGGGTAAGCACATGTGAACCACTAAAAAGTGAAAAATAAAAACTTTTTCCAAAAAAAAAACAACCGACTTCCAAAAAAACACTACAAAGTGAAAAATAACTTCAATTTCGGAAGGCGGTGATAAAAAATTCAAATACAGCTCCAAAGATACCGACTTCCGAAATTGAAGTTATATTTCACTTTGTAGTGTTTTTTTGGAAGTCGGTTGTTTTTTTTTGGAAAAAGTTTTTTAACTGTAAAAGTACGTCTTAAAAATCAAGTAAATAAGCGAAATTGACAAATTTTTGTATACGATCTCATCCCTCTTTATTTAGCAACGTTTATTATTTATAAACGTTGCTTAAACCAAAGATAAAATTAGCGACTATTTAACCATACATTTTGAAGTTTAAACATCTCTTAATTTTTATCAACGCTTTTATGAATATACCCTTAATAATTAATGTTTATTTTTATTGCTCTAAGTGTAATTTATTGAATATTTTTATGGATATGAGTTTTTTGTCTCTTTTTGGTCATATAATTTTATTTATCTCTCAAATACATCGCAAACTATAGTTTTCTATAATTTAGAAGCATTTTTATTTTATTTTGTAAATGTGAGTAACATGCATCCGTTTATAATGTTATTAGTTTGTACAGACGCCAGCACATCAAGCTACCCCAAACTGTCAAATTTTCCCAGTTGAACATGAACCTTATGCTGTACGTTATTATTATAAAGTTGAAAATCTATCAAATCAATTTGACGGATTGGGGTAGCTTGATGCGCTGGCGTCTGTACGTTGACTCGAAAAAGCATGGCAAATGAGAGTATGTTTTGCTCACTTAAATGGCTCACTGGACGGTGGCACGTGTGCTGGATCATTCGGTTCCCTACAAAATGGTTCATCTGGATGGTGCTGATCCACGCGTCATGTTCGTGAACAGGCGCCGCCGTCGGCCTCGGGTGAGACTGGTCATCTCCTTACTTCCAGGGCTTATTTAGAATCTCATATTTAGAATTGTTTATAATTTTTTTTACAGTGTTCTCACATATAAAAAAGCAACAATAATAAAGTACCTAAAATTTTGTAATACCTAACTTGATTTATAAGAGTGTCTTTGAAGTTTCTTTCCCGTTCTTCTCCATAGAGATCTACGTATGGGCAACTATCTTCAACTTTCCGACTAACTGATCGACTTTTTGACAATTCAAAGGTGCCTGTAAATATTTTAATTGAAATAAATGCTTTGAGTTTGACTACAGCTTGAGAAAGGTATACCTACTAAGTTTTGTGAATAGACATTATATTAAGTTTATTCGAATTTTTTGTCTGTTTTTCTACTCGTGAGTTCGTCAGACGTAATCTTGGTAAACATGCGATGCCCAATATGTGGACGATTAATAATTAATAAAAAAATTACAGAACTTTGTATTTATTGTCCTGTAATTTGTTCTCCGCCGGTGTTTTTCTTGAATCAATCGTGTATCCCTGAATGTCGTAAGATGTTATTAAGCGCCCGCGGCACCCGTGCGAAATATATTTTTATACTTAAGCGTACATACACGTGTAGTATCCCTACTTGTCTATTTAGAGATTTTTCTGCTTCTATTGTTAAGGGGCAATAAAATACGTCCTCTGACCTATGTCGTTGATGAATGTCAGGTGAGTCAAACTCGAGCACTAATACTATTCATATGAGAATGGATTAGCATTCACAGCTGAATACATTGCGTGTGATGAGCAGGTGACAATCAGCTGCAGTCTGCTAAGTTTGGAACTCATTAAAGTTATGAGACGAGTACGTGGCGCCGCCGCCGCCTTGCGGCCGCCGCGGGTGGCGTGGTTAAGTAGCACGGGGTTGAAGGCTGACAGTGGTCGTAGGTCGACTGACGTCTGATGTGTGCGGGTGACCGGGCAGCTGGGGGATTATGAGAAATACGAAAAGTTTGACACTGTTTGACCGAAGTTCTAGGGAAGCTATCTATTTGATTACTAGAGAAATATCTGGTGCGTCGTTTATCTGGAAATGTAAAACATGTGCACGCCAGGTCTGAAACTGATATTGTTTCTGGAAATTCAGTATACTGTTTGTTTGACCTATGAATAGGACTTGAAATCTCTGCAGGTATGTTATAACTGGGACAGCAAAAATATTGTGTAGCTTGATATGTTGAAGTATTGTTCTTCGTAGTTATCCCACTATGATGCGGTTTTCATAACTCTCAAGTGACATACCTCCGCTGCAATAGCTTTGCCGCCATATCTCGGCGGCATCGTCTCCGGACAGAAGATAAAATTCCTAACATTGACGCATTCCCGGCGCTTTACAAATACCAGCAGTAAAAGTACCCGCTGCTAATGAATTCGTCAGCTATAATTAATAAACAATATGCCATCAGATAGGTATAACCTTCTACGGAATCACTTAATTTTCCACCGTTTGTGGAAAGGGTTGAACAAGTTTATTTTAGTACTTTTACTGGGCGTGGGCTTGTGTCTGAAGTAAGGACACCTTTACGTTAGATCGTATTTTTAAGGAGCTTAATATACTTGGTCTGAAAAGATTGAGAGATACGCGGTGATGTCAAGAACTTTAAAGTCACGGGCGAAACTATAAACTATATAACCAAATGGACGTTATGGGTCTGAAATAAAAGATTTTTATTTTAATTTTTTATTTTATTATAAAAGAGATTGTTTCTTGACCTTTAACAACAAGAAAAGTGTAGCTATAGTGACGTGATGATAGAAATCTCGTGACAGCGACAGCGTTGCGATCTGTGCTCCGCTGCGTCTGCGTATGTATCGCTATCTCTACATCACATGCTCCATAAGTGCCAATAAGTATCTTTCCACTATGTTTAATCTTGCAACAGCTATTGAAGTAAATTCCGTTTTCTTAGATTGAGAAATGATAAAATGCACGAGTCTAATGTTATCATAATCGATGGAATCACAATCGCCATTAGGAATTCAATGAGTAGGGCGCGTCGTGGCGCTTGTGAACAATAGAAAAACGCTATGGGGGGGTTCTTTATGTTAATTTCTAAAACCGCCGCTAGACAAATAATAGCAATTGCGGCCTTGTAGCTGCCGCGTGTGAGGTTCTGGGTTCAAGGCACAGTTCGAGCTTTCTGTAATTGGATTTAACTGTGGTGAACGTTTTTATAGGAGTTGAAATTTGGAAATAATGGCTAGTATTTGCCAATGGACGCAGGCAAAAAGGAAAATAAATAGGGTAGGGCGGGGCTAGTTGATCAATTTTTCACTTGATCGGTCATAGCTCCTCAACGATAAGTCTTAATAACTTGTTGTACATACTGATGGGCAAGTAATTTATCCCTTTCCAAAAGTGATTTATTTCTAACAAATTGCATTTAGGAGCTACAGCTGTTTGAGTGAGGAAACTCAGACATGCTCAACGTGCCCCTTATGTGAGGTAAGTTGAGCAAGGGTATGGGGCAAATTGAGCAGTTAGAAATACTAGTCAAATCATGGGTTCAATGTTTACTAGACATTAATTAAAATTGCTATTTGACAGTCAACTTTTTATTTATAGTATTTTAGTGATATAACAGTGAACTGCAGTCACTACTGAAACGTTAGTTCCTCGATCCTCAGAAGTCATCGCACCGACGACGCTGACGTTACGCTTACCCTTTGCAGCTAAAAGTTTATTTGACTTCAGCATAGTGGGTACTCCTGTTTCATCCACATTCCATGTCTTATGCACTGAATTCATGTTTATCCATTACTACAGCTAATTTGTCAAAGTTGAGCTAAAAAGCTGAGAAAAAGTTAGTCGAGCAACTATAATTGCTAAACTAACTTTTTAAGTTTTAAATTTGAAATAAAAGTGAGTTTATGAAAAAACTGTTAGAATTGTATCCAAAACCTATAAACATATAAAAAATATACAACATTTATCGAAGTTAAACACTTACCTGATTGAAAACAGATAATATTTGACTCGTACAGAAGAAATATGGTCATTCACTATATTTTTACTTTTTGCTTGCAAAATAAACAATGCGTGCCTGTCCATTACTCGATCGACCAGTCGTCACTGGCGGCCGCGCGATAAGTTCCTGTCCCGCGACCGCTTCTTCCCGTAATTTGATGCATTAGCGTGCGGTGTATAGTTTCTGAGTTATTTCGATTGCCCAACTTACCCCTATGCTCAACTAGCCCCGCCCTTCCCTACCGTATTAAAATAATAATAATACCTACCTATAATTATGTTACGGTTATAAAACATCTGTACCAGCCAGCTTTGTTCAATATCGGTACAACCGTGATTGCGGTGAACAGGGCATGTGTCATGCATGATGCACTTGCGTGCTAGTAGTAGGCATGTACCGACGAACTGTACGCGCATGTTTATTTACAGATCCCTCGGGGGCGGATTATTAGGTTACTCTCCTCGCAGGATACGCAGGACTCAACTGAAGTAGGTACACATTGTATTACAGGATATAGAAAATAGGTTTATCTCGTAGTGTTTTTGTAAAAAATTATGGACGAGGCCGTATTGTGTTGTTTTGGGCAATGGACGGTTATTAGATCAATTACGCTCAATATATCCAAGAAAAGTATTAATTTTATTCTGTTTGGTTAAAATGTTATGGATAGAGTATTTTTAGCCTTATAGGGGCCTAAATAAAAACGTGTATTGTTGTACTAGCGATATGGTCTCAGAGTTATGGTCAGTTCAGTAATTGGCCTGGCATTATGAAGTAGGTACAAATTGGAGTGAACTGATGCTGTATGGCGAGGGGGGCGTGGGTTGTGGTACTTGAATTTGAATGGTATCATCAGTGTGTGTTGTCTAAGTAAGCGTGGCTTTTTGAGCTTCGGCGGTGTCCCGTGTTAAGACGAGACTGACTGAGCCTGGAGACCAGCGAGCGTTGATTGCATCGATTTTGATTTGCATCGGTTATATGTAATTATATAACTACCATGGCACCATCTAGCTTAAACATTTTGACCGAAAGATACACGTGTAAAGATTTTTAGAAATTCGAGGTAGGTATTTACTATTTACAATTTACCAATTTCATCTATAAAAAAACTTTTTTCAAAAAAAAACAACCGACTTCCAAAAAAACACTACAAAGTGAAAAATAACTTTAATTTCGGAAGTCGGTGTCTTTGGTGCTGTATTTGAATTTTTTGCCACCGCCTTCCGAAATTAAAGTTATTTTTCACTTTGTAGTGTTTTTAGTGGTGCACATGTGCACATTCACAGCATACCGGCGTGATGTTATGTTATGAACTGGTGTAAGCAATAGACAGAGATGAGATTTCAGCAATCTCAGTCCATTTGCTATCATTTATTGAGGAGTTCCGTCGCCTATCTCCAAAGTTCTTCATCAAATCTTCACCAAATCGAAATGAGACCACTACGAGAAAGTATTCTTCCAAAAAATACCTAAATCGCTTTGTGTGCCTATAAAATTTGAAGAGTTCTCTCTATTTCTCCAGGATCCCATCATCAGATCCTGACTTGATGATCATGGGACCACCTGGGAAGTATACCCTTTCAAACAAAAAAAACAAAATCCAAATCGGTCCAGCCATCTTCGAGTAATCGGGGAACATACATAAAAAAAAATAAAAAAAAAAAAAAGGTTCCGACGAATTGATAACCTCCTCCTTTTTGAAGTCGGTTAATAAAAACGAAAGGTCACTCACTCATTCATACACTCACTGATTAAACACGAAATCTCAAAAACTTCTGGACCTACGAAGATGAAATTTGGCACAGATGTAGATTATGAGTAGGAAACGTCAGGTAAGAAAGGATTCTAGGAAACTCCCCCGTAAAGCGGGTAAGCTAGTGGGTCGAATCTTGTATGAAAGTCCGTCAGTTTCGAAGTTAGGATATTCAAATTTAGTGTTTAGCCTTACGATCAGCGTTTTTGATAATTCCACCCCAGAAGGGCTGAAAATAGGGATGAAATTTGTATTTAAGTTGTTGATTCACAAAATATTGTATACGTACAAGTAAAAATAATGTGCACGTGTATCGTACTATTACTAAACCTTTAGGTACTGCCGCCCGTCGGCCTTTCTATCTGTCACAAGCAAAAATTTTAAATATTGGTCCTTCATTTTCAAATAAAAATCACTAAATGTATTATTTAAGCTTATGGTTGGAAACTAACGCAACGTATAGCGGTATTGTTGGAATTTTGTTGTCTATGTGCCACGAGCAATCTGGAGCTATCTGGAGCTATCTGAGAATGATTGAGGAACTGGTGAATAAGTTTCATGGCGTAGTTTAAGACAAATATTACCGATCTCGACACCTCACATCCTACTATTCCACTTCCTTCTATATCCTACTTAGATAATTTTCATGTTTGTTACTCAAGCACGAAAAAACGGCTGAACGGATTTAGATGAAATTAGGCACACAGATAGGATAAAACCTGAATTAACACATATGATACTTTTCATTCCGGTTGTAGGTTCCCGGAGGATAATTTCTGACATCTACACGGGCGAAGTAGAGCAGGTAAAAGTTAAATTCGAATAAATAGGTCCGATTTGGTTTAAAATTGAGTGTCTCTTCCTATCCTAGTAATAATATAATATATGTATAATATAATAATATTATAAATGTGAAAGTTTGTATGTTTAGTTGTTTGTTACTTAATCACGCTAAAACGGCTGAACGGATTTGGATGAAATATGGCAAGCAGATAGTCCATAACCCGGATTAACACATAGGATACTTTTTATCCCGGTTTTAGGTTCCCGGGAGACTATTCCCGACATTTACACGGGTGAAGGCGCGAGCAATCCCATCACGCAATAACGGCCGAACGGATTCAGATTTTGTTGCTCAAGAGTATCGAGTACCCAAAATTTACTCATCATCAACATTAAATGGTTATGTCCATGCAGACGACGTCGCGGGAAAATATTTTAGAATGCAGAATTAACTCGGTCTGCTACATTTTCATGCCCTAACGGCTGAACGGTTTGGTCCAAAAGCCCCTTGAGAACATTTCCGACATCCACGAGGGCGAAGCTGCGGGCAAAGGCTAGTACTACATAATGGTAAGCACTTGGAAGCTCTTGTACTTTCATCTTTAAACTATAATTTATATAAAAATAAAATATTATTCACTTATTGATTCACTCACTCATTTATTTTTATCAGGCTACTTGAAACATATACTATCAATAGTTTACGGACCCAGTGTCACTTAAGCCCTGGCTCCACATCTGAATTCCCAATACAAAGCACCGAGGACGTTCATTGGACCCTTGGTTTTAATTTCACATGAATTAACATTGGAAGAAAGACCACTTTTATTCAAATCAATTCGTCTTCGGGGACAGGCGCGCGTCGGCTCGTGGGTGTCGCTGAAACCACAGAGTAGAAACACCCACAGAAGTTCCAATTAACTTCCACGTTATATTCTCAACTAAACCAATTCTGGCTGTGGGTGAGTGGGAGTCGGGCTTCTAGCTGCAGGCACTAACTACCGTCACCCAACATGGGCACTATGCTCAGTGACTCGACCTTCCGGCTCGCTACTTGCCTGCGTCTTGGCGCTCCTTGCGTGGCTCTGCATCGCTGCCAATATGCGGTAAGGTGTCGACTGCCTCGGACATCATGGCTTAGCAGTTCCTTCAGTAGGAGTTCAGGTCGGATAGCACGGCACGCCAGCATAAATGACATCATCCATCGTGCTCTTATCACCGTCAGGGTGCCAGCTGTTCTAGAACCCAATGGCTTGGCACGCAACGACGGGAAGAGACCAGACGGAATTACCTTATTGGCTTGGAAGTTAGGTCAGCCATTGGTGTGGGATGCAACATGTGTCGACACCCTTGCGCCATCCCATCTTCCTAGCACGGTGGGTTGTGCTGGGGCGGCTGCTGCAGGTGCGGAAAACCTCAAATGGCGTAAATATTCCAATCTTATTAGAACCTATATGTTCGAGCCGTTTGGGGTTGAAACTCTATAGTTTCAACCCCAAACGGGTCGAACATATAGGTAGGTAGGAACATATAGGCTAAAACTACGTGGTCACTCTGACCCCATGGCCCTATGGCCATGAGGTCAGAGTGACCACGTAGTTTTCCGGGACATTGACAGGCGGGTGGTCGACTCTTCACGTGACCAGAGTGCTGGCCTATTTTTCGGCCAAAGAATCAAGGCTCCTTCAAACAGGTGTGACGCGACACTTGTAGAACAATTTTCATGAGGTTTTCATAGAAATTGTTCTACGAGTTTCACGACGGGCTAGTCTACACGAGACTTCAGCATTTCCGTGCAACGTGGCAATGCTGCCAGACTTTTGGGCACAATTCTCGTTGACAACGATGCGGACGAACTTTTTGTTGCCTTATGATTATTTACTTTTTTCTGTACTTATACAACTTATAATTTACAAACCAGTAGTTTTTAAATTATTTAAATATCTACACTAAACAAATGCTGATTCAAGCCTAAGTTGATTGCTGCAGTATTTGAATCATGATGCCCAAATTCTCGATATTTTCCAAGATTTAGAACCTTTTTGTACGAAAAACCAAGCGATTTTAAATAATTAATGTTTAGTTAACAGAAATATGATAATTATAACATGTTGTCAACTTGATATTGGCACGACCGTTTTTTTTACGACAATAGTAAAAAGTGCAGACACGAAGAACGGCTAATGGTTCAATCCTAGTTTATCATTTGTGGCCTCGAGTCGTAACTCGGGTAGTAACAGCTATGTGAGCACTGCATTGCACATGTAATGTTCTGTGTCTCGATAAGTTTATATTACTTTATCTATGTATGTATATGGAATCAAGTCTATCCGACTAAACAGACAGCTGTGCTGCTGGGGAGTTTGTTCTGCTACTTCTTCTTCCCAGCTAAAGCACTAGGAAGTGGTGACGTGTGGGCGTTTTTGGGAGGACTGTCTTATGTATTTTGACGTTCGAAAAGTGCTGATTCTCAGCCTAATTTGAATAAATGACTTTTGATTTTCATTTTGAATCTAAGCAACTTTTGACAGGACATTGTAGGGGAAGGATCTTGCTTCGAGTAGACACAATGCCGATTTGTGTCCACTCGAAGTATCGTTCCGCGCGGCCTGCACCGGAGACATGATGGGCTTATAGTCCGCAATCGGAGTCTTTAGGTTAGTTCTGAAGGTTTACGTTTGTGAAGTTTGTTTTATTTTCCTGACTCCAGTTTTGAAGATTGATTGCTTGTTTTGTGGGTCACAAATGTAAAAAATAGGTTATTTAAAGCGTGTCAAAAGCTTTGTGAGGAACAAACATTCCTCACCAGTTTATATGATGCGTACGGTATAAAAGATAAATAATGTCTTCAGCTATGCAGCGCAAAAGCAATAAAAGCACGAGCCAACACTTTATAGCTGGACATAACACAATAACATCTCCGTCGTCTTCGCTGCTGGCTCCCCGCAGGCGAGGCGCGATGTTCAGAGAGGAACACACTGTGCACACACTGGGAGTGCTGACACTCTCGCGTGAATACTAACGCGGCTAGAGCAGTAGGTACGTGTGTGTAGCGCCATGTTTGCTCTCCAACCGTTTGTTATTCACGCCGGAGACGTCACCACTTGATAAAGCACTGTATGTATAGTCTCCAACGTTTGCTGTATGTGTAACACTGCTTTTCTTTCCGTTGACATTATTCTAAAGACAAAATACATAAAACATGAACTGTATGGTAATCAGTTCGAGTGAGACATTGTGCTTGAGTAGCCCGCCAAAAGTTGTAGCTGAAATAATACTATTGTGATCGTTTGATCTTCTATTTTATAATGATAAGTTTTTTGAGTATTTATTTGTTACAAAATTGTTTAAAATGAAAATAGTGAACAATAGTCGGTCCTGTTGCGAGCGAGGCCAACACTTCAGTGAAAAGTATAGAATTAACTATTGCACGAATTGAATAACAACCGTTACATATCTACTGCATTGAATATTAAATTCTTCTATTGCTCATTTGAGGCATGAATAATATTGTCTAGTATAGCTGAAACGTATAAAATTATTCATCAAACTGAAATCGTTTTACGATCTCGTCCATCCATACCATACAAAATATTTATTAATATCAGTAAAATATAATTACTATCGATATTATTGTTAACTGTAAGTTAAAGTTAGAAATAACTTAACTCTAAAAAACTAGTGTAAACCTATCTTACAAGTAGGTACTAATACTGTGGCTGTAACCTTTCACATAAAAATGGGACATGACGTCACATTACCTTTGACATAAAAAGCCTCCGAGTGACACGTTTGACACAGTGACAAGTTTGACATAACATTATAGGTGACAAGTATTGATAGGTTTGAAAGTTTCTCGGATACGTTTACGCCTTCCACGCTACGTGACAGGGCTCTAAACAAAAAATACGGGTATAAATATAGGTACAAGTCTAAATACCTAGTAGACGACATTTACGTAAATATCTATAACTTCTTTTGATGGCACGACACAAGCTTTGAAAAATATGTTACTTTGACAGCGTACTGGATTCTACCGGTGCTAGTCTGAGGCTTCATAGATTTTCTTGTGGTGCTCGGGTTGAAGATATAAAGGCCAAATCTCGTAGGTAATACGCAATCTCAGCGAAAACCAATGCCATTTTTTTTTACAAAAATGTAAGTAAATTAGACGTTTTAATGACAGCTTGAGATTAAATGTGAACGTTTTTTAAGATACGGCAATTGCCGTTCAGGATCTTATTGAGTTAGTCGCTGTAACAGTGTGACACATCTTTCAAATAGTGTACCTAAATCAATGTTTCCTTCTTATTTGGGGAATTTACCGACTGAATTAATTTTCTAAATTTTTGGTCTTGTTACATTTTTGCGATACGAATAGTTTACAGAATTTGCGATGACCACAGAGATCTGCTGCCAAGTGTTCTTCATTGTAATTGCCACAAGTTGATACACTAGCAAGGCATCCCATATCGTGGCAGTTCTGTGAACACTTCGGCGAGACTTCCCGGAACCTCCCCGAGTACACGTGCACTTGATCACTTATTACCAGTTGTATCGCATGCAGACACAATTTAGTGATTTAATTATGTTCAAAGAAATTATTTTATGATTTACAAATATATCGTGTCATGTAAAATTCTCATGTGTATAACACACATAAAATTATGTATAAGTGAGAGAGAAAAAAATCAACTTTATTGGCTAAGAGGATTTCAAGTGCATTACTGTGTCAGTTTTTATCACTTCATTCTTTTCTTGTGTAGAGTAGTAGTAGAGTATAGACAAATACCTTTAATAAGCAAAAAGTAATATTGGTTAAGAAAAGAATTATTGTGGCCCAATAGTTGTTAATTCGTAGCTATATCTCAATGTGACATTATGTATGAAAACGAAATAATTGAAAGGTAAATATTCTGCCTGGTTATAGTTTAATGCACTGAATAATTACTTTAAAAAACTTCTTCCAAAAAAAAACAACCTACCTTCTTCAGCAAAAACACTACAAGTGAAAAATAACTTCGGAAGTCTGTGTCTTTGGATATATAATTTTCGCCTCGCAGGCTCGGAAATCTTGTCACTCGAAATCTGTCTAGTCTAGTAAATAGTATATTTTATAACGAGGGACTAAACGAAGCCATAATATACCAGAGGTGGTTTGACTCCCGAGCGTGCGAGGGAGTCAATAAAACCGAGGGTATATTAAGTTGGCGTTTAGTCTCGAGGTGCAAACTGTACTTTTCACTTCGAGTGCGAGAAAAATAGTCAATTTAGTACAAAAACATGTACTTACCTAATAAATATTACTTAACAAAATAACACTACAAAGTGAAAAATAACTTTAATTTCGGAAGTCGGTGTCTTTTTTTTTTTAAAATCTTTATTTAAGGAGCTTGGTCAACAAGACTAAGTCGCTCCGTAAGGCTTTCTTATAATATAAATAATACAGCATTTTATTTAAAAAAAAAATTAAGTTCTTACAAATTAATCTAAAACTATCTTCTGCGGATACCAATCCGCACAAGTTTATACAATAACTTCGCTGTGTCTGACAAGGGAAATGCTAAAATATTATTGCATCTTCCTACCTCTTTAACATCAACACCGAAGTGTATTAATAACTCAGCTCTGAGATCTTCGTTCCGGGCACACTCCACCATGATGTGAAGAACGTCTTCCACTTTCCCACATTCTGTGCAATTAGGGGAAGGAACTTTCTTCATTAAATATGCAAATTTATTTAAAGGGATATGTCCAGAGCGAAGTCTGAGAGCTGTCACAATTTCTGTTCTGCTTAACAAACATGAATCGAACCATGGCGATTTCCATGGTTCTCCTTGTATTGTTTTATACCAAACCCCCTTATCCACAGACCTCCGATCAAAGTGTTCCCTCCAGTTTAAAAAACAATGTTCCCGTATATATCTCATGCAATCTGTATAAAATGGCTGGATGTTTAGTGGCATGCCGTCACTTGAAGCTAATCTTGCTAATTGGTCTACCCTTTCGTTACCTGCTAAGCCCACGTAGGAGGGGATCCACTGTATGATAACATTTTTCGAATTGGCCCTCAATCTGATAATGGAGTCTATAATTTTGTAAGCTATCGGTGTTCCTCTGACACCAGAGGTACATCGAGCTAAATGTTGAACTGAACTTTTAGAGTCTGTTAAAATGATAAAATTAGAGTGTTCAATAGATTCTATGTATGCCAATGCTTCACTAATTGCTAAAAGTTCTAAATACATGATCGAAATATTGTTAGAAATATTAAATTTCATGAAGGTATCAGATTGAGGGTCAAAAAAAGCTACTCCCATGAAATTATTGCCCTCTTTAGAGCCGTCGGTGAAAATTTTAAAGTGTCCTGAATATTGACGATCAAGGAAGTTAATGCATTTACTGCGTAAGGTTGTAGTATCACAAAATCTCTTTGGACAGGTGATAGTGTCTATATGTGGATTTAGTATGTCTGTGATATTATAGTAAGTCATCCAATAGCTTAATGTGTACATGTCTAACAAATCAGTAGAATGAATAACAATGTTTTTAAACGTATTGTGAATCGTTATAAGTGTAGGAATCTTTTTTCGCCTCCAGTATCTTTGATCTACACGGGAACTTAGTTCGTCCAATACTAAAATGGTAGGATTATTAGTCAGAGATTTGGATTTCAGCAAAAATTTACCAGCAAGATACATTCTGCGAATATGTAGTGGCTGCAAGCACAGGTCGCTTTCCATGACGTGGATAGGGGTGCTTTTTACGTAACCCCCGATAATGCGCATAGCCTGGTTTTGTAATTTGTCCAGCTTATATAAATTAGAATGACAGCTATTATCGAATAAAAAACTACCGTAGTCTAAGCGACTTCTCAAAATTGCAATATATAATCGTCGTAGATGTTTAGGGTGAACTCCCCAACCTGGACCAGCCAATACTTTAAAAATATTTAGAAATTTCATCGTTTTTTCTGATGTCTCATTTATATGCTTTCCCCACCGTAAAGACCGGTCAAGCCAAATGCCCAAATATTTAACATTTACTTCTTCTTGTAACTGCACACCATTAATCTTAACGTTGACTTGAGATCTATTTAAACCTTTCTTAAAAACACAAATTTTACTTTTAGATGGTGAGACATTTAAACCCAATTCTTCCAATAACTTAACCATTATATTTATAGCTGATTGGAGTACATTACAAGCGGATTCAATATTTTTATCTATAACATAAATAGCAAAATCATCTGCATATTGTGAAACAAACGCATTATTTATTGAATTACAAATATCATGTGTTGCCACATTGAATAACAAGGGAGATAAAGGGTCACCTTGAGCCAAACCACGACCGGTACTTCTTGTAACATCCAAGTTATCTAATTTAATTTTAAGAAATCTTAGGCTTAGAAAGTTCCACAAATAAGTACATATTTTTGAGCCAACTCCCAATGTATCTAAAATTGATAAAAGTTTTTTTAAGTCAACATTATTATAGGCATTGTCCACATCAAGGAAGCATGCAACGGTATTAAGATTCTTTGAAAATCCTGATTGGACACGGGAAACCAGACGTGTTAGACTATCTAAGCTAGATTTAGTCTTTCTAAAGCCAACTGTCTCTTCTGAAAATATACGATTACTCTCAAAGAACCATTCTAACCTTCTATTTAAAATTAAATGAAGGATTTTGCAGACACAAGAAATCAAAGAAATTGGTCGAAGAGAAGAAACTAAAGTGGGGTCGCGGCCTTGTTTGGGAATAGGGACTACGCTAATATCTCTCCACTGAGTAGGAATAAACCCCGAGGATAAGAAATAATTGCTCAATCATTTTAATCGTAATAACATCCTACACGATCAACAGTATGGTTTCACCAGAGGACGTTGCACAACCGACGCCGGTGTCACCTTATTAAAACACATCTTTACCGCATGGGAAGAGGCGCAAGATGCAATAGGTATCTTTTGCGACCTATCCAAGGCGTTTGATTGCGTGAATCACGAAACACTTCTCTTGAAACTCGGGCATTACGGACTGGGTGAACTTGCGCTTAGCTTGGTAAAATCGTACTTGAATGATAGACTGCAGCAAGTTCAAATAAACGGTGTGAATTCCTTGGGCTTAAAAGTCAAAATGGGTGTACCGCAGGGCTCAATATTGGGTCCGTTCCTCTTTTTAGTATATATAAATGATCTACCTCATTTACTTAAAAACCGACTACAAATGGTGTTATTTGCTGATGACACATCACTGATTTTTAAAGTTAAGAGAAATGCCTAGGAGCTTGACGACGTAAATAACGCTATAGTTAAGGTCCATAATTGGTTTACTGTAAATAATTTGGTATTAAATGGAAAGAAAACTAAATGCATAAGATTCACGTTACCGAATGTTAGAAGTAGTGAATGTCACGTTGTATTGAATAAGGAGATACTAGAATTCGTCGATCAGACGGTTTTCCTGGGGATCACGCTTGACTCAAGGCTACAGTGGGGTCCTCACTTAACATCACTTGCAGGGCGGCTAAGTTCTGCCGCTTACGCTGTTTGGAAGATCCGTCAATTAACAGACGTGGATACCGCAAGACTGGTCTATTTTAGTTACTTTCATAGCATCATGTCTTACGGTATTTTGCTATGGGGACGTGCTGCGGATATTGAGTCGATCTTCATTCTGCAAAAGAGGGCTGTCAGAGCCATCTACAACCTACGCAGACGCGAATCTCTCAGGGAACTGTTCAAAACAATTAACATCATGACGGCACCTTGTCAATATATCTTTGAAAACATTATGTACGTTCGTAGAAATCTACATCTTTTTAGTAAGATAAGTGACAGGCACAATTTTAACACTAGAAATAGGAACAAATTAGATCAACCACGTTTCAGGTTGTCTAAAGTACACACTTCTTTTATGGGGTACTGTGTAAAATGTTATAATAAAATACCAGCCGATATTCTTGAACTAAATGAAAAGAAATTTAAATTATGCATTAAACGCACACTATGTAGACAAGCATATTATAAGTTAGATGATTATATTGTTGATAAAAATGCTTGGCTTAATGCTGGTCCAACTCCACAGGCACCTGGGCTTGCTATTTAAAATTTTGATATTTGGAAGAGATGCTTCCCTTTTTTATGTTTTCTGACATTATGAACATTTCTGTTACTATTATTTTTATTTTCTGACATTACGAATAAGTTTTTATTTTTACTGAATCAAGTATTATTTATTAAAATTTCAAAAGATATTAAATATTTTTCTTTCTTTAGGAAATCAAATTTTATTAATTTTTCAAATACATTGCAAACTATAATTTTGTATAATTTAGAAGCATTTTGTTTAAAATTTGTAAATGTGAGTACAATGCATCCGTATAATAATTATGTTGTTATGATGTACGTTGACTTGAAAAAGCGTGGCAGTTGAGAGTATGTCATGCTCACTTAAATGTCTTGCTGATGGTGGCGTGTGTGTTGGATCATTCGGTTCCCTACAAAATGGTTGAGCTGGATGGTGCTGATCCACGCGTCAAGTTCGTGAACGGGCGCCGTCGGTTGAGACTGGTCATCTCCTAACTTCCATGGCTAATTTTAAATCTTATATTTAGAATTGTTTTTTTTTTTTTTTTTTTTACATTGTTCTCACATATAGAAGCAACAAGAATAATGTTCCCAAGTTTTTGTAAAACTTAACATGATTAAAAAGAGTGTCCATGGAGTTTCTTGCCCGTTCTTCTCCATAGAGATCTACGTTTTGGAATGGGCAACTAGCTTCAACTTTCTGACAATTCAAAAGTGCCTGAAAATGGTTTAATTGAAATAAATGCTTTGAGTTTGAGTTTGAATTATATAAATTTAATAGAACGGTTTTACCTGACAGAGGGAGGTGTTTTATCATTGAAAACGAAATATCATCATGTCCTGGGGCAGTGTCTTTTGGTTTTATACATACCTCTAGTTCATGCATATGAATAGGTAGCTGCAATTTTAAGTTGTTCGAGGTGAAAACAGGCTGGGCTGGAAGTGCAAAGTCAGGACAAAGACAATTAAGTAATCTTCGGGCTTTAAATTCATCTACGTGGGTTTTCTGGCATTTGTAACCCTTCAGCCATCTCATCTTTCTCCACATTTCTGTAGAGGAAGAGACCTCACTAAGTGAATCACAAACCTCCTGCCAGTTATTATTTGAAGCTGCCCTCATAAGTCTCTGAGCTTCCGAATTGCATGCGTTTAATAAATCTAAATTATTGGGGGTAGGATTATTTCGAAATTTAGCCAATGCCAATCTTCTTCTAGCTACTGTACGGGACAGCTCAGAGTTCCAGTACGGTTTTGGTTTGAATTTATTTGTAGGGTCTAGACAAAACTGAACATCTGGAATGTATTTATCAGCAGCCTTATTTAATTTATTAATGAACTGATCATAAGATATTTGAGGGTCGTCGTGATAGTGGAACTCCATAAATAATTCTTCTAAATATTTACTATATTCCGACCAATTGGCTGATTTAAAATTCCTTTTTTTATAAAATGATGACGTCAATGTCATGACAAAAGAAAGTTTTATCACAAGATGATCACTCCCTAAAAACTCATTCGTGACCTGCCAGTCAAACATATGCGCAATATCGGAGGTGGCCATAGAAATATCGGGGCTGCTTTGTTGTAAATGATTCATCACTAGCTTAATACGAGTGAATGTACCGTCGTTAAGTGTACAAATATTATTTTCACATAAAACATCGTAGATTTGAGAACCTCTTGTGTCTGTTTTATGTGACCAGTTGGAGTGGTGGGCATTATAGTCTCCAAGAAATAGACACTTGTTAGAAAATTGAGAGAATATGTCTTCCCAATCTCGAAGCCTCGTGTTAACCCATTGCGGACAATAGATACCAACAATATTCTCTAAATGTGTACAATTTAAAATCTTAACATTTATGACTTGAATATCAGGATTATTTTTTTCCATATGACACAACTGTGACTTAATTGATACATGTGTTAATATCGCAATCCCACCATAATTATCACCCCGATCTTCCCTGTACACATTATAATTTTTGATCGTTAAAGCCTTTTTAGAATCCAACCACGTTTCACTCACTACAGCTATATGAATTTTTTCTTGATGTAACAGGTTCTCAAACGCTAATTTTTTAGGTCGTAAACTTTGTGAATTCCATTGCAATATATTAATTTTAACGTTCCTACCGGCATTGTAACTATCCATTAGCAGCGGGAGTAAAATTAAACATCTGTTTTAAACCAGATAAGTCCACAAAACTAGTTACTATAAACGATACAAACCACTGGACAAACATTTTAAACGCTTTTTCGATTTTAACCTTCCATGTATTTTTACTAACAAACATAACTCGAGTTAACTTACCAACCAGTAGCTTAAACGAAGTATTGTTGGTGTTTAAACTAATATTAGGCGTTTCGTAGAGATCAGAGTTATCTAGGTGTGCATCGTCATTAATATTGTTTGACCTCGCATCGGCTCGGCTCGGCCGGGACTGAGTGCGGTGAGTCCTTGCGCCTGCGACTGTGTCCCCGCCGCTGTCGTTCGACGCAGCGATCGGCTCTGTGGCTCCGCCTTCCCGATTGTTCATATTAGTGTGTGTTTCGGAATCGGATGATTCATTAGTTGATGACCCACTTAATGTACTTGCATGTTTCTTCCGTTTTTTACTCTTTTTCTTCTTATTAGTTACTGTTTGTGTAGGTTTAGATGTTGTAACAGATGCAAATGATGTAGGCAGTATTGGGGAACTACTACGTTGCCGGGATTGCTGGCGTTCATCTATAGTAGTCTGTTCAATACGTCTTTGAGAGAAAGGTGGAACATATAATATCAGTGCACGTCTATAACTGCAATTAAACTGAGACATTAGTTCCCGAATTTTCCTTTCTTTTATATATGTTGGGCAAGTTTTTATTAAAGCCATGTGATTTCCGTGACAATTTGAACACTTATACGACGTAGTCTCACAATTTGTATGATGTTTACCGCATTTAGGGCAAATAACCTTATTAGAAGGACAGAATTTTGATGTGTGCCCATAACGCCAACATCTTGAACATTGTGTAACGGGGAATATGTAACTTTCCACTTTAATCCTCAGGTTATAAATGAATACATATTGAGGCAGTGACTTCCCTTTGAAGCAAATTCGTATCGTCTCACTCTCTTGCCAACCAGAAGACTCAAAATCTCTGCGATTTAATCGTTTCACTGAAAGGATATCGGGTCCATTGCATGATAAACTTTCTAATAATTCGGTATCAGACAATCCGATGTCAATATCTTTTATTATTCCATAGGACACATTAACTTCCCAAGGCATAAAAATCCTCCAACCTAATTTTTCAAAGTCCTGGCAGTTCATTAACTTCTCCGCGCATATTTCGTCAGAAAAACTGACTACAACTTTAAACGGATTTATGTATTTTACACAATTGATTCCAGAAATTCCTTGTTCTTTAAACATTTTAGCCAAGGCGAACTGTTTTGGTAATTTTTCTTTATAAGCTATACTGATATCAATTTTGTTGACCTTGGCTTTTTTCTGAACTCCCACCACCGTCCACTGTTCAACTTGTCTGTCTCCCTCATGCACATCCTGAATCATGTCAATCTCGGCATCGATTGGTTCCTTTTCACCATTATGTGTAAAGTCCTCTTCAGTTCTCCTTGTACCGTCCATATCGATCTGTATATGTCTGTCCATATCATTCTCCATTACGTCTTCATTCATGTCGCCACCAGATGTATCATTCCTCACAACACGAATGTTGGCAATTGGCGATACGCACACGTGCGTGCCGCCGCCGCCGGGTACCCGGAGTTTATATACTATGGTAAAGTATCGGACCGATCGCGAGTGTGCGATAGACGTCTTAATCACTCCGCTAGCGATTAGACACTCAAGTCGGTGTCTTTGGAGCTGTATTTGAATTTTTTGTCACCGCCTTCCGAAATTAAAGTTATTTTTCACTTTGTAGTGTTTTTTTGGAAGTCGGTTGTTTTTTTTGGAAAAAGTTTTTTTTTTCACTTTTTAGTGGTTCACATGTGATTACCCCTTCACAGCATACCGGCGTGATGTTATGTTATGAACTGGTGTAAGCAATAGACAGACATGAGATTTCAGCAATCCCAGTCCATTTGCTATCATTTATTGAGGAGTTCCGTTGCCTATCTCAAAAGTTCTTCATCAGATCTTCACCAAATTGAAATGAGGCCACTCCGAGAAAGTATTCTTCCAAAAAATACCTAAATCGCTTCGCGTACCTACACAATTTGAAGAGTTCTCTCTATTTCTCCAGGATCCCATCATCAGATCCTGACTTGATGATCATGGGACCACCTGGGAAGTATACCCTTTCAAACAAAAAAAAAAAAATCCAATTCGTTCTAGCCATCTTCGAATAATCGGGGAACATACATAGAAAAAATTAAAGGTTCTGACGAATTGAAAACCTCCTCCTTTTTGAAGTCGGTTAATAAAATAAAAATCACAATATCTATTAAATAAATAAATAAATAAAATTCATTTATTTCAGGCAAAACCCAGATTACAAATAAAAATAAAATAAAATACAATTAAATTTAAAAATGCTGCCACAGAAAACAATAAAATGTCATTAACAGAAAATTAAATCAAATAAAATCACAGAATTGGAATAAAATAATATGTCACAAAATTGAAATTTTAATATAATGTCAAATTGAACGTTCACAGAGTTAAAATCAAAAATATATATAATGTCCAAAATCAAAAATATATATATGTGCAGGCACTGGCATGCAGCTGCAGCCATCTCCGCAAGAAAGGAGAATGCCACCGCTCGGACAACACGCTCAGGATCCCGTTCGAGCTGCCCCTACAGCGACGCAGAAGCGATGCACTCCTTTTCCGGATTATTCCGTAGAAGTCATCGGTAGTAGCATCAGCGAACATCGCCGATGCGCTACAAAATCGGGGCCGCCCCAACAGAATCCTGAACGCGTTGTTGTACTGAACACGAAGCGCGTTATACGCCCGCCGGGTGAAGTTGGTCCACAGGCTGCACGTGTAAAAAGTCTGGCAGTATGCCTTGAACAAGGTTATTTTTACCTGTGAAGAACAACGTGCAAACCTGCGAACCAACATGTTGCACCGGACCGACAACGCCCTTCGCTCCCTCTCGATGTCTGCATTGTCAGACAGATCATCAGAGACCCAGTGACCCAGATACTTGAATCGATCCACTCTATTCAAATGTGACCCGCAGAGAGTGACAGGTGGTCCAGTTAAGTAGCTTTTAGTACCAGCTTTGAAGATCATGTATTCACTCTTCTTTGGGTTATATCTGAGCCCATGGGCCTCTGCGTAGGTCTCACAAATATTCAAAAGCCTGCGCATCGCAGAAAGAGACGGGCTCAGCAACACCATGTCATCCGCGTAACTTATGTTGTTTATACACACCCCATCAACGGAACAACCGACCTTGGTGCTGCTGAGCTCCTCGATCAATTGGTTCATATACAGGTTGAAGAGACGCGGGGAGGTTATTCCCCCCTGTCTCACCCCACAGTCCAACCCGTATATGTCCGAATGCGACCCTGCCCATCTGACACTATTTTGCTGGTGACTATACCAATATTCAAATAGTGCTATAATGTCATGTGACAACTTTGTCTCGCATCGCAACTTACGCCACAACTTGTCATAATTCACTGTATCGAATGCTTTTGACAGATCTAAGTAGCAAGCATATACAGGCGTATTCCTGTCTGTGTAGTACTGAACAGTTTGCTTGAGACAGAGGATAGCACTCTCTGTTGAAAGGCCAGCCCTAAAACCAAATTGGGCGTCGTTCAGAAGTAGGTGCTCTTCCAACTGTTGGTCAAGCAAACTATCCAGTACCTTACTTATGACTGTTGCTAGCGAGATGTGTCTATAATTTGAAATATCAGATGAATCACCAGTTTTATTTTTAACAATAGGAACTACTACGGAGTACATTAAGTCATCAGGCAAGTAACTGTGACTCACACATAGATTGAAGAACAAAGCGAAAACTCTCGGTAGATGTACACCCGCGTACTTCAGATGCTCGATGCTGAGCCCATCGTGACCCGGAGACTTTCCTCTAACCATTCGCTTTATAACAGAGGCCACATCTTTGGCGGTGTATCTAACGGCAACGTCACCGGGGCGATTCACAGCGACGAGCACCCGCGACGCGGGCCCGAGCGGGGATTCGACCTTGAAGTGGCGCTGAAAGGCACAGGCTATGTCCCGGGGCTCATGCGCACCCCCAACACTCACAGGGCGGCTCGACATAGTGTTCATGTTTCTCGTATTTTTCCAGAAATTGCTAAAGTCGTTATTAGCATGATGCTCAGCAATAATATTCATTTTAATCTGTAGTTCATTATTTTGGCAATATTTCAATTTAGATTTAAATATTTTCCTGGATTCACACATGTCTCTGTACACAGGTCCAAAACTAGGTTTGCCATTGTTTATCCATGTCTGAAAACAAAGTCGCGCCCTCCTGTGAGTCTCACTGACAAACTTATTCCAGCCCGGTACATGTCTATGCTTCTTACGTTTAGGTAAATGTTTCTTACAGCTGCGCTTAGCGGCTTCAGTCAAAACATTCACAATAGTCTTGTTCATTTCATTTATTATTAATTTGTGGGACTCATTATCACACATTTGATCCGCATAATAAGTAAATTCTGATGGGAAATCTAACTGTTTTAGTTCTGAGTTACAATAATTTAAATACATTTCGATTTGTTCATTGTTTCTAATACCCCAATTTATTTGATTATTAGGTATGTATTTTGCTCTTTGCTCGACGTCAAACTCTTCAGCAAGGAACATAATATACCACAACTGTCACTGGACATTCTTAATAAATTTATTTAGAGCCGAACTTTACACTCGACAAAAATTCTGTAATTTTCGCGGTCAGTTTTTTCTTCTAAACCAGTAACAGATTAACAATTTAAAACACATGGCACCACCTTGGCAAAAACCATGGAACTAAAACTCTCAACATTTTCGCAATGAAGATGATCCACATTCCACAGATAATAGTATATTTACTGGCTGTTTGAGTTTGTCTATGTCACATGAAGGAAATTAAAAAACGAATTACTTTTTACTCCCTAGGGACTAAAGTGGTCACTTTAGTCCCGCTTCGTAGGGCTATATTGATGTCTTTTTAGAGCATGAGAAGTGAAAAATGTATTAATACTACTTATTTCATATCAGTGCACCAACACCATTTATATAATAATCGCACTGGCCAGCAGGACGACAGCTTGAAAAAAAAACGAAAAAAAATTTATACTCTTTTCAATTCGCTTTCAATAATTTTGGTAAATTTTTTGATAAAATCTTAAGAAATCATAAAATATGAGTGAGTCCAGCAGCGACGAAGATATCAATTTATCACCAGCAGAGTTAGTGCAAGCGGTACATAATGCCGAACTGAGTTATCTTCCGGAAAAATCGCGCGAAAACTACCTAAAAGCGTACAATTTATTCATTGCATAGAGACATTCTACATATAAGCGTGAAAACGTTTTTGAAGACTTTTTCTTTCTTTCTTTTTTTTCAGAGTTTCTTCGGGCTTCTGATCATCCGTAACAACTGTCAAAGATCCACAAATGACAGCCGGGATCAACGGTTTAACGTGCTTTCCGAGGCACGGACGGGGCTTGGTATATAAAGATGGTCACCCATCCAGGGATCAACCGCGTCAAATGTAGCTTAACCTGATCGATCGACCCGTGCGCCTGTTACTACTTAGCCACAAGCCCCTCGCTATCATATTTCATAGAACTATACTAATTTAATATATTATTTAAGCTGGTTTTCTTGCACCTAGCGTTTTCCTCGCTGTAGTGCGGTCAAAAATTGTGTTGCGCTCGGCAGCAAAGGTATTCTATATTTGAACCACTCGCTTCGCTCATGGTTCAATCCTAAACTCTTTCACTTGCTCAGCTTTCAATACAAGTACTCGCGCCAAAAAACAAACTTTGCAGCCTTACATAACAAATAACTATTTCACCTCACAACCTCGGAAAGATTCTGTTTGTCATTCGAAATCTGCGTGCAAAAGTGCATTTTACCCGCTAGCGTGGAAAGTTTTTGAAATTCGAACCTTTCTATTCAATAATTTTCTATACAGCCAGTCCACTGAAAATGCATTAATACTTATTTCATGTCAGTGCGGGCTACCCCATTTTTTTATTAATCGCACTGGCCAGCAGGACGACTGCATGAAAAAAAAAAGAAACTTAAAAAAATTCGTCACTATTCAATTCGCTTTCCATAATTTTGGTTTGTTTTTTGATAAAATCGTAAGAAATCATAAAGTATACGCGAGTCCAGCTGCGATGAAGATATAAATTGAACACCTGCAGAGTTAGTGCAAGCGGTACATAATGCCGAATTGAGTTATCCTCCGAAAAAATCGCGCGAAAAGTACATAAAAGCATAGAGACATTCTAAAGGCGGGAAAACGTTTTCGAAGACTACAATGCAATGCTATCATACTTCATTGAACTAAGTACACTAATTTAATATATTATTTAGGCTGTTTTCTTGCACCTGCATTATCCTCACTGTAGTGAGGTCAAAAATTGTGTGTTTCGCTCGGCAGCAAAGGTTTTCTGCGTCTCGTACCTTTGGAAGCCTTGCTACGCTCAGGATTCTATATTTGAACCACTCGCTTCGCTCATGGTTCAATCCTACAATCCTTCGCTTACTCAGCTTTCAATACAAGTACTCGCGCCAAAAAACAACTTTGCAGCCTACCATAACAAATAAATAAATGTCTTTGGATAGATAGTTTTTTTTTTTTGGAAAGTTTTTATTTTTCACTTTTTAGTTATGGTACTTACCACACACCAATTCGAATACCACTACTTGCTATGTTAACAACAGTGACAGGAAGCAGCAACATATCATTTTTTTTATTTTATTAAATAGGAACAACAAACAGCTACATTATGGAATGTTACAAAAAGAAAACATAAGTTACTTTACAAATAACGTAGCCCACATCGCTGTTCACAGATTACCATTAATAAATAAAACTTTAAATTCACTAGGAGGTGAACTGTATATGCAAGACAGTTACACTAAACATTATAAAAAGAATATGGAAAAAAGTATTAAAAAAAACATAACTAATATTATATTAAAAACAATTGAAGAACTAGACCAAGAGTTCAAGTGTGTCGTACAAAAGGATCGAAACCTTTTCAAAGAGCATGTAAATAATATCTATGTGTTCAAATGCTTCATTGTAGGTTGCTGCTATTCGCCGAATCGGCGAGGTACATAAAGTGGATTAAAAACGTATTATCGAGACTAACACAAAAACAACCAAAGCAAAGTTAATAAAATTTATATGGGACTATCCCTAAAGCATACCCTTAAATTAAATACAGAATTTACAAAATCTATCCACAATTGACGGAAATATCGAGTAAAAAACACACAAAAAAACATACAGACGAATTGAGAACCTCCTTCTTTTTGAAGTCGGTTAAAAAGGACCTAATATAAAACAACTAACTGATAACATTTATAAATAATACAATACGGTAGTCACATTCGTCAGTAAAACTAAAACTGTGAGCTTTAGCGGTAACATTCTACGACAGGAACCTAACATAACGGTAACGTAACGTGTGAACTATGAAATAAATCCATTTTATTCAGTGTTGTGTACCGGACGTGATCTGAATAGTTCACCCCACTGTAGTTATTGCACGGCATGGAGTAGTTAACGTATACACAGCGATGTGTTAAGAACCCTCGAAATAGTTTGATTTTTATTGTAACGATTTAGTTCGCTCGGTGGGTGACAATGTTGAAGTACAATAACTACGATTTGAATTCCAAAGAGCCGTAGTTCGGAATTGATATTTTTATACACACATTGACACAGTTTTTTTGATTCAAGAACTTTAGAAACATGGATTGCTCAGAAACAGGCCGTTATATAATATTACAAAAACACCCTCGAAACATTAGGATCATCTTATAAGTTGACAGTTAGTTATCACCCCACATAGTTGCCACTTCGCAAAATGTTGATAGCCTTGTAAATTGAGTGGCACATGACAAACTAAATTACTACCTCACCAGAGTGGGGTAACCAGCCACCCCAGCCCCGAAACCCACACCGCACCGCACCGGACACCGCACCGCTTTCATTTAGTTTACATGCTTGTAATTCCTGGCTTCGTAAAGGTCCAACTATTTGCATGACATTCCCGACAGTGATTACGTGCCCCTGGAGAGACTTAACACAATAAAGGTTGACGAAGTATGCGTGACGTCATTAATAGAGGTTAACTGGGTGTTAGCGTCGCGTGGAGCTGGACTCAAGTACGGACCATCTACAAACTGGTCATAGTGGAATAGGCAAATTTGATTACGAGAATGATGATCTTATATCCGTAACTATACACATAATGACAACGACACTGTTTATTTTGTTTCAGATAGTAGTTTCGAATACAAATATTATTTGCAAGATCAAACACGTAACATAGTGAGATGTTCTCGTTTTTAACCCTCAATAACAAAAATAATGAATTCAGCAAATTTTATTGACATTTTGTTTTAAAAAGCTAAACGTTACTGAGAAATCTCACGAAAAAGTAAGAGGCTCACCACACTGTGCATTACAAAATCTATTTAACATCTCAAGTTAACAAAAGCGCAGATAATGTTGTATCGGGCAGCCGTGGTAATAGGTGTCTTTATGTTCTGGCTCACGCCACCTCCCCGCAGTCGCGTCGACACGCCCGCGGCACCACAAGGCCAGCGCAACTCGTCTCTATTTACGTAATATGTAGTTATACTGTTGCCACAATCGTCATTCAGTTAAATGGTTTCGTTTTCGTAAAAGAACACAAAGTTGTGCGCGTTCACTTGTGAAATTTATATTAACTCGTTATGATTGCGAAGGCAAGTATTAACTTTGTATATCTATGAGCTTCATTCAGTTAGAAACAAACTACGCAGTGATCCTAATCGGAAAAGTAAGAAGCCGAAACATACAGGACGCGTGTAACTCTTAAAAGATTAAAAGTTGTGAATTGATACGTTGGCGACGCTGTGGACGGCGCTCGTCAACTGATAAGAGAAGGCTCTGCAATAGAACTTCACTCGGGGTTTCGACACGATCCGAGACGTTACATCTACCCTCGCATATCTACGATCTGTACGAACACTTTCAATTTATCCGCACATTTTGGACTGTGGGTTGTTACGGACACAACGATCTTATAGCTCGCGCTATCAAGTATTCCAAAATTTCTGGACACAACACACACATTTCCAAAATTGCCGTATTTGTTTATTTGCCACTGATAAGAGCTCCACGAGTTAAAGTTTAAACAAGTGACAAAACTTGGTTTTGTGACATGACACTTTCTGAACTGAAATCTGCTGGAAATATAAAGAGGAATGCCCATTTTAGGTCCACAGTGGACATCAGCCTAGAGAAAAAATAATTTATGCATTAATTTTGCCATAAAAAAATATGTATTTACTTTCTTCCAAATGAGTGCCACTACTATCTACAACAATTCGTTAATAAAAGTAATTATATTGAAAAAAACAGGAAGTTTTTTGATTTTGACGCTGGCTTGATTTTGAAGCTGGCAAAATATTGCCAGCATCAAAATAATATTTTAAGTATTATCATTAATCAATCGATTTAAATCGATTTCCGAACAAATACAATAACTCTTTTTTTTGGGTGGGAAATCATCAAATAACTTCTCCCGCTCTGGGTGGAGCAGGAGGGCGTGTCAGACTTTTACTAACTAAAACCCACCCGTGTTCCCTCAGTTGCCTGTGTGCCAGGGGCCGCGGTATCTCTTTCGAACAACCCGCACCCCAGGCAGGCATCGGCCCTTGCGGGCCCCACCAGTTGGTGCTGACATCTCTTTGAGGCGCGCGTGGAATACAACGCGCCGTTGACCCGGGCTTGGTCCTTACCGGACAGCGAGCTACCCATTACTCGCCGTCCGCAAGCCCGCGCCTACGGTGGCCGGGAATCAGCCTGGGATTCCCAACGTTCAGGGTGTCTCCCGTAGCGACTACGGCCGTGAGGGCGCATATACTGCCTCTCCCTCACGTGCGCCGCCTCCCTCTTCGCGAGCATTACTGCTTCGCAGAAGGAGGTGACGGCTAACCATTCACTCTCGCTCCGTACCATGGCCTGCACCAGGGCCGGACGCCAGAGATCGCCTCCACGAGGATACGGCGGTGCTCCGCCCAAGCCGGGCAGACCTCCACCGTATGCTCCACCGTGTTCTCATTGCGATCTTCGCAATGGAAACACCCGGGCGTTTTCTCCCGCCTTATGCGAAAGGCGTGGCGTAAAAAGCGTGGGGTGCTTTTTGAGGTATTTTTATAATCACTTACTGTCAAGCACCCCACGCTTTTTAATTGAATTAAATTATTTTCTCCTTTTTTATTTTGGTTTTTAAAGCGTGTTTTTTAGTTTTTAAACTATTATTTATTAAAACTAGAAATAACGATATCATAGACTTACCATTTTTGTAAAATGGATAAAAAAATAAGCTGTCTTTAGAGGCGTTGACTTAAATTAAATAGGCAAATCTAATAAAGACAGTGTAGGCTTTCCCTAAATGTGACGACTTTGAAAACTCTCGACAATTTTTTAAATGATAAGCATCCAACATAAAAGTTATTCTGTGCAATAGTGTTACATGTATTGAAAGTGAGTATATAAATATCTGATGGAGTGATGGAGCCTTTTGGCAAATATGACGAAACTTCATTGATTCACAGAAGTACCCAAAAGTGGACAAAATTTTGTGTCTTCGTGTATTACTTCCCAGAATTTGAATCTTATTAACGACACCATCGAACGGCTCAATAACACAGGTTTCTTTTTTCTTCAAAATCGATCAATATTCGATTCCTAGTTAGTGAAATTGATTTTTTGATTTAAAAAAAATTAAATGACGCAGTTTTCGTTTTGATCACAGTGAACCCCGAGGCACTTTTCAATATTTTTTATATTACCTGTAGTTTCGGATTTGATAACCCAGGCTGATTTTAAACATTCACCCTGTACTTATAGACGATAACCACTTAACAAACATCTTTACACAGCGTCACAGACAGCCCGCTTTGCAGAGGCTGCCTTAACGCCGAGGAATCACCCGCCACGTCATCCTGGAATGCGAGGCCGTGGCTTCTCAACGTGAAGAAACCCTGGGAACAATTAAGTCGCTCCACGAAGCCTGTGAAGCTCCCAGGAAGATTTTGTGCTTTTTGTCAGAGCTAGGCTGGCTTTATCAGCCAGAACTCCACGCACAACGCTCCCCATCATCATCATCATCATCATACTTATAGACGAATTGATAACTTCCCTCTTGAAGAAGTCAGTTAAATCGAATCTGGAATCAGATATCGGCCTCATGATCTTACATTTAATCTAGTTCTAATTAGTGCCTGGCGGCCTAAGCAGAAATGTTGAGGCTTAATAAAACTTACAAAAACATGTATCACTGAGAATTAGGGGCGATATGAGTAAGTTTGTAGTTAAAACTAAAAATTTAATAGAAAAGTAAAAAAGTTCTTAGTTTAATGTTTTCGTAAATTTTAGTATATTTTCCTTCTTTCTCTTTTTAGTTAAGTATGGCCTTCCCTCCCCGCCAGCTTTATCAAACAATTGGCAAGCATCTCTGAATATTTTTTAAATGTCGATAACTCGTTAGATAGCCCATAAGATGAGAATATTTTTCTATTAATAGTTTACTTAGTATCTCAGTAAAATGTTAAAATAACCAACTCTGTTCATGGTTTGCTCCGACGATGTTTTATTTATGCTACTTAACTTTTAATTAACTATTACTTTCGAGTGTTTGATATTTTCAAACTTCTGACTGCTGACAAATCTTCACAAAAGGGTCAAATAGTAATCCAAGCTACTTGGTTCGTTGATTTAGAGATAAATGCAAAATTATAAGCGCTTCTGGGTACTTTTGTTTAATAATCGTCAGATATTTATATACTAGCTTTTGCCCACGGCTTCGCCCGCATGGGCGTTGGTTTTCATGACGATCGGTTCAGCGATTTAGGAATAAAAGCGTAACAGACAGACAGACAGAGTTACTTTCGCATTTATAATATCAGTAGGGATTGACTGTCAGGACATTTACACTATTAGAAATACCACAGAATAACTTTTGTTCGCCCTGAATATCCTTTGATAAAAATTGTGGAGTTTGAAAAGTCTGGTTTGGACCAGACTTTTCAAACTCCACAATTTATTTATCAGATTTGTCATTATAGATTAGGCTGCATACAGTCACATTAAAATCAATGGCACTGAAGATTACTTTGTGTTTGTGAAATTTTCGAAATATGTAAGTGGGCTCCTGATCAAGAGGCTCCTATTTGAAACTTTCCGTATGTGTTTTCGGTGTTCTCTCATCATGCCGAACCTACCTATACTTTTGACCCTGCAAATGCCTGCCCAAAAACCCTCTGGGCTACTCAAGTATTAACTAGCACAACGACTTCTCAAAATTTTATAATAATCATACTTTTACAATGTTTGTAAAAATGTGAGCACTATGCATCTATCACAAAATTAATGATTAATAATTTGATAGATATATCAATGTTATTTTAAATTATTTTTAGGCATTGTGATATTGTAATTTTATTCTAGGTACATCGTATTCACGTAGTACATAATTCATATTTGCAAAATATTGTAAAACATTTTAAAAGAGTAACGGTAGAGTTTCTTGTCCATTTTCCCCTTCCGAAACTACCATTTGGGAGGGCAACTGGAACCCATTTTATGCTCCTGTATGTAGGTGAATGATGGCTATTTGAAAAAAAATAAATGACTTTGAAACCAGTAAAACGCTCCAAATCTGTAAAATATATTTGTTTAATATTATCAAACAAGCAGAGAGCAGTGATGGCTCAGTGGTGGCCCAGTGTTGGCCCAATGGTGGCCCAGTGGTGGCCCAATGGTGGCCCAGTGGTGGCCCAGTGGTGGCCCAGTGGTGGCCCAGTGGTGGCCCAGTGGTGGCCCAATGGTGGCCCAGTGGTGGCCCAGTGGTGGCCCAGTGGTGGCCCAATGGTGGCCCAGTGGTGGCCCAGTGGTGGCCCAGTGGTGGCCCAGTGGTGGCCCAGTGGTGGCCCAATGGTGGCCCAGTGGTGGCCCAGTGGTGGCCCAGTGGTAGCCCAGTGGTGGCCCAGTGGTGGCCCAGTGGTGGCCCAGTGGTGGCCCAGTGGTGGCCCAGTGGTGGCCCAGTGGTGGCCGAGTGGTTACTGACGCAACTTACGAGATGTAAGTCGTAGGTTTGAACAGAAACAGGCGCTTTACTTTGTGTAAATTATTTCATCAGCACTGCTCTCAAAACGGTGAAGGAAAACATTGTGACGAAATCGGCATGTCCTAGAACCAAAAATTCGAAGATATGTGACATCTACGGCCCACTCCCTCTTACAGAAAGGAGGCCTGTGTCCCAGCAGTGGGAACGTTATAGGCTGAATATGATGACCAAGCAAGCAGGGACGCTAAAGTATGATCGATCCTTTTAGTCATTGATAAGAACACCAACACCTCCCGTCCTCCGCCGCAGTAGGCGCTGCTTCCACTGTTAAGCTCGGTTGGTAACAGTAACGAAACATTACCCCTTCCACAAATAGACAATGTGTTTATTTCACAATGTCTATTGTTACCGGTAAGAACTTCACAAGTGTAAATTAAGGATGCTTATTATTGTCTCCGCTTTACCATTCCTATGACAATGGATGCTATTATTAAAGTATTTCCTGTGTAGGTACAAAGTCTCTCTGAACTGATATAATTATATGACCTTCCTTTTCTTTCCTTCTTTCATTTTGAAGATTTCTTACTAAAGTTCACGTAACAAATAGGGATAATTTATAAGTATAATGGAAATATTCGTATCCGAATATTTCTTTTTTAGATTCTATTTGAGAACCACTTCAAGTAGCTACCGCGTGACAATTTAAATTTTGCTCAAGTACAAATAAATGACCGCCGTTTCCCGTTCCAACACAAATTCTTATAATTCTTGTTTAAATACAGCTGTATTTTTTTTATCAAATGAGACTTTATTTTCCTTTTATTAAAAATATCCTCGCAAATTGTCACTCAAAAACCTCTTTAGGAAAATTGCGAGCTTGAGGTTTTGTGCCCCAATGAGAAAAAACCTCGAAACAAAGGGTAGCCACCGGGGGCTGAGGGGTGTGTGGCATGGGGGCGGGGCGAGGGGGCAGCGTGCTGCGAGGTAATCGACTTACTTCCGCTTCCGTTCTGCCCGTCTGATGGCCATGGTATTATAGGTTTACTTTTGAACCTGTCGCTGATGTCTTCGTACCTCTCTTTGTGTTGCTTTGTTCACGTAATTGTGTATCATGTCTAGTCAAGCTCTCGTTACGTATCATTAGTAATTTATGAAACAGTCTTTACCCTCACTCAAGTGTGTGTAATAATACGAATTTACACAGTAACTATTTGCGCGATGTACATAAACATTTAATGAGTTTATCCAACTAATATAAATGTCATTAGCAAATAATAAATAACTTGAAAATCAAGTAGAAGCTTTGAATTGAAACATTACAGCCTGACCTCAGTAAACAGAGTCAATTTATCGAGACGAATGTATGCGGAGCTCATTGCGCATGCAAAATGTTCTGTAAACACATAACTGAATAGTTTACAGCCTCGTTTGCATGTTACACGCGCTAAGATGGCCGCTTTTGGGCTACGACTCTGTTACGGCTTGGCTACGAGTCACTACGCCGTAGTACTGCTACGACGTAGCACTACTACGATGTTAATGTTATAATGTTGTATTTATGTGTGGCCGATTAATTCGGAGATCGTAAAGTTGTTGAATAGTTTAGATGTAACGTCTTACATCTATAGAGGAAACTATTCAACAACTTTAATTGTACTTCCTGTAATAAAAATAAATAGCCTCATTTATGGATGGGATATTTGTCTCGACTGAGCTTGGTCTCGAATTGGTATTGTGCAAAGTTTTATTCAGTAGCTATGTTAAAAAGAGCTCTTTACAAAGAGTTATTCCAATCAATTATTACACTAACTGATAATTGCATAACATTTTGTAAGTCAAATCCTTATAATTATTATCTAAAACTCGTTGGTTTTAGATAAGAATTATAAGGATTTGACTGAGGATTTGAACATGTGGAGAAGTAATGAATATATACGTTTATATATTCATTATTTCTCCGCATGTTTTAATCCTAAGCATCTTCCAGTGTTGCGGTAATGTAGCGTCAACAGACACTTAATGAAAAACTTAGCAGAAGATGTGATAACACCCTTTGTTAACGTTCTAACTGCTTCAGTAGTGAGACGAGAGGGTAGACCCCTGAGGTTAGCGGGGAGAGGGTGGAGGGAGGGGGCAACAGTATGGAATGTGTTAGGAATGAGTAATAAATCCAGGACGTACTAGTAGTTTCAAATTTATTAGTTACCAACTTAGATAGTGTTATAAGAATGATTAGTTTAAGTGCCCAGAGATAGCGAGAGATTTCAGACGTATTTATTTTATTCGCAAGTCGTCATTTCTCAGAAATTGAACATTTTGCTTTCAAATATTTCGTTTGTTTATAACTTCAACAATAGAAAATGATTAGTTAATTGTTTACGGCAGTTGGATTTGTGCTGTAAAGCGTAAATGGATGCTGACAGCAGTTAAAAGGTAAACCAAAAGGATTAAATGATTAAATAAAATGAAAATAAATCCAAACCAGACTTTTCAAACGCCACAATTTCTTCATCAGATTTGTCATTATAGGTTAGGCCGCATACAGACACAATAAAATCAATGACTCTGTTTTAATGCCCTGTATTTATCTGACCTTTTGGACAAAACTCCTTTAAATTCAAGAGTCTGCAAAACAAAAAAAAAATTACCTCAACATTTTGCTCAACCTGTAAATGAAATTCAAGAGCTCACGCTCAATATTAGTGCTTCTGACAAACACATCCGATAACTTCAGTATATAATAGGATATCCGGCAGTTACACTCGAGACGAGGGCAGTCTTGGAATGAACCATTCCAAAAAACCGTTGAGTTTCCGTCCAATCCCGGCGTCGTATCATTACGTCGCACAATGCGTCATGGTTCAGCTCTAAGTCCTGAAGCTTCAGCTATAAATTAAATGAAAGGCTCGCAATTGTGATGCAAATAGTAAGCAGGGTTGTGGAGGGGGGGGGGGGTCGTAGGCGCGCACTATAGCAGGGTTCTTTCATCCCGATAATGTGTGGTAAGATCGTAGAAGATAGAAATGGAAGCTATTAGTTTTATTAATTTAGTAAAGTAGTTCTAAGACCATTTCATTAGACTTATAGGAGAATTTTTTTTTATAAAATACGCAACCTAAATTCTCAGGTGTCAAACAATTCAGAAATCCCACAAAATTAACAGAAACTGTGCGAACGCACTCCCAGATTAATTAAACTATAATGAAGTAGTGTCGGAACAATCCCGGAATGTCGTGGGAAAGCACGTTACGGGATTGAAGCGACGCAAGTCACCGCCTGCCGCTGAGCGTAGCGACCGCAACGCCGTCGGTTGATTGCGACTCGTAGCGTCTTTGCTACGCCGTAGCCGCGTAGCCACGTAGCGGCTACGAAAGTCGTGACGTAATGAAATTGATGCAGCATTGTGAAATAGATTGCTATGCTTAGCTTTGCCTTGTGCAATACTGTTCCATACCTCTGTGGGGTTGTTTGTTATGCGGTATTCAAGTTAGATTTTGCCCGGATGATTTTGTAGTGGAAACTTTACATCATATTATTCAAACTGTGGTCTAAACTAAAGTTTGCTCGTAATTACGGTTTTTGTGGTGCTTTGCTAATTGAAGGCATTTCTAGACTAAACACTGGTAATTATAGCTTTTATAAAGTATACAAGAGACAACCGAATTTATACAAGAGAAAAGTTGAAACATTACTATAAGATAAAAGTAAAGTTAATAGTCCATTACTTAAACGAAACATATTGTAATCGTCTTCGATATAATTACGAGCAGACTTATTTATTATTCGACTTTTCATTAAGTTTAAGAATTACGTTGAATCATTAATTGTGTTTCAAAGAGATAGATGTGGTACGATTTACATACAATTTGTTCTTTGTAAATTAAATAAATGTTAACTTACATTTATTTCGTTAATCACACAGAACCTTTAAAAGGTGTCGAATTTTATGTTGTTCAATTTCGCTGAAATTAAATAATCAAAATAAATAACATTTGCTTGTTTAAAAGATAAAAGTGCAAAACATAAAATGTATATATTGGCAGTTGATTGATTTGCATACCGTACGTAGCATATAAGTACTGGATTAAATATTGATGTTTATTTACTCTTATGCACATCACACAATTTACATTAGATTGATTATATGTTGGTTTTCGTACATCAACCTGTCCGGGCACTACTAAATACAATCTTGGTTTGCTCTTGAAATTGTATTAATTTATGAATTGCCTAATAACATCTTTATTTGTCACCTCATCAACATCATCATTTCAGCCGAAAAACGTCCACTGCTGGACATAGGTCTCCCCCAGGCTCCTCCACTTCGACCGGTATGTGCTTCCCACATCCAGCGGATTCCCACGCGGCCTTCACAAGGTCATGATCCACCTTGTTCGAGGCCTTCCCAGTCTACGTCTTCCGGTACGCGGTCGCCAATCAAGAACCTTTCGGTCCCATCGACCATCTGTTCTGCGAGCAATGTGCCCTGCCCACTGTCACTTAAGTTTGGCAATTCTTCGGGCTATGTCGGTGCCTTGGTTCTCCTGCGGATCTCTTCATATCTGATTCGATCGCGTAGGGAAGCTGCGGGCATAGCACTCTATATTGCCCTTTGTGACTTTAAGCCTTCTGATAAAGCCCATCGTGAGCGACGACGTTTCTGTACCATAGGTCATCACTGGCAACACACACTGGTCAAAGACTTTCATCTTGAGACACTGCGGTATTTGGGACGAGAAGATATTGCGAAGCCTCCCGAACGCTGCCTAGCCGAGTCTCATTCGACGATTGACCTCTTTCTCGAAGTTGGACCTATCTAACTGGACAGTTTGTCCTAGGTAAACGTAGTGATCCACAACTTCGAGTGTAGTACCTCCGATAGTCATGAGAGTGGGTGTTACATGGGCATTTGACATGACCTTTATCTTGTCCATGTTCATTTTTAGACCTACTCTTTCGGAAGCTCTACTGAGGTCATCAAGCATTATACTGAGGTCGTCCATGGTCTCAGCCGCGTCCTTGATGTGGTCCGTACTAAAACGGCCAAGGTAGCTTTTCAAGGACTTAGAGATCCGTCTATTGAGCTGTCGGTACTTTAGCACGTCGTCTGAAGACTGAAGGGTTATTTCAACCCCTCTCTTCGGACTTCAGTTATCCCTACTATACCCCATCCTAACCTGCTCAATTCTTCCTTGAGTTCGGTAATCTTCTCGTCAGTCCGGAGTGTACGCGTGTTGTAAGTTGCCAGGTTCAGTTTTCATTTGTTGTGGTAGCCACATCTCTTCCGGAGATTCTTAGCACCCCTTGCTTCACCGTACCCTTGGCCGCTACCGTTGCCAAGGGTAGGCGGGCCGCCAGGTACTAGGGGCCGTTTTGCAGGGCTGCTTGTCATTTTTGGGGGGTTTATGCCATAATCGCCACGCGTGGCAGGCGGGTTGGCGATCGCAGTAAGGTGGTAAAATGCATAGAAAAGGCCGCTGCCCATTCTCTAGGAGGTTCCTTAATCGCCTTCTACGATACCTACGGGAAGAAATGGGATGGTGCTATTCTTTTACGCCCGGCACCACACGGAACTTAATTTTCACCTACAATTTTGCAAACAAATAATTCTTATTATGAAAATAATTTTGAATATAAATAAGTAGAAGGACCAAAATTCAAAAAAAACCTCTATAAGATGTTTTAAAATAAAAAATTCTGCTCTAAGAATAGAAATAATCAAATCAAAAAGCTTCAAAAATTGGCATTCACTGGTACGTTTTCCGATCCATTTGTTTACATATTCAACAAATACTTTAGAACAGATTATAGGTACGCCAGTGAATAAACGTATGATGGGGACATCATACGTCAACCTTGATCAGGATATCAAGGTAGACAGAGGTGTACAATCTTGCATCGATGGTCGTGTTTAGTTTGTTGTAAGATAGGATGAATGTATTGTTCACACGTTCATATTTTCAACACTACTTGACTGAAAAGATTTTTCTGCCCTGAAATATATTTATGTCATCTCGGCAAGATCCCAAGCCGCTGGATAAAGAGCTTTAAAGTACAGTACGCACCGCGGGTGGTACTCCGGGCGGCGCGCGGCGGGGTCAATGCCTGCCGCTAAGCTTCGCCCTTTCCCAGTTACACGCACTATCTAACCTCAGGCTTTTAAGCGGCCCTAGTTAGTGTAGAGAAAATAATAGTCATTGCTTCGTAAAAGGTACTGTTTTTACGAGTAATATCTGGTTATCTCTAAAACCGATCTCACTAATAGTTACTTATGAAAACGCTTAATGACGATGTATTATCTATTGCTAGGGTTGAATTACGATTGAGCAGAAAATTAGATTGTCATTTAATAATGATTTAAGAATTTTTACATTAGTTGCTAATCACTCGTACGAATTAATATAGGTGTTGACCATTTCGTTACAATTTTTAATCAAGATGTTTTGTTGCTTACAACATACTGTAGACGGACTTTACTGAGTGTCACATGAGCTCCGGCACACAGCTCCATTAAGTGGTAACCCCTCCAAAAGACACGTGCGTTCAAATCCGTGCTAGACCCAAGTTACTTTTTGTATTTTGCAAAAATATTTTATTATAATTACTGTTTTGTTTTAGTGAATATAGTTAACATTTACGAGGAATTACTCAGGAGGTTACAAGATCACTTGCCGTGCATTAGATTGGAGGTTCGAATCCTGGGCACGCAATGAGCTTTTAGTCATGCAATGTTTTTTTTTAGTATAAAGTATTTTTATATTTAGGTATAAGTAGTAATATTTATAAAGAATTTAATATTTTAATCATAATTTCAAAATATTTATTATTGCTTTAATTTAACACAACTTCGATGTTATTTTACTACATTTTTTACAATTTGATTTGATAATTTACAGATTACTTATTATAGATATTTTGCCAACTGACACAAACGGGTCCCTAGGCAAGTGACATCCTTGAACACAAACGATAAAATAGGAAGCGCTTCAAATATTTTAGATTGACATAAACTAAATGTCTAACTAACTAACGTGGTGCGGGTTGTTCGAAAGAGATACCGCGGCCCCTGGCACACAGGCAACTGAGGGAACACGGGTGGGTTTTAGTCAGTAAAAGTCTAACACGCCCTCCTGCTCCACCCAGAGCGGGAGAAGTTATTTGATGATTTCCCACCCAAAAAAAAAAACGAACGTGATCCGTCATGTCATCTCTGCATACAGACGTTATAAGTGAACTTATACATCAAACGTTGTAGTTATATCTTGAGGGTAGGGATTAATTTTATAAAGAAAAGGTAAGTAAGTTAAATTAATGGATACCCTCAAATAACATAGTTTATCCATTAGACAGAGACCTAAAAATAAAGTGACTCGGACGATATTGCATAACAACTTCATCGCTGTTGATATGGGCTCGCTGGCTACTTCGTCAAACTAGCCAGCGAGCCCATATCATCGTCATGAGTATCTGTAGATTATTCGTAACTAATTCAATGTGGTAGCAGTGTAACATTTTAAAACTTAAGGAGTTCGCACATACCGACGCTGTGTGTACATGACCTTAGACTCCTCGAACCTCATCTAATGAAGTAGTTAGTGCGGTTCAAGTTCTGCTCAGGCGCCGTTACATGTGAACGCCACATTAAACCGACGGGCGATGTATAGACGCCTCGTTATACTTAATGTAAGGGTTATCATTGCCATATTGTCATATTTCACCTTGTGATATATTATTATAGCGTGGCATATTATGCCACCTATAAATTTTCGGGTTTGTTTATACTTAGTTTCCATCATTTAAACTAGCTGTGCAAGCACTTGGTAGGTGATAGAATCGAGTGGACTACTTAGCAATCAAATGGGCTACATTGATTATTCAGAAAATTTCGAAACTATTGTGGATGAAGTTAGCTGCAAAAGCTGGAAAAAAGACACAGTATCTAGTGTGTCAAAAATAATATGCATTACGAGTTTCAAATTTTTACAACAAATCAAGCACGTGACTACAAATCAAGCACGTGACTACAAATCGAGTAACGTAATTGAGTAGCCTGTGCCTCCTTTGTACGCCAGAGTGTTCGCGTGGATGGCTCGCCTAACGAAGCAGAACTCTTTGATATCCATCAGCTATCAGCAGTGATTTGTTCACCTGAACTGGCCTCGTTATCTTCATGTCACAGACTCCGTAATTACTCACTGAAGTTATTATTTTTTAGAGTTATATAAATATTGAAATAAATATCTATCTGTTACGTTCTCGTGTATATAGTTTATGGTTTCAATGACACTGTGTCAAATTTTATTTTCGCTAAAAGGTGGCTAAAGTTTGTCACCTGATACCTAAACAAGTTTTGGCTTCTGAACTTCATCACATACCCGCGTCACCGTACTACTCGTAGTAACACGTCAGTAATCCCCTTTTAATTAGTGACCCGCGCCCCCTACCCCCGAGTGTAACGCGGGAAGACACTGACGGCTACAACTTTTACCAGGCCGTTACACCCCCCCCCCCCCCACCCCACGAACTTGAGCTACTACTGACCTTGTGGGAGAGGGGGATGGGGGTTAGTGGTCAGCGGGACATTAATATCTATCCCTTTGTTGTGGACGCTTTTTAATCGTGAGTGATGTTTGTTGACAAGGAGACGTTGTTTAGATGAGATTGGGTGCGATGTTATGCTAATTTAGAGGCTGTGACTTCGGTAAGTTGGGGGTCATTGTTGTTTGTGAGTGTGACCTATTTACAAATGTAGGTTGTGTATTATAATAGGTGACCAATCAACATTAAACTTAGAACTAAAAGTAGCCATAATAACAAAGAATGTTTACGACCGTTCATTTGTGTCAATCTTTTACCGAGAACTGTGAAGCTAGTTCCAGAATCAACAACAAGTCAACAACTGTTGAAATATGACACAAAATATCAAACTCTCCGATACGATTTGAAGATGTTTCAACTTGAATAGACAATAAGCTTCATTATAAGGGTATACCGTAGATGGAAGTAGTAAATTTGAGTGGATTTTAGTAGGTCAGTGAGATAGTTGTAGGCGCACGCTTTGATTGTTACGACCTCCCTAATATTAATACTATTGTTTACTACGTAGTGTTATGGTCATAACTTGCTATTAATATAAGATAGAACAACAACTATGAGTCAGTCTCTGACATAAGTTCTATAGTTCGTTGTTTCCTCACTTAATTGACACTAAAACGAGGTAAGTTTTTAAAGGTTTATAATGTCATTTTTTTTTAATGAATAATGTGTGAGACGTGTTCAATTTGCGTTTGACTTTTTATACTGCAAAGACACGAGAGCAGCGGTGGCCCAGTAGAATCGACCGGGACGTACGAGTTGCAGGTCATAGGTGTGAACACAGGCAGGCAGGTTATTTCGTGTACCTAAATTTTTTCTTCACCACTGCTCTTAAAACAGTGAAGGAAAACATCGTGAGGATATTGGCATGACCTAGAACTAAAAATTCGAAGACATGTGACATCCATAAACCCACACCGGGCCCGCGTGGCGGGTTACAGGCACGACCCACTCCCTCTCACAGAAAGGAAGCATGTGCCCCAGCAGTGATAACATTATAGGCTGATGATTTGTGTACTAAAGGTCAAATATTGGATCAATATAAAAAGTGCTCGCCATCTCCAGCTTTAAAAATAAACAAAAACTAGGAATACTGTCCCAGTGTTCTGCTAATTATAATATAAATATATTATAAAAGAGGTAGCAATATGAAGAGATAAAGAGAAACACAAAGGCGGTCGGTAACACCACAACTCCACGAGACGGAGCCATTTCCCTTTTTAATCGAAGCTTTAATATTTACGAGCCTGAATTATTTCACTCTCATTTTCGGAATACGTTCTTAATCGCTGTCCGTTTGCCATGAGACCGAAACAATTACAGTTAAAAAGGTAGAAAGAATATTATTATGATAAATAGCAGTACCTTCGCTCACATATCAAGTTGGCAAAGGTATTTAAACTAACGACTTTTCTTCTACAACTCTTGAAAACAGAAAAACAAACGCTGGTCTAAATTTGTTTGCACGGAAAATGTATTTTTTTTTGCAGTTTAGAAATTATTAGTTGCTATGGTAATGAGAGAAGAACGGAGAAGTTTCTTCTCAATTACGAAGCAACTGTCCAGGCCCGAGTTTCTACTATCATAGACATACACTATCATATACTTGACTGAACAAGTAGAAAATCTTATACCCTATACCAGAAACAGTTTCTTAGTTGTAACACGAGTCTACAGAACAATTGATCGCCATAATATGTAGTTTGTGTTGTAACATATTCTGGTCCATCTGTGAACAAGTTCGGCGGAATTAGATAAGTTGTGGACGCGTACGAACACTCATTAGTGCCGTCTGGACGATACTGACAGACTGACAAACTGACGACTAACGGAGAAGTCCGGCGGTGAATACAAACTTGATACAAGCAATCGTATATAAATGACGTGTTAGGAAACACCGAACTCATCTAGTTTTAAATGATAAGTTATTTTTGACGCGTATAAGTGTTTCATTGAACCAATTTACAGAACTAAATATCATTTATCATTTAGCCAATAGCATACTACTGCTGGGGCACAGGCTTTCTGTGAGAGGGAGCGGGCCGCGGTTATTCACCACACGGGCACAGTGCGGGATGCCAGATATCTTCAAAATTTGAGGAAAACAAAGGCTTGCTGATAAATAAAACAGTAAACCTTTTTTTCCTCAAATTTCCATGTAAATCCAAATGGCATGGGTGTTCCAGTGTTAGTAATACTTTATATTACTTTCCTAGAAATGTCAAAATTAAAAATAAGCAAAAGGCAGTTGTTAAAAAATCCGGCCAAGTGTGAGTTGGACTCGCACACGAAGGTTACCACCGTAAAATATTTAATAACACTACATAAAAAAAATACAACTCTTTAATTTAAACTTTTTTTTTTTTGTTATAGCGGCAATAGAAATATATAATCTGTGAAAATTTGAGCTGTCTCTATTACGAATCATAAGATACAGATGACAGGTGACAGATAGACGGACGGATGGTCAGACGGACACTGGAGGATTATTATAGAGATCTTTTAGCGCCCTTTCGGCACGGAAACCTAAAAAGAATACCATTTCATTTATCTGTTTCCAGTTAGAAACCTCAACTTATATTTACTTTATTAATTGCGCGTTTTTCTTCATTATTTCCTGCACGTGCCCCTTTCCCTAGAACTGGAAATTTTTGAATTTTTTTCGAACAATTCTGTTGAAGGGCTTTAGTTACCTCGGCACGTGTTACATATACTTTGTGGGTTAAAGTTTTCGATAGAAATAGACTCCTATTTCTTATGGAAATGTTTCAAGAAACTTTTTTTGTTAATTGTACCTACATAGGGATTTAGAAAAAAAGTTATACGTTACCAAATTGTTATGGTGTACTAGAAAAGGCTTGCGTCCCTAAAATAAGTAGATTTTGCAAGACTGATTATTTTTAGAATGGATATTATAAAAAAAAAAAACTAGTTTCCTACCTGTGACTTCCGACCGCGTGGGAGTCAACTATTAGTAGGTACCATAAAACATCTTATTTAAAGATTTATTTATTGCAGCTGGCAAAAAGTTAGTACTCTGCGGTAATGCTTACAATGTGGGTATTTACTCTTTGAAAAGTACTTCAAATTAAATTATACCATAAATAGTTACTGTTTAGAAGTCTGAAATATATTCATTCTCTAAGAGCCATTATTAGTCTTATTTTACTGAAATAAGTATCTCTACGCGCACAAAGGTTAAGTATAATTTCAAGACTTTTGTTTAAATTGAGATGTAGTGCTGTAAAAGTGCACCTTTATTCTCTTTGGGCTCTTGACAGATCACCCATTATTATATTCTGTTACGAGTACATTATAGCCCCAAAAAATATAGTCAACAAATGAAATATTGATTATAACGGCTTTAACCCAGTTGGCTGTCATGTTATAAGTACACTCATCTGTTTAGTCTACTTTAAAGAGCTGTGATATTCTGTCAAAGATACCTTTGTCAGGACCAACTATCTCGGCATCTAATACTATAAAACTTCTTTGTCTTTTCAATCTAGATGCAACCGATGTTTATTTCCTCAAAGTTCTTAGGCACAAACACAAACATACAATATCATACAGAGAAGTACTGGTAAGTTAAGTCGGTAGTTCAGGGAAGTGCAGCGGCAGTGGAGTCTGTGTGTTTGTACTTCACGCCTTTGCTTTATCATTCAAAATAGCTCTGTAAGTTACGTGAGATGAAATAATATGGAGAACGTTTATAATATGTACATTCATTTGAGTACATGGAATAGGCTTGATCTGGTACATAGCCTACATTTTACGTTACGTTTGTACAAATACATCGCCACCAATAATAAAGATGGGCAAGCCACGATAGCAGCGGTAAGTCCCCTCTTTGAGGAGTGACTTGAGAGGCGGCACGGCGTCCTCACCTTCCACCTGATGCAGGTCCTCACCGGACATGGTTGTTTCGGGAGGTTCCTGTTTCGAATAAGGCGGGACGACACGCCCGGGTGTTTCCACTGCGAAGATCGCCCTGACGACACAGTGAAGCATACGGTAGAGGTCTGCCCGGCTTGAGCGGAGCACCGCCGTGTCCTTGTGGAGGCGATTGGCGGCGGCAATCTCTCGCGTCCGACCCTGGTCCAGGCCATGGCACGGAGCGAGAATGCATGGGTAGCCGTCACCTCCTTCTGCGAAGCAGTAATGCTCGCGAAGAGGGACGCGGCGCACGTGAGGGAGAGGCAGTATATGCGCCCTCACGGCCGTAGCCGCCGCGGGACACGCCCTGGGCATCCGGAATCCCAGGCTGATTCCCGGTCACCGTAGGCGCGGGCTTGCGGACGGTGAGTAATGGGTAGCTCGCTGTCTGGTAAGGACCAAGCCCGGGTCGACGGCGCGTTGTGTTCCACGCGTGCCTCAAAGAGATGTCAGCACGAACTGGTGGGGTCCGCAAGGGCCGATGCCTGCCAGGAGTGCGGGTTGTTCGAAAGAGATACCGCGGCCCCTGGCACACAGGCAACTGAGGGAACACGGGTGGGTTTTATAAATAAAACCCACCCGTGTTCCTTCAGTTGCCTGTGTCAGACTTTGACTGACTAAAGTCAGTCAAAGTCTGACACGCCCTCCTGCTCCACCCAGAGCGGGAGAAGTTATTTGATGATTTCCCACCCAAAAATAATAATAATTATAAACAAGAAAGATAATTTCAATAATCAATCGAATGAAAGCCTAAACACATGATGTGTATTTGAGAAGTTTTCCATTTCGACAACAAAGAATTACCTTTTAACAAAATAAATGTTTTCTATATTGTTATAACTAAACTAAACTATACACGCACAAGCCACAAAATTCGTTCATTTTTGACGAAGATTTGTCATGTTTATAGCCGAACTTATATGAGAGCACGTGTACGGGGACATTTGTCTCAAGTACGTAGTGACGTGCCGTGATCCCGGCCGTCCCGCGGGATCCCGCGCTTACACCTCACTACTTCTCCACACTTCGACAACTATCCCTCTCTAGAGCCACCGACATTTTTTCACACATTTTCCATACTATGAGGTGAGAAATCTTTTCAGAAAGAAATAAATCCTACGTTATTTCGCGTGAAAAGACCTTTAAAAGTGTTGAATATGAAATATGAGTAGATTTTAGTTTCTTAAGCAGGTACCTATTTATGTGATTTTGATGGATCATCACTATGCGAGAGGGTTTTATTATCACCATACTTAAAGTAAAAATAAGTAAGTAAGTAGAATCTTAAGTAGAATCTTTTATAAAAAATAAATTAAAATAAAATAAAACCTTTTTATTTCGGACTGAAAAATAATCCATAGATGTTAGTAGAGTACAACGTATGAAACTAGTGTTAGTATATTATACAATTATTTACATCCTAATGTGGGTATTAACCCAGTGCTGGACGTACCGCGTGTCCAGCCTGTCCGCAATAACAGCCAGGATGCTGTTGGTGCTGACGCACAACCAGCCGAGCGCCGCGGCGCATCGCTTGCGGAGCACGGCGTGGAAGCCGTCAACGTGTGCGTCCGCGAACATGACCGACGCACTGCACCAGCGCGGCAGCCCCAACAACGCCCTAAACGCGTTGTTATATTGAACGCGTAGGGCGCTGAATGATTTTTGCGTATATTGAGCCCACAAGCAGCACGTGTATAACGATATACAATGCGCTCTGAACAGTGTAATTTTAACTTGAGCATTACAACGTTTAAACCTGTGGGCTATCATGTTCGCTCTGATCGACAGCGCCCTACGCTCCCTGTCCATGTCCTCATCGTCACGTAGGAGATCGGTGACTATGTGCCCAAGATATTTAAAATAGGTGACCACATTCATGGATGTTCCATTCAAAGTCACTGGAGGAATCTGATCTGGCCACTTGGTACCTGCTTTAAATACCATGAGCTCACTTTTTGACACATTATATTTGAGGCCATGACTAGCCGCGTACGTCTCACAGACATTAACTAGTTTCCTAAGTCCGCCGATCGTTGCGCTCAGCAGCACCATGTCATCTGCATAACTCAGATTATTTATACAAATATTATCTATGTGACAGCCGATATGCATGCTGCTGAGCTCACCGATCAGCGCATTTATATATCAATCAAACTTAAACTTTACAACTTGATTTTCTTGCATACTTACTAAGTTGATTATAATCACACGATCTGCATCAACAATCTGTCAGCCATTCAAGTATCCACAAATCGCGATATCGGGAATCGAACCCTCAAGCCATATTCTTGTTCTTGGCGTGTCGATGGCAAATATAATTTATTTCCTGTTTGCTCCAGAACTCAGCAACGCTAACACCATTGGCTGACGCAGACATCCTCACATGAACAGGTGACACGGCATGCGGCGCAAGATCAAAGGTGGAAGATCACTGTCTGCAGGGAGTGTAGAAGTCAAATACCCAGCCACTTCAGCATCCACATGAACCACGTTATCAAACTCAAACTCAAAGCATTTATTTCAAATAAACCAATTACAGGCACTTTTGAATTGTCAAGGTCGGTGAGATAGAAAGATGAAGCTAGTTGACGTGGCTATCGACGTGGGTGTGCAGTATTTTATTCAAAATACGTCTGTTGTAAACACAGATAGAGTAAACAGGAAGTATCTGGTTGCTCCACACGCTATATATAGTCGCGTGTCTGGGCTCCTGGGACAGATCGGCAACTACCCAAGCAGCACAAATAGCTGTATAGCCACTAGTTACTCCACTTATTCACACATACATATCTCTTACGGTGGAAACTACTGCTTTCGCCCTTTTGTCTTACATTTTGAAATTATTTCTCACTATGCGAATTGGAAATAACTTCGCCTCTCAGTTCTCGTAGCTCTTCGCTTCAATAAATATATTTCACAAGTTGTTTCAGTGTCGGAGCCGTCGTGATCCTGACTGTTCATATTGCTTTCTTTTAGAAATATTTTAGTATAGCAAACTAATATCGGGAATATTCTATACCTAATCCAGTGAAGTAATACTAAAATAGCTGAGTTTTATTATTTAACAGGTATTGTACTGAGCTGTTCGGAATATACCAACAACAAGCTCAAGGTTGACGCTAAATAATAAGTACTGCGTCTAATAAACATAAATTAGCGCTTACTTGCTTTTATTTTCGGAACACTAAAACACTTCAATTTGTAGTTTTCTCATAAAACCACGAATTTCTTACGTAATGCTAAAAAGGCAAAGAGTAACGTTTTTCTTGTTATTTAGATCACAAACTTTAAATGAAAAGTTGAACTCAACCAGTTTTTACTGACTAGAAAGTATTTAAGTTTATTTGTTTGTTGTAAAATGTCTGAATTTATTTCTCTTTTAGCAGATTACTTTATAACTAAAATGATTCGATTCTTCATGTTCGCTTCTTTGTCAAAAAGAGGTGTCAATACCCTTTATAACTTTTTTTTTTGGAAGTCACTCCGCTCGGCAACGGTGATTAAACCCGTGAGTATTCCCTTAAAAGTTTGGTTACTTACCAAACAGGCGATCAAACTATATGCTAGTAATACCAGCCAGTGGTTAGGTTTAGTCGTCAACAGTTAGTGCGCGTCTAGACGGTCACAATCATGACATAACGATCTAACCGGCGAGGTCATACGGTCACACAGATAGGCACACACGCCGCCGGCATCACTGCTCCCGAATACATTACCTAACACTACGGGAGTGTTAGGTAATATGTTTTCGTGACATTTTATTCATGTCTCAAAAAGTAATTGTTATACTCGTATTACTGAACGGTTCAAATACTAGATTTAATTACAGTTCTGGTCGAAGAAATTTTAGCACAGATGCCTTCTTTCACTGTGTGCCAGAGGAGTATACTTTAAGTTTAAAATTAAAGGTATTCATGGAAGTAACAGGTATAGGTAATTTATGAGCACGCCTGTCGTAAAACCTCCATAAGGTCATGAGGACTGCCGAGGTCATAAGATAATATATTTGGGACAAAGCAAAGTGAGTAATGTCCCCGCGAGACGAACCCTGCCGTGAGAGGAGAGAGGACACACTGATTACTCGCGAGGGAACTTATTAATTAGCTGCCTCGTGGTATGCCATCATGTTTTGTGCTCTTTTTTTGAGAGACTATCTGAAGCAAGTGAAGTAATTACCTACATGGTATGAACGTAAAAATAGACTCCTTTTACTTATTTCGTTTAAAGTATGCGTAGGATCTAACTTAACATTGTGAACGTAATCACAAGCCATCAATGCAATTATCAAGTTTGCTTAATTTTTTGGGAGAAAACTCTAATCTCAACACATTATGCGATTACCTTTGTAATAATTCACATAATAATCTTAATATTCTATTTTACTGTATTTGCTTTATCTTGGTATAAAAATATCACTCTATCGTAATAGATTAAACACTTTACTATCACTAGACAAGCGTACTCAGCGATCCTTCTTTCATTTCGTGTCACCTTGATCCGCAAAACGACCCTTAAAACGCACAGTCTTAGGCTGTTTTTCTCCTGTTTCTACTGATGTTTCCACCGGTTACACCTGAAACTAGGAAGTTAAAATGTCGTTAGCGACTGTTTCTTTCAAGAGCTTCGATACGGGGCTAAATAAATAGGCTTTCGATATTCGATGGAACATATTGTGCATATTCGACTACGTTATATTATGTGCTATAGTTTGTCAGCGTCGAGTAAAGACGGTATTATGTAATGTATCCGTTCACTCCGGAACGCGTGAAATATTGATGATGTGCGATTTGTTTCAGACTCATGATATTATTTTCCGTTTTTCGGGAAAATAGTGCTTTAACCCTGTTCCTATAAACAAAAAAGCTGTTTGTAAAACAACGCTTTATTCAAGATATTTTTTATTCGGCTTCTTTATTATCTTTTCTTTTTAACCGACTTCAAAAAGGAGGAGGTTATGTTCCCCGATTACTCGAAGATGGCTGGACCGATTTGGATTTTGATTTTTTTGTTTGAAAGGGTATACTTCCCAGGTGGTCCCATGATCATCAAGTCAGGATCTGATGATGGGATCCCGGAGAAATATAGAGAACTCTTCAAATTTGATAGGCACACAAAGCGATTTAGGTATTTTTTGGAAGAATACTTTCTCGTAGTGGTCTCATTTCGATTTGGTGAAGATTTGATGAAGAACTTTGGAGATAGGCAACGGAACTCCTCAATAAATGATAGCAAATGGACTGGGATTGCTGAAATCTCATCTCTGTCTATTGCTTACACCAGTTCATAACATAACATCACGCCGGTATGCTGTGAAGGGGTAAGCACATGTGCACCACTAAAAAGTGAAAAATAAAAACTTTTTTCAAAAAAAAACAACCGACTTCCAAAAAAACACTACAAAGTGAAAAATAACTTTAATTTCGGAAGGCGGTGGCAAAAAATTCAAATACAGCACCAAAGACACCGACTTCCGAAATTAAAGTTATTTTTCACTTTGTAGTGTTTTTTTGGAAGTCGGTTGTTTTTTTTTGAAAAAAGTTTTTTTGATACATGCGGGTCAATGTTCGCTTTGTTTAAACACCGTAGACAGCATTTTGACTTGGCCTTATCTACTTAAACAGTTTTCTAGAATCAGAAGCCTGTTAAGTAGACCTTAATAAGTGTGACTTGATAACTAAATGTGGCTTCAAAACAATGTATAGCTTTTTAGTTTAATTATTATCAAGTTTCCACAAATACCGAACGCCACACCTCGTTTGACCCATATTTAACTGCTGAACTAACGCCATTACATTTAACTGCAGTTTTGTCCCCTTTTTGTCCTTATTGATGTCCTAAATAATTCCCTTACCATCTGTATAATCGCAAGTCCGATGGTGTGCAGTCTTTCACCATAGCTAGCTCGATTACCTCATAACGACACGGTGTGCGAGCGCCATTTGTCAGACGCTAAAACTGCCGTACGCGTTTCCGCCAGCTCTGCCTATGTAGGCTAACGCATGGATTAATGATACATCCAGCTCATGAGCCGAAATGAGATCCATTTTCATTTGTGTTGGTGGCGGAGTAAAACTGGACTTCTGTAAGCCTATATGGTGTGTATAAAGGTACATCTTTGCTTGGGTCTGTAATTGCGTATGATCTTAAACCAAATATGATTGTTTTTTTTTTAAGTGATCTATTTCTAGCAATGAGTGGTTAGGTGCAGTCAGTGGCGTGCGCAGAGTTTTTAGACAGGGTAGACGGAAAAAATAACTTAATAACCGATTGCTGTACCTACACAACGTGCAACCTGTAATGCAATTAAATGAATCATATATACAAATACAAATCTTAAATACCTACATACTATAAATAGCTCACAACTAAAACAAATAAATCAAAATAAACAATGGCGTCGGAATTACAGTTTATTCCCGTTGTCCCCGTACACCGTGTCCCCGTCCTACGGGGACAGCGGTACTTCAATTAAATATTTAAAAATACTTCCCGTTGTCCCCGTACACTGTCCCCGTCCTACGGGGACAGCGGTACTTCAATTAAATATTTAAAAATACTTCCCGTTGTCCCCGTACACTGTCCCCGTTAATATAGTTTCATTTTATCTAATTTCTTATGATATAATAAACATTTCCTATAATGCACATTTGACATAATATTCATGTAGTATATTATTCATTTACTATAATATTCATAATCTCTAATAACTTTTTACTGTTTTTTTTTCTTCGCTTTATACCCTATACACCTACCACCCTCAACTATTGTAACCAGTAGAAATTGGATGCAATCTGGACTTTAGGGCACCCCGACTCGGACAGGTTAGGTTAGAAGGGGATGGCGGGGTCGTGTGAGCGAGCGAAGCGAGCGAATAGACCCCACCATCCCCTTCGTGGTTATTTTTTTATAAACCATCCAGAAGTAGGAGCCCCGCGAAGCGGGGCTCCGTCGACCAAGCCCACCCTCGACCATGCATTGAATATTTTAAGATTTGGTTAGGTGCCATTTGAGTTAGGTTAGAACTGTGACCATTAAACATGAAAATTAGGCTAAAAGAACATTAGGTCAAATATGCAGATTTAAGAGGACAACGACTCGTGAAAAGTTTACTTCCCGCTGTCCCCGTTAGCCGAATGTACGTTACGGGGACAACTGGAAATAAATTTAATCACGTCCCGCTGTCCCCGTGACGGGGATATGGCATACGGGGACAACGGGAATAAACGGGAATTACTCGGAATTTGAAAATAATACCACAAAAAAAATATGGTTGTTTATGTAGCGACAATGAAACTATGCTACTTTTTAAAATAGTCGCATAACCAACTTTGTTCGGAAAACTTAGGTAAGTTTCGTAATACGTCTCGTTGTAAAAAATCGTAAAAAGTCAGTGACTACCCTGTGCGGTTGTGTGCGTTATTTGTTACATTGTGTGCCACGTATGTATAGGACCGCACACACAATAAATCTGCATGACCACGAGAGCACACATGTATACTCGTATAAACATTGAGACGCGAATAGTTCGTGTCTCTCCCGAGGCACTCAGCGGCGCTAGTACATCGCAATGCAAAGTTGCGTCAAATTTTACGATCGAACGGGGTATTGTATCGATGATACTAACGATATGACCGACGCTCGACAGGTGGCGCTGATTTATGAATAACGATTTTTTGTTATGCTTATTATATACAAGTGTTACGGAAAGAGTATATACATACCAAGGGCACGGCTTCTTTGACTGATATCAAACGATATTGAAAGGGTTGTTTAATCTTATCTCTACATGTTCGAAAGTTATGAGAATTTTTAATACATCGATACCAGAAACCGAACTTTTTAAATTGAAGGAATTTGATTAAGGGTTATCGTGATATTGGCAAATAACGTGGAAAGTTATTGACCTACGTAGTTCGGTGACACGTTTGTTATGATTTGAATTTAAGAAACATGAAACTGAAAATTTGGTATCAATTCTTAGAGTATTTTATTTTGTGCTGAAACTATGTATAGTGATTCTATACCAGCTGTTATCTTTAGTGCTTAAGGATAGCAATAGGGTGTCTGTTACACCCTGTATATTAGTTTTATATATTTGTCTAATTTAGGTAAGGTAGGCAGTGTCTTACTGTCTTTATGGACTGCACGCCACTGGGTACATTATTGATGGTGAAATAAGTGTACTTATATTTGACTAGTTAGTAAAGCTCCATTGTGTTCTCATTTCATTCACATGAACATTGCGTAAGTTGAGGTTATGAATAAAGAGTTTTTAAACGTAGGTATTTTACCCATGGTGGGGTGTAAAGTCAAACTGTTAATATTAATCCTCGTAATATAAGTAGCTAAGGTGAATGTTCTCAGTTGAGAACAGTACAATATTTTATGTAAATAGTCCGCAGGTCATCGCAGTTGCTCGTGGCTCGTGGCCCGTGGCCCGTGACTCGTGGCTCGTTGCTCTATTGTTGTACACCACATAATGCTAACATTCCAACCTTCTCTTTTTTCTTTTAAACTCTACTTAACCCTTTGACTGCGGAGTGGGATTCCTATTGTTACTACACTAAAAAGGATTCGCCTTTTACTAGTTATCAAAGCGATGCTTGTGTTATACGAACTACTTGGTTCGCCATCTTGTAATGCGAGTAAGTAATGAACAAATTGGATTCCAACCTTATTAACTGAATTGTTTTTATACATTAAAAAGATACCTTTTTCTCGTGTGTATGTTATAAAGTGTATTAACGTCATGAGTTTGTAACTGCAGTCGGCTGTATATATCGTGTAACGTCACTGTACGGTCATTAAAACGCATTTCTGTCTCCTTGGCGTTTGATGTGTATACCTTGATAGGCAGTTGTGTTCATCAGCATGTATGAATCATATCGCGGCTGTAAACGAAGCGAGCACCGCCATATAACGTTTCTATGAGATGTAAAGGCAGCACGTGTCTGCAGCCTCCCTAATCTAACCTTAACATGTAATTCATCTCAAATTACTGGTCCCGGCGACCCCGATAAGTTATCTGTGTACGCCGGGTGGAGGTCAACGGATCGCTTTTTGTACGCTCGTCGCTTGCGTCAACAAGATTAATTGGTCGCGATATCGCGCCGCGGCACATTTTCACGCGACCGACTGTACCGCGTACAGGGTGCGATACAACTGCAGATACACGTCTCAGCAAATTGTTTTTAAAACTAAACCGTGTGAAACTCCATGAATATTTGAAGCGGTTCATGAATATAAATAAAATGATTTGTTTACGTTTTATTTCCAAGTCGTAACTTATAAAACTGCTGGCCTGATTTCGAAATGAAGGATTAATTAGTGAGTAACCCAAAGCTTTGTTACGCTGCTACGACGTAGCGTGCGTAGCGCTTGTGTGGCTCGTAGCGGCGTAGCAACAAAAGTGCGGTTGTGTGCACGCCGCAGTCATTCAAATGGGCGTTTCAAATAACCGCACGACGAGTAAACGTTACATTAATGAACGCTTGTCAATGTATTAAGTCACGTTGTGGGTTCACTCGCAAGTAGTAATTGACAACATATTGTGTGAGAGCTACTGTGGCTTGTTATAAATTTAAATACTTCAGCGCACAAAACCAGCTAATACCGCTTAATTTTGTGTTATTTTTCATAACAATATATTTTTTTATTATACTACTAAGGATCATTGGGCTGAAATAAATAGAACTCATAGCAACAGCGTTACGTCTAAAATTCCAGATATCTCGGTGATTGTTAACCTTTTTTTACCAAACTAGATCCGTCCTAATCTACAGTCCCTCTCCCTCACCCTTCGCCCACTTCTCCCTCTGGTCCTCACCAAAAGATAGCGTATCTCAGCATCGCGTCGAAAGTTGCGTCTTTTCATCACATCGAGCGTGTTTACGTAAAATGACGGCCTTCGGTTCAAACGTACCCACAATAGTGAGTAACATCGCCTAATCATGTGAAAATAGAATAATATACTCTGATATTAATTACTACGAGTAGTAGTCTTTATATGTATTATTAACCATCAAATGTAACGCGTGAATTGTTAACATAACGTACGTACGTGACGTACCTACTTTAGCATTTGTTAAAACCTCTGTTATTCTAAAGAGAAATTGATGCTACACTCATCACTTGGACTTGTGACTCTTCTGCAATTGGAAAATGGCAATGCAATGGTGACTACCAGGGCTTCAGCAGAAACGAACAGTCATCGAAAAGTGCCCTAACGAGCATGACTCGGGTACCAAGGGCCAACCAGTGATGCCACGATGACAACCTCACAACGTAAAGTCCTGTACTCAAAGGATCCTGACGGTTGTGAACCGATGAGGAAAATTGTCAAAATTGTGCGGCGACGCATACCGTGACGTCACTCAACTGGAAAAGTGTTTGTGCGTTCTTGTGTGTGTGTGTTTTTATTAATAGAATATGTTTTTGTAATAAGACGTGGTGTGTGTTTGTGTGACACATTTTAATGAAAATTTTCGAAATAAAATCAATCTGCCTAGCCTGTTCCCAACTGTGTTGGGGTCGGCTTCCAATGAAAACTGTTATATAATTTTATTGGTGTTGGTTTTTCTACAAATATTAATATTTGAGCTGGCAAGATTTCAGCGTTGCACAAAGTAATAGAATGTAGAAATATTCGATAGCGAAACTTCAACTTAATATGAATGAAGATTTAGAAATTTCTTCATTCATATTAAGTTGAAGTTTCGTTTTATTTACATTTCTACTGCGAACTGCCAGAGACGTTTATGAAGTAATATTTCAAGTGAAGACTTAAATATTATGAACAGCTCAATACAGTCCGTCTCTTAAAGTGAAATGAATTACTTTATGTTGAGTAATACCATTTCACTCACGTTTAATAGCTATCATCAATCATATGAATTAAAAGTTACCTTCGATGGTCAAGTCATAGCACGCTATAAACTATTCAAGCAGTTATCACTCCTAATTGAAGCGGTTAGTGTCTATTATCGCGTGACAGGACTTAATCCAACGTATCTGTTTGTGTCTAATGTAAACACTGGGAAGGATTATACAATCACTCAATCGAGCTCACGCAAAGTGCGAGAAGGAAATGTGTTTCGGTGAAGATAGGGTTGAAATTGCAATGTGTTGGTATGGACTGCTAATAATGATTAAAATATGAGTTGATCTGTGTGAGGGCGGCGGTAATGGACTGGGCTGCTGATGGATTAATTACTGAGGTGTGGAGATATTACTCTCGGCTTAATTCTAACAAAATGCGCAACCATTACTATTTACGATAATCACAGACGGAAGTAGAGAAAAGCTCACGCATTGTAGAACTATATTTTGTGATCATCATCATCATCATAATAATTTCAGCCGAAAGACGTCCACTGCTGGACATAGCAATCCCGCAAGCTCCACCACTTCGACTGGTTCTGTGCTTCCCACATCCAGCAGATTCCTGTGGTCTTCACAAGGTCATTGGTCCACCTTCTGGAAGGCCTTCCAACTCTACGTTTCTGGTACGCGGTCACCACTCCAGAACCTTTCGACCCCATCAGCCATTTGTTCTGCGAGCAATGTGCCCTGCCGACTGCCACTTAAGTTTGGCAATTCTTCGGGCTATGTCGGTTGCCTTGGTTCTCCTGCGTTTCTCTTCGTTCCTGATTCGATCACGTAGGGAAAAACTCCAAGCATAGCACATACCGTAGACTCCAAGCATAGCACATGATAGTCAATTACTTAGCGTATGTTAAGTGATGAGATATTTTGCAGATTTTCAGTTGTCCTGTCATCAAGATTGCAAGAGCATTCCTAAATTGTGTTTCTTAATTTGTAATAAAGTATTGTAATAAACTGAACAGACGCCAAGCAATTGAAACTTCTCTAAAATACACATATTTATTTTGAGATCGTGCGTCAGTATTAGTACCTGTCAGTGAGGGGCTGTACCGTCAGTATTAGTACCTGCTAGTAAGGGGCTGTACCGTCAGTATTAGTAACTGTCAGTGAGGGGCTGTACCGTCAGTATTAGTACCTGCCAGTGAGGGGCTGTACCGTCAAATCTCGGCGGCTAACACCCGCATCAAAGTATTTAATCCGCGCTCGACTTGCGGCTGCGTAATGAAAGAGCGACAAAGACCAAGAGGAATGGGCGCGGGATGGGGGGGGGGTAAGGAAACGGTAACGTAACAGTGATGGGCAGAAGGACCAGCACCACGCTGCTAAATAAAAGCGTCAATAGCACGATGTCTATATTTACCAATGAAAATGCTGAAGAGTTTGTTTGTTTGTTTGTACGAACGCGCTAATCTCTGGAACTACCAGCCGGATTTGAAACATTATCTGTGTGACCGCTTAGTTCTTGTAAGCCACCCTATGGGTTTAAAAGAGGTTTTCAACATACTTTAGAAAATGTACATAGGGAGTTATATATATATATGTTAAAACGTTAGTATTGAACTTAGATGTAGCAAATAAATCTTTTTTTTTTTGCCATGTCGCCATTTTAGTATGTGAATAATAACTGTGTGAAACATGGGTCGGTCGTTACTTTTGAATAAAGTTTAGTTCCTTTAGTTCGGAAACACGATTACTGACAAATGCTTGAACTGACAGGAGACACTAGACTGCATAGTCCTTAAAAGAGACCGGGACCTGTGTTTGTTTCGGTATTTCTTCTCAGACTAGTCGGTTAGGAAATACCAAACTTATCGAGTATTATATATATTATATTATATTAAATGCCTGCGATGTTGTAATGCAGGGCAAAAGCCTCTCTACCCTCTTTCCACGTCTCTAATCAAGTATTTAAACATATATATTTTTTTACGTAAAAAATGTTTTGAACCAGTCTACCTAAATAAACTACGGAACGGATTTGTAGGAAATTTAGCACACAGATAGTTTATACCTGGATTAATACATCGGATATTTTTGTCTCGGTAATACGTTCCCGTGGGATAATGTTCAACTTCTACACGGCGAAGTCGCCGGCAAAAGCGAGTAATTTATAAAGAACAGTTCAATAATGATTCAATCAAATATTGATCTCTTTTTGCACGACCTGATCGCGTCTTGTTTTGAGTTGTACTTCTGTACGATGTTATATGCGTACCCTAAGTTATTTTGGCAGCGACAATGAAGCGTCCCGCCTGCTCGTGATGTTGTCGTGAAAAAAGAAACTTTTTAACTTGTTCCCCGCCCGGCTGCCGCTTTGTTTGCCACCACCATTAAATAATGCCATTAATTACAATTTACCGTATTAATTTGTTGTGATGTCCTTGTTGTTTATTGAGTTTTTGTTTATATAAAAAAAAACATGGTTTTACTTTACATTGACATGTACCTTTTCATGTTAAATTGGTCGTGATAATTACGAAACCTCTGACCTTTTTCAAAATACTTCTGCATAAAATACCTGAGAACCGAACCATATTTGCAAATAAAGTATTATTTAAAATCGTTTTCAGAGAAATTTTGTAGTAATAAAGTTGTAACATTTGCTAAATTATCTTAGAAATGTTCAAACATAAATCCCAGCTACAACTATGTAAACTCAACACTAACTAAAAGCAAGCCAGGCTCTGCTAACAGCTCCGTATGCTCATTCTCGTAAACATTATTACGTTCTCTCTACAAAATTATGAAGGTGTTCGCATGAATTTACTTGCAGTTTTAATATTACCCTGTAGAGCCGGCTCTGGTAAGACTTGAAAAACGAATTTCTTTCCGTATAACGTCACGAGGAGAGTCGTTGACACGCAATATAAGATGGAACAGAAAGGCAATACAGAAGGGCTATTTTTATCATTACTTTTTACTAGGAGGCTGTGGATCTTCATCGTCACTTCCAAATAAGCATCACACTGACGTCACAAAAATCCTTAATCGTGCAAGCGGAGTTTACCGCGCAACTTGCATTTGTTATATCGTCCCGACATCAATCGTCGAGTTGCCCACCAGAGACAACACCCGTCTGGTCGGAGGATCCTCCTTTCCCGAGCTTGAGTGACATGAACATCAGGTTCTTCCTGCCAGGAAATTGCCTGTTCGAAATAGATAACGTGGCCCCTGGCGTATAGGCAACTGAAGGAACACGGGTGGGCTTTAGTCAAGAAAAGTCTGACACGCCCTCCCGCTCCACCCAGAGCGGGAAAAGTTATTTGTTGATTTCCGATCCTCAAAAAAAAAACACTCTTTATGCCTCTACAAAGCTACTATAAACAATCGCTACAGTAATAGTTAACAGGAAACGGTCTTAGAGGTGCATTACTGTTAAATATTATTTTTTTATCTATTAAAAATACCCACTTCGCTATAGTTAGATCTTTCTTTTTTGCAGGTTTACTGGATCTTGCTACCGCACATCAAAAAGTTAAACCTTCTGCACCTTTCCTTGCTGTTACCCAAATATTCCCGGGATTAATGTTGCAACATCTGGGTTCGTGTTCAGTCCCGGGCAGCCTCACCCAGTAGCCAGGGGCGCGGGGCCCGGGGCTCAGCAAGTAAGTCAGAGTGACGTGGTCAGCTCGGTCGAAGCCCGCTTTAATTTGGTCTCGTTTGCGCCGTGCCATGATATGCATATAAATGGCATGTTAAAATGCACATAATATTATTAAATATACATACATAGTATCAACTTTATGATGAGGGTTTTAATTAGTGCAGCAACTTAAATAGTAATGATATTTCTGTTCATTCCGTTTTGAAGTTAAATTTTAGTCTTCCTAAGCTAAAGTGTTATTTTAGTTTGTTTATTAAAATATTTTAATAAATACCTACTTCTATTTGTGCAACAAAGTGGGATTGCCGTTTTAGTTATGAGGTTTATATGTATATTTTCAAGCTCATGAGCTTTAAAAGTTGTTCATCGTTTTACATAATTATATTGACAAAAACCTAGGCGTTGGTTTAAGTAGAAGTCGGTATACCTAATTCACTTTTCCACAACAACAGAAGACAAACGATCTCATATAATGTGGAACGGAAACAGTCGGTCGGTATGTTAACTAGCGGTCAGCCCACAACTTCACAAGTCTAGCGAGCATATTCGAAGTTAATGAAGAATTCCCTCGAAGACGGAGCGCCTGCGATTAGCGCGCGCGTTTTTGTGCGCGTGACAAATGGCGGGCGGCGCTGCGCGGCGCGCTTGTTACTTATCGCTTAATTATAGCCTCGCATGCAGGAAGTATCGCTTTTTGTGAGGCTCTCCATTCTGCGGACGTTCCGCCGTCTGTTCGCGGGTAATCGTAGGCTTTCCTATTTAAAACGGAGTGATAATTGAGTGTGGGCTTGCGTTGTTTTATGCAGTATTTTACGCTATCTAGATCCAGACACACCTACTAGTGTGTGATGTCAAAATGACTGAGCGATTGATAGAGAAGCAAACTACTCGGGATCACTGCCATAATTATAGTTATTTTTGGGCCCAAATAAAAGTGACAAAAGTTATAATACAGTAAAATCTAGGCCCGTGTAACATAATCATACTACAGCTTAATAAATACATGATTTGTATTCTATGAAACAAGAGTTCGTAATCGTTAATAATACCAAAATCAAGTAGAATTACGAAATCCATACAAAGTAACCGGGATACAAGCAAATTCTCATTCTATAATACACATACATACTCATACTCAGCCTTTAACGTTCCTACTGCTGGGACGCAGACCTCCTCTCCGTGGGAGGGAGTGGGCCGTAATCCACCACGCGGGCCCAGTGCGGATTGGTAGATGTCACATGTCTGCGAATTGTTGGTTCTAGGACAGGTCAGTTTTCTCACGATGTTTTCCTTCACCGTTTGAGAGCAGTGGTGATGAAATTATTTACACAAAGTAATGCGCCTGGCTGGGTTCGAACGCACGACCTACGACTCGTAAATCGCGGCCGTTACCACTGGGCCACCACTGCTCGCTAATATACATAAAGTAATGTAATGGTAGACAAGTTATTTGTGAAAGTTCGTCAGTAAATCGGGCACGGGTTGGGAAATAATAATATATTCAAATAACGAGATGGGCTTCAAGTTGTTTCTCAAAGGAAACCTAATATGAACGCAATTGAAGGGAGGCTTTATTTGGTACTAGTGTCGACCTTCGCTCCATCTGCGAGAAAATTTTACATTTTCGGATCATCTCGGGAAATAGAACCTGCCCTGGAAAATACAGGTAAGGGTGACTAGGGTATCACTTTTCAAGAACAAAAGAAAGATATGGACATTGTTATGTTCTTGGTAAGTAACCAAACAACTTCTGTGTTAGGTTGGAATCAACCAAACAGACTCAATTCCCATTAGTGAGGATGGAATCACTTTCTGTCAGTTTATAACATCAAGATACAAACATATATTATTACGTATATGGTTGAGTGTTAACTTGTCTGATGCGGTGATGTCTTGTTGATGAGCAAAGTCTCTTGTTGGTAACTAAAGTTCTTAAAAGTCTTAATAACATTATGGAGGTTTTCACATATTTATAGGTATTCACAGTAATAATACGAGGACCACCTATGGCTTTATTATGTATGATTTTATGGAAACAAAGCCTTTTAGCAAAGGGTTTAGTTTAGCAGAATATCTTATAAATATTATTCTAAAAATTGCCGAAATTAACAGAATCCAGACGCATTCACAGCACAACCAGTTATTGCGTACATTTGTATAGAAAATGTAAAAAAAACTAACGTCATTCGTGAATTATATGGATGCGTGGAGCGCGCGCCGGGTTTCGCCATAAAACTTTGTGATTGTCAGCCTATTGCAACAAGGTAAGAATAAACAGAAGGGCCAATTGTGTCGTTATTAAATGATATCAATCTGTGATAGTACTTAGCATTCGCAACTTCCTACAATTGTGGTAAAACGGCTAATTATATAATAGAATGTCAACAGAGAAAAATTATTATCGACCTATTGCGCTCATACCAATCCTATCAAAAGTCTTTGAAAAAGTTGTTTACAAGAGAATCCTCTCTTTCCTAGACAAGTATAATATGCTTCCGAAACAGCAATATGGATTTAGAAAAAACAAATCCACCTCATTGGCAGCGTTTAACTTAGTCAAATCGGTCCTAAATAATATCAACTCGAAAGTTATAACTTCAGCTCTGTTTTTAGATCTTAGTAAAGCCTTCGATTTCGTAAATCACTCTATTCTCATTGATATGCTGAGTAAAATGGGATAAGAGATCCAGCCCTAGAATGGTCCAAATCTTATTTATCAAATAGAACTCAGATCACGAGAATCACAAAAGGAGACTGAAACGATTACATACAATCTTGGGCCTAGGTGTAAGAAGATGAAAGTGGTGTCAATTAATAGCTTATATATTATCAACCTTTCACTGAAAATTCTGCGGATTTTGTCAATCTGAGAACAGAGATATAAGAGATAAAGAGATTAAGTAAAAGTGAGGTTATGTTACAATCTATAACTAACAGCTGATTACTGAAGTGCAAAATGTGTTCTTTTGCACTAATAGTTATTATATTTACTAGAAAATGTTTGAAATATCCAATCCACAAGCCCGCGGTAAAATCCAAAATAACAATTCCAAGTCAAACGTGTGAGCGATCTTCGGTGTCCAAGGTGAAAGCAAGGGTCGTACAAGGTAGGCAGGGTCAGAATCCGTAAAATACAAAGCAGTGGTCGTGAAAAATGGCGAATAATCGGGAAAGCACTCAAAACGCATCGGAAAACACTAAACGAGTGAGCAAACAAGAACAGTCGGCAACTGTCTGTGTCAATGTCAGTCAGCTGTCATGTCAGTGACATAGACTAAAAATATAAGAGAGATTTGAATCGATATGAAATCGATAATCATTAATATTGGTTTTTCAGTAAGTAATTAATTGATATTTGATTTATTAATATGACCTCGTAAGTATATATAGTGCATTTAATTACTTTGAGTTAATTGTTTAGTGCAAAAGTTTTATTTTCGTAACTGTGTAATCGATTATTGAATCGATAATCTCACGAAAACTATCTTTCTCATATTTCTCCGCTTCCAGATTGAGAATTGAAGTGATTTTTCATATTCTTAGATAAAAAAATATGTCTAATTTTTTAGATCATATCTCAACTTATTACATTTGGGCCCACCGTTTTCAAATATTATCCACGACTTTAACTCGCAACCCCGACTAAATTACTTCGGAGTTCCACAGGGAAGCATATTAGGGCCACCACTATTCCTTGTGTACGTTAACGATCTCCCTCAAGCTATTGAACAGGATTGTGGTCTGTTGACTGATAATACAACGGTTATCCTTGATTGTAAAAATTTGAAACCATACGTGTCTGATATAAATAATACTTTGCATAAATTTATTACTTGGTTAGATAACAGCGCCTTAAAAGTTAACGTAGAAAAAATAAAAATAAATTTTAAACCCAGAAAAGTAAATTCAACCACTTTAAAATATCGCATAGAGATCAAATAGTAGAACAATTACATAAAACAAAATGCCTTGGTATAACACTTGAAGTACATTTCACCTGGAGGGAGCATGCAATGCATGCATGCATGTAATGCATTTTAAGTTGTGTTTTATTTTATTTAAATAGCAATTTTTATGTGTGTATCGTGTAATAGCAATTACCTATTTTTATTAAACTGTTGAGTTTATAAAGCTTAAAATTGACTTCTCTAATTTAATTAATTAATAATACTCTGTACCTACATTTGTGTAGAGATTTGCTTATCATGCTACTACTAGCATCTTACTTAAATATTTGCATGCCAATTTATGGCGAAATGTGTCATCGCACTAACAATTTATATACTAACCATCTTTTGTACCGCATTTACTGCAAATAAATAACTTTGACTATAACTTTGACATTTTACTTTTTTTATCATAAAAAATCTTTAAAACTAAATTAGTACACAGTAGAACTCCCTGTGTTGTGGCGTCCAGTAGACACTTGTATCTGGAGTCGGCAAATGCACATTGTTCTGGTGGTAAAAGTATCTGTAGTTCCTACTATACGTCAGGTGGACCGTCAGCCTGTTAAGCATAAATAACAATACGGGTGGTAAAATATTACGGTATCGGAGTACGGTTAGTGTATAACAAAAGGGAGTAGCGTATGTAAGGAGGATACATTAAATTGTACATGGTGATTACTGTATCGAGTGGATCTTCTTAACTCGTGTGCTGGGACTAACCTCTAGGGCTTGCTTAGGTAACCTATTGTGTAGGATGGCATTGTTCGCGTGAGCTCGGGTAAGCTCGGTTACACTCGACTACACTCGGCTCCCATACGGAGATTTTACGGTTTGTAAGTATATTTACTATAAAGACTGGCTCTATTCGTGCGATGATGTGCCATGTGGAGAGGAAAGACTAGAATTACAGAAGTTTTAAATAAAGTTGAGTCAAAAAACCTAATTCACTATTTATTTTTACTATTCATTTAATTTATTTCTCTCACAAAAGTACAAGTTTGATACATGGTATCTAGGTTACAGGCAAATTCAAAACTTTGTGAGACCTAGTATAATACAGTAATAGTGTAAGGGACATGTACTTAGCTTCAGAATCAATGAAAAGGGATAAGTCATATATTTTTATTTACCATAATTATAGAATATTACAAGAAAGTAGCTATGTAGTATGATATCAGTTGATTGTTACATTCTTTATTTTAACTTAAGAAGTTTACAAATAATACAAACCAAGAAAGACTAAAATATCTTGTATCTTATTTCCTGTTGTAAATAGGGTTTTAACACGGACATGTGAATTACCCTTTGAGGTAATATGTGAGGCTATGTCCTAAGTACTCACATGACTAGCCTAGCCTCAGTTAGGAAACATATCGACGGCGTACGCGGTGGCCATGAGTAAACGTGACGCCGTCGACCACAACATTATCCAAAACAATACCAATATCCTGCTGTGTCTGAAACCATTCTAGGAACATGATTACTTAGCTAGATAGTGGTTCAGCGTGAACAAAGCGTGACTTTATGTATCCTACTGTTAGGATTTTAGTAAACTCATTATAGAGTTGTACCTAGTGGATATAAAAAATGCGTTTTATATTTAACATAAATGCATTTCTTTTATCAAATACCGTTGTCTTGTTCGATTCACGTAACGGTCGGTGGACGACATGTGTTTTAGTTCCATTCAATGTTTGTGAGATTATTCAAACTTTCATTCCATACACTACCTTGCAAAACCTAAAGCTGATAGTTCAGTGCTTACACTACTATAATAATACTATACAATATTATAATTGTGAAAGTTTGTATTTTTGTTACTCAATCACGCAAAAACGGCTGAACGGATTTGAATGACATTTGGCACACAGTTAGATTATAACCTGGATTAACACAGGATATTTTTATCCTGGTTCTACGTGCCCTTGGCAATTTTCGAATACTACGCGGGCGAAGCCGCTGGCAATAGCTAGTGTGTAACTAAAATTAAGTCTATTTGAATTTTCACCAAGAAAAAACACAAGAATACATCAGGCACTCCGGGCTCTAAGGATCTCTAAAACCTTACGTGTAGGTACATATCCCAAAAATATTCAGCAAATTGTCGTCCATAGACGATAGCAGGTGGAACTCCTATAGAATACGATGCCGAAGTCAAGCTACGTTCCTGCGAGGACGTGACGATGCCGAGTACAGCGCGGTATTAGGATAATATCCTATGGCCGACGCGGACCGGCCTGGGCACGTGCTTACACGTCCTTATGAAGGCTGTGCCATAAATAATGTAACTGCGTTTATTTAGTTCTAGATATAAGTTTTGTTGACAATATCTACAAGTCAGTTGCGAATATTATTATGTATGACTTCGTTGGTTTGCTTGTGTGATAGTCCATAACGGTTTTTAATTGACGTGTCGGTCTAACTAACGTACTAACACTATGGCTAAATGGGTTTGTTTTGCTTTTAGTGTACAAAGAAAAGTAACTTATTTATTTGGTTTGAACGAAGTGACATGTATCATAAATGTTAATTGTTTGAAGTTTGGTTAGGTTTAAGCAAACACAATGCATGCACACAATTTTAAGTATTAGAATTACAGCTAGGTTAGTATGCTTTGCTTATTTTCACAGTATTATGTCTTATGGCGTTCTGCTGTGGGGATCGGCAGCGGACGTAGATTCAATTTTAATTTTACAAAAGAGGGCAATCCGCGCAATATATAAAATGAGGCCTCGCGAGTCTTTTAGAAACAAATTCAACGAAATTGATATACTAACTCTGCCTTCTCTTTATATTCTAGAAAATATCTTGTATGTTCGCAAAAACTTAGGTCTTTTCAAAAAAAGATGCGATTCCATAATCTAAATACACGCAGTAAAGATGAAATTGTGATTCCAAAATTTAGATTATCTAAAACTAGCAAGTCATTTCTAATAAACAGTATCCGCTTCTATAACAAGTTGCCAAAGTCGGTTATAGAACTTAGCGATGGAAAGTTTAAAACTCACATCAAACGTGTCCTTATCAAAAAAGCATATTATAAGATAAAAGACTACGTTGAAGACAGGGAAGTTTGGCTTCAATTCCTTCTGCACATGTGGCTTCCCTGGTACCTCATTAACAGCAAAACTGTGTGAAAGTCTATTAACTGCTACCAAATTGCAATGTTAATTTTTATTCTTTTAATTTTTTACAATGTCTGACATATTCTCGTCATTATTTGACATTATACATCAATTTTACTTTCGACTATTTATTATTAGTGATTGTCATCGAAATCATGTCACTTGGTTTAAATAGATTCATTTTATATAGGTAGACTCTTTTACATATTGTGAATGAGAGAACGTTGTAGGCCTTAGAGACTAGATTGGTAGACGTTTTTCTATTCTGTATTTTCATTGCTCTAAGTACCTGGTACTTATTGACAGGCCTGCACTGTCCTCCCATACCTATTAACACTGTAATTTGAAAACATTGTAAAAGCCAATTATTTTTAAAAGAGTAACCGTGGAGTTTCTTGCCGGCTCTTCTCCATAGGAAACGACAAATTGGAACCGTGCACCTTGCTTCTGACGTTTCATAAGTGCCCATGCAGGCTTATGTGAAATATAATATTTTGATTTTTGATTTTGAATTGACTTCGCCACTAAAGTTCTAAAGATCAGAATTCTCTGTTTGTGTTCCTTCAGAGTCGACTCAATCACTGTTTTTGTTATACTTCAGGTTGAACAACGATTTCAGTCGATTGTAATCGTAACGTGCGACCCGAGCAATAAATAGAAAGTGATTAAGTTAGAACCGTCGCGTAACAAGAGAGCCGGAATAACTAGGCTAGTATGGAGCTGTGGTGGTCGTGAATGACAGACACGCGAACTGCTCATATTTATGAGTTCGTGCGCCAGGAGCAACATAACTGTTGCATTTACTCACTTATCTTAATGTTGCACGATTCTATTTCTTATTTCCTAAATCAGTTTAAAGTGTAATAAAATTTCGAGAATTTTGTTTTATATTATTTATTATTATATGCATAGCGATAATGTTATTATATTGCAGGTTCATTGCTTTAATGAGCAAAGGGAGATGGCCGACGTTTTGTTTTTTTTTCCAGAAAACGTTAAAATTATTTTTTCTGCTAGTAATGTCAGGAACAGCCCTTGGAATATAATAACACATATATGTATCATACTCGTCGTATATTGAGTCGCTTTATTACCTATATGGCCTACTTTTTCTAAAGAAATACTTACTATACACTATCTCACGTTTTATTGGTAAAACTATAGCTTTTGCCAAGCAAACAAAACTAAGTGCCACTAACAACATTACATGAATTGACTCTTTTATTTAACACTGATTCAACTATCTCAAAGTAAACCGTAACCTCGATAAGAGAGAATACAAAACTCAGATAAGTACATGAGTACACAAGTACGCTGTGTTTGTGGCTTATAGGTGGGTAAGTAGTGATGTGTATGCGTGTCAGGATGTTTCACACTGTTTGTGAAAATATGCGTGTGAGAATTAGATCACTTATCTAGACTGGTTTATATTGCAACTAACTTCGTGTAGGTCTATAGGATATTAGTAGCAAATGGTAAAAGCTTTCACAAAGGAAAACAGTTCAAAAGCTTACGACGTGCAAAAAATAATGGACTTGTAATTTCCATTTTTAATTAAAAAGGTAAATGGAAAGAATTTTTTTATAAGCTATTTGCGCTTATGTCACTTGTGACAAAGCTCCTTTGTAAGAGCATTTTTCTAATCCTCTTGTCCGTTTGATCGGAAATGCTTTCTAGAATTAATTGTGACATAATCCAATTAAAGTAAACGCTTGAAACGAAACCAGTGCAGAAACATGATAAATGACTAAATTCAATGACACGGACAGTCTGTAGCGAAACGTGCCCAAGTCGACAACCTCACTGCCGCGCCCTGTCCCAGTAGGTGCACGCAAAAAGTGAATTAGTCACATGTGACGCGTGCCAGTGTGCGCAGCGTGCTCGCAGCGTGTTAGCGGCGTGTTAGCGGCGTGGCGTTCATTTACATGAAAGTGTCGGAGTGCCCGCTGACACGTCGCCACCATAACTCACGCATGTGAGAGATGGGAGGCTTATGTTTAGTACTGGGTTGCGGTTGGCTGATGACTAGGGAACTATGAAAAGTGGTTTTAGGAACCATCGTTGCGTTGCAAAGCTATCACTAACACATAACTGTGAATAATTTAGTAAAATGGTATTAGAAAACTGGTCTATAAATTTTATTATTACACAAAATTTGGATACAAAAGAATCTTATGACAAAATAATAATTGATAATAAGTAGTTGTGATTTATTAAGAGTACCTAGAGAATATTCGAAAACAAGACTTATTTCGTTATTTTTTATTTTATAGGCAGAATGAGCCCTTGTCAGTGACTGCATAACATTCAATGGAAAGTTTGCTCTCTGCAATCTAATTGCCATTCTAACTCTATACAATTATGTTCGTTTCATAGCGTTTGATATTAGTTTCGGAATTTAAAGAGCTGTTTTGTAAATACATGCAGAGGCTTATTAAGGAAAAGTTAGTAAAACATTGTACTTTATGAGCTTACGTCGCCATACCGAACAGTGTTTTAAGTACAATAGTGTCAAGGACTCGAACTCGTACGAATAATAATTTCTCAACTGTAATATCTCTGCAAAAAGTGACATTATAGGTCTATAAAGATGTAAGTTATGTACGAACGGAATGGATAGGCAATCTACAAAAGGTCGCGGAGAGCAGTTGTCACACATAAACGTGTAAATCTAAAGTCCAGCAGTGGAACTGTAGACTAGGTTAACAAAAAAACAAGATCAAAATTAGTTACAACACAATATTAGTCATATAAACATGTTGGAGCTAACAAAATTGTTGTTTACATAACTATAGTTATGAATGTTTGTGTGAATGTCTGACACAACACAACATTCATTCTATTGCAACAAATAGTACATACATTTAGCTATCGTACTGTTGAATAAAGAATCGATCGTGTTGCGAGACGTTAGTTTTACTTGTGGTCGTCAGCAGTAAGCAGTAAGTAACAAGCAAAGGTTAAGCACTGGCACACAATGTCGCCACTCGGCCCTTCACAGGGATGCCTCTAAAAACGGTACCGACCATTTGTTTTGTCCGTCTAGGGGTTAAGTTTAGGGCTTTACAGACCTTACCTATATATAGACTATATCTACTACGACATATACAATGGAAATTGTTCCATTGTATTCAAAACAAAAAACCTGAACTTCTCCGGAGGTGGTACATTAGGCTATTTTTGTAATGTTTTAGAGTGAATCTTCCGAATATTGTTGATTTATCTTTATTTGCTTTCCATTATGACAAGATTGACAAGGTCTTACAATGGCTATTTTGACCACTTAGACTAATATATAATTTCCTCCTCAAATACATGTCACGAAAAAAAAAAACATTTTAAAACTTATTACACCCCTCTCTCTGTTAAAAAGTAACAATAGTAAGAAGGTACGTGTGTAGAGTCATAGACAGAAAATACCTAATAAATATGTATGCTTAGAGGTCATAATACTTTGTTTTTCAATTATGCTTTACCACGGAAATAATGGGCAACTCAAAATAAAGTACTTATTCAGATTATGTTCGATGTATACGTTGAATACTTTAGACATGAACTTATAACGATGAGAGGCTGTTTGAGACAGATATGGATCCCCGTTCACGCCTATATTTGATTCCATACAGTTCTTGGAATAAGAAAATAATTGTATTTTGTTCAAAATTAAATATATGTTTCTGCTGAGGATTTCTCCAAACCATTACATTCCAGAATGGTATATCTGATGTTTCTGAACTCAATATTACTTTGCGACTTGATAATTAAACCCTTGTGTTTGTTGATCGCTCTTAGGCCTTTTCTATTATTGATTACTAATGGCTTGTTTCACCGCCACCAGACAAGTTCCCGTTAATATATTTGGCAGATAGTGCTGTCTGAATACTGACATTTAGGCCCTTTCAGTTAAATTCTATTCAAAATGTTTATTTGCACGAAAATACGTAGTTTACAAGGGAAGATCTTACAGCCTTAAAGTCATTGTATTCTGCCTGCAAGCAAGCGTGTAAATGTATATGTTTAAATGTCATACCCAATTATTTTTCAGATTATATTATTAGTACATTATTATTACACCGTTATGACATTATTGTTACATTATTATCACACATTATTATTATATACAAAACATTAACAATATATAAATTAATACTCTAATCAAATATTTGTATGTTCTAAAAATTCCTTAATACTATAGAAGCACTTTTTTGTAACCACTCTGACAATTTTTGACATAAGAAACTTTCCATGAGTTACATGGCAAAGCCCTCTTACCTAATTTACCTTCCTGATCCAGTTTACCTATCCATAGGTAATATGATCATTACCTTTGCTTGATGCTCGTGTTTGTTCTCCACCTCCTATAACTGTGACGTCACAAGCTTTTACCTATGTTATCAGTGGATTGAATCAGGACGTAAACCGATGTTATTGTATTTTATTACATTCTAGAAGGTCAGAAAGGTGAAAGTTGAGAGGATTGTGTTCGTCTTCGTCTGTTGTAGTAGCTGGCTACTGGTTATTTTTTTTTATAATGGCGGTATTTTCAATTAGCTATTAGTTTATTTTGACTAAAATTAACAGATTTTTTAAGATATTTGTGTTATCTTTTATATTGTAGAAAAACAACAAAGAAGATATAGTCGTTTTAATCTCACGCTGCCGACTATGCGCAGGCGCACCCAAAATGACTGACATAGTGGGCGCAAATGTCAAATTGCACTGGGACAGATGAACGGTTAACGTAACTAGCGAAATGTGGGTGAACTATTGGTACACCTCTGCCCCTTCTGCCCCACCCTTCGGGAAAACAAGGTGTGATGTTATGAAATATTTAAAAAATAACTATGTGAACCTTGCATCGAATTACGAGTACTTTTAACTTATAGAAAATTAAATTAAAAAGTAAATTTTTCGGTTATGTTGTTTTAGTGGTAATGAAAGTGTTTGTTAAATAAATATTATTATTAAAAATTAACCTGCATTTATAAATTATGTATTATCTGAAAGCTTTCAGTTTAAATATAGCATAAATGCTATATTTAAACTGAAAGCTTTCAGAAAAAAAAATAAAAATAAAAATGCAAATTAAGTTTATAATTGAAAACTGAAAAATTAAAAATAATATTAGAACTTAAGCCAAGTGTAAAGTAAACACGAACTACTGCAATAAATATTGAAGCAAAAACAAGGAATAGTTTTACATAAAGACGCGGGAGTGAGACGTCGAACTAAACTTCGCCGTACACTGCGCCTTGTGTTGGGCACTATTGAACGAGGTTGTTCAGCGAGCGCGCGATGTATCCGCAGTAATGGAGTGCGCTCGCTCACGCACGGCGCTTCCGACTCACATTACCGGGGCGGCACGCGACCATCGCTGTACGGGTGGCACTACTTTTCAAATTGATAACTGTGTTAGTGTTTTCTAGAACACAAAACTTTTCTACTTGTAGGTATACTTTAAATTGTTTAGATACCGCTATTACCTATACTTCAAATCCAAACATACTTCAAAATCAAAATTAAAATATTTTATTTCACATAAACCTGTATGGGCGCTTATGAAACGTCAGAAGCTAGGTGCATGGTACCAAATTTGTCGCTTCCTGTTGAGAAGAGCCGGCAAGAAACTCCACGGTTACTCTTATAAAAATAATTCACTTTTACAATGTTTTAAAATTACAGTGATAATAGGTATGGGAGGACAGTGCAGGCCTGTCAATAAGTACCAGGTAGAGGAAGAAAATATATATCATTTTCTATTATAATAAATAAAATAGAAAATCATCTACAAATCTAGTCTGCAAGACCTATAACGTTCTCTCATTCACAATATGTAAAATAATCTGCATAAATAAATTGAACCTATTTAAACCAAATGACATGATTTCCATGACAATCACTAATAAATAGTCGATATTATAATTGATTATCATTTCAGCCAAAAGACGTCCACTGCTGGACATAAGCCTCCCCCAAAAGGGGGTTTACCATAATCACCACGCGTGGCAAGTGGGTTGGCGATCGCAGTATGGTGGTAAAATGCATAGAGAACGCTGCTGCCCATTCTCTAGTAAGTCCCTTAGTCGCCTTCTGCCACACCCACGGGAAGAAATGGGGTGGTGCTTTACTTTTACGTACGTCCGAGAATATGTCAGACATTGTGAAAAATAAAAAGACTAAAAATTAACATTGTAATTTGGGAGCAGTTAATACAGTTTCACATAGTTATGCTGTTAATGAGGTACCAGAGAAGCCACATGTGCAGAAGAAATTAATGCCAAACTTCACTGTCTCCAACGTAGTCTTTTATCTTATAATATGCTTTTTAAATAAGGACACGTTTGACGTGAGTTTAAAACTTTCCATCGCTAAATTCTGTAACCGACTTTGGCAACTTGTTGTAGAAGCGGATACTGTTAATTAGAAGAGTACAAGACATTTTCTAAGGTATAAAGTGAAGGCAGAGTTAGTATAGCCATTTCGTTGAATTTGTTTCTAAGAGACTCGCGCATCCCCATTTTATAGATTGCGATTGCCCTCTTTTGTAAAATGAAAATTTAATCTACGTATACGTTGAACCTTACTGGTATACTTTACCAACCGCTGCCGATCCTCACAGTAAAGTATACCAACCGAGCTGTAGCAACATCAGTCTATTGCCTTATTTTTCTTACTGCGTAAGCAGCTGAGCTTAATCTACTTAAAAGAGCCCTAATGTGGGCACCCCATTGCTATTTTGAATCTAATGCTACTTGGGCCTGATAGTGTCTTTCATAAAATAGACAAGAAAAGGAAATCGAAAAACGTGTCCAAAATGTTTTTAAGACCTACTGGGCCATTAAAGAACATTTGACAAGTAGTCTTTCTATAATACTTAAAAGAAAATTCATCAACATGTGCATCCTGCCCGTACTAACCTACGGTACACAAAGTTGGTCACTTACTGAACAACAGAAGTCTAAACTCAACATTTGCCAACGTTCAATGAAGCGCAGCATAATAGGTGTCAAGTGTCCAGACCGAGTAAGACACACCACTCTGCGCTCCATATCTCAATTTGCGGATCTTGGAGAAAAAACAGCCAGGCTGCAGTGGGAGTAGCCGGACACGTCGCAAATAGTGCAGTTATTTTTACGTCCAGTGAGCGCGCTTGTGCGTGTCAGCCCTGAGTGGCGGCTGCACCCGACACCTACTATTTATAACTGCGCTTTGTTTCTCTTTACCAACATGAAACTGTTCGCTATCATGTTTACAATTTGTCTTGAGCTGTCTTTGGGCCTACTGTTCGAAGAGATTTGTGACTACGATAAACAAACATAGCAGTCACAGCACGTACACGTTTATTGTTTATCGAGTAAAACTACTCTATAAAAATTTAAATAATCATCAAGACTTAGCTACCGACAACACTCACTCCAATTTGTTCAAGATCTGATGCGTAGCAGTTGATCGCTACGTGCTATGACGGAGTAGCTGGCGTAGCAAACAGCTACGTCGTAGCAAATATGTTATGAGTGAAGGTGGAATGTGTGTCTATGTTCTGTGTGTGTCTTTATATCGTGTGTGTGTTTATTTACAAAAAATATAAATATAGTGTTATGCACTTATTTGAATACGAGTGTATTATGTTCAAACAAACTGTGATAACTTTTCCGATTATAGATAAAATATGAACTCAAATAAATCACCAGCCGCAGATTACATTCATACCGTGCTATCTATTGCAGCACACAAAACAACAATTTGAACCTACGTAATATAAAATAGTGCAATTTTTCAGTTGCCACGCCCGACCGCACGATTTAAACTAGAAACACACGGCGACACGACACGCGCGGCCACGCCCGTGACATGTAGTTACACTTGCACTAAACACCAAATAAAATAAATCAACAGCGGACACCACGCTAAACTATCTGTCACAGAAGTAATGTATTGCCGCGAAACTATCGCTTGCGAACGCTTCGGCGAGGTAACAATTTGAATTTATGTAGTTTAAACTGAAGCTATTCTTCACGAGGTGGAAACATACGAGCGTGCGGTTGACGCTGACGCGCTGTGTGTGTTCGCCTAAAATATAAAATGAATGAATCAGGCAATAGTGGATGGATATCATAAACAATAAATAAAGCGTATGAGTAGAGGTGTGTGTAGAGTTGAACTAAAAAAAACAAAAACCTCCTCGTGTGCCTGATTGCTGCTCGTTCCTTTCGAATACGTTCGGGGGAAAGGGCAGTCGTCAGGCCGGTGCATCCTGGGTACGGCCAATAGTCTCTCCATGTCGGAGAGGGTATTGACTGTGGCGAATTTCTGCATGGGGGGGAGCCTTACGCTCCTGGGTCGGTCGATTTAGACCACCCGACGGTCGTCCACTCCCCCCTCTGCTTACAGAGGGCGGGTTGATTGGGCGCAGGATGTCTCTCCGCAGAGAAACATGGGCGGCGCTCGTTGTGCACTTACCCTGCCAACGAGCTAGTAGCGGGGGATCTGGTTCCCCCGACTGCAACCGTCGAAATCGTAATCCGTGACGAGATCATGGTCATGTTTTATGACTCGGAACGGGACGAGGATCTTGGCTTGATCGCCTAGATCGCGAGGAAGATAACCTCTATAAAAAATTCCTCTAATACCAAGTTTTGGTGTGCGGCGAGGGTATGAATGGCTGAGGAGTAGTGTCATCTGCAACTTTATTGTTGCAGGTGGCGCATCAGTTCCGAGCGCACCCCCAGCCAGGGATCAGTGGACCCCCTGGTTGGGTTACAAATGTACACTTGCCTAGGGACAGGGGGTTACCCTAGGTGGACCTTTTATATCCCCCATACTCGTGGGAATCATATGGATACCGAAATAAAAAATAAAAAAAATGTCGATAGGTTGCCGATCGTATTGATCGAGTCGAGATCGAGTGTGGGTGCAATGTCGGATTCCGACACTACATCCGAGAAGATGGCGAGCGTGGCGAGCGTTAGCTCGGAGCGCTCTCGGGCTGAAGGGAGTATGGCTGAGCATCCCTCCAAAGGAAGGAGGAAGCGCTCGCCACGCTCCCTTAGCGAGGAAAACCTGCCGGCCCCTAAGGTGCCAACGGGCAGGAGTAGGCGAGGTCGCGCAATTAGCAGACCTTCTGCTCGTCTACCGAAGGGCGGTGTAAGGGATCGATCCGTGCCGGTGTCCCAGCCCAATACACCTGCTCCGGTGGAGCACGCGGAGAGCTTGGAGAGCGTGAACTCCGAGGCCACGATGTCGGACCTCAGCGATGGCTTACTGCTGGGGTCCAACAAGGCGGAGGCCAATGCTGCCAAGCGGGCGCAGCGCAAGGCCAGAGCGGCTGACGAGGTCGAAGTGCTGGCCCGTCAGCTGCGGGAGCGGCGCTCAGCCCGGTTGGCTGCCGGGGGGAGCGTTTCGGCGGTGGCGCTCAGTCGCCAAGTTCTGGACGGCGTGGGCGTCGTCCTTCAGGTTGCCACTAAATCGGGCAATCTGAAGGGCACGTTCACGCGTGCCCTGAAGGAGGCGGCCGACGGAATCAGGGAGGCAGTTGAGGTCCTCCAGAGTCGGTCAAGCACGGAGGAGACGGCGAAGCTGTGGGAAGAGAACCGCCGTCTCCAAGCCGAGTTGGAGGACCTCAAACGGCAGTTTGCCGCCCAGAGCGCAGCTCCTGCGACCACTGGATCGCCGTTTCCGCCGTCACCTCCATTGTCGACCCCATCATCGGCCGCTGCACTTGCGGATGCGGAGGTCGAGAAGATCGCTCGCATCTGCATGATGCAGTGCGGCAAGATGGTGTCGGCACGCATCGAGGCCATTGAGGAGAGGCTCCTCCCAGCCGAAACCTCCCGCCCTCCGCTCGCTGCGGACAAGCAGCGGTTGGCTGGATCCGCCAAACCGGGGTCAACGGTTGCGGCGGCTGAGCCGAACGGGTCCGGGAAGGGGGCCAGTAAGACAGCGAAGACCAAGTCTGCGCCCACTTCCCGGAAGGCTGCTCCCCCGGCGTCTACACATGGGCCCAATGCCCAGACTTCCGGTCCCCCGGCGACTGTTCCCGGGTCCTCCACGGAAGCCTGGACAACGGTCGTCAAGAGGGGCCGCAAGAAGAAGGCAGCGCCGCCCGCAACCGCAAAGGCACCTGCACCGGCCACAAATAAGACCCAGAGGCCGCCTAGGCAACGAGCCCCACGCTCCGCGGCTGTGGTGATTACACTGCAGCCCGGAGCCGTCGAAAGGGGCGTCTCGTATAAGGCGGTCCTATTGGAGGCGAAAGCTAAAGTCGCGTTCCCCGACCTTGGCACACCGTCCGGCTTCAGACTGAGGCCGGCGATTACGGGGGCGCGGCTGCTTGAGGTGTCGGGTGCCTCTTGCGGAGAAAAGGCGGACATACTGGCCGCCAAGTTGAGGGAGGTCCTCAACCCCGAGGACGTTCGAGTGTCCAGGCCGATGAAGACCGCTGAGCTGCGAGTCGACGGCCTGGACGACTCGACCACCTCGGCTGAGGTTGTGGCGGCCATCGCCCGAGTCGGCGGATGTCCGCCCGATGACATACGGGCGGGCGAAATCCGCACTGGCGCCTCCGGGCTCGGTGTGGTGTGGGTGCGTTGCCCGGTGGCGGCGGCCAATAAGGTCGCCGACGGTGGGCGGCTATTGGTGGGCTGGGTTGCAGCAAGAGTGAAGCTGCTGCAACCCAGGGCTTTGCGGTGCTACCGTTGCCTGGACATTGGGCATGTCCGGGCGGGTTGCACCGCCGAAATAGACCGCAGCGAGCAATGCTATCGCTGCGGTCAGCCCGGCCACAAATCGGCCCAGTGCTCCGCGACGCCAAACTGCAGCCTCTGTACAGCTGCAGGGAGGCCCGCTGGGCACAGAGCGGGTGGGAGAGCATGTAGCGCGCCCACCCAAAAAAAGAAGAGGAGAAGAGCCAAAGCTGCAGGGGGCTTGTTACCCCCCCCTCAGCCTGGGTGCCCTACGGCCGACTCCCGGCCTATTGATGGTGCGACGGAGGGAATGGACTGCGCTTAATGGCGCCTTACCATTTCCTCCAGGGCAACATCAACCACGCTGCCAGAGCTCAGGATCTATTGATCCAGAGCATGGCAGAGTGGTCGATTGACGTGGCTGTGGTCGCCGAGCCGTATTTTGTCCCCCCCAGGGGTAACTGGGTGGGAGATCTTGACGGCTCGGTGGCCATTATTGGCGGGGCTCTCGTCAACCCGTCCCGAGGTCACGGCTGGGTGGCCGCCCTCGCGGCCGGCATTGGCACTGTTGGGGCGTATTTTTCGCCCAACAAGAGCCTCGCCGACTTCGAGAACTTCCTTGTCGAGTTGGGGGCCGTCGTAGGCCGACTCCACCCTCGCCCCGTGCTGTTACTAGGGGATCTTAACGCCAAGTCTTCTGCGTGGGGATCCCCGGTGACCGATGCTAGGGGTGAGGCGCTGGAGGAGTGGGTGGTCACGACTGGCCTGGTCGTCTTAAACCGGGGCTCGGTACACACGTGCGTGCGGCAGCGGGGTGGTTCGATCGTAGACGTATCGTTCGCTAGCCCTGCTGTCGCGAGCCGTGTCCGCGACTGGCGTGTCGCCGTGGAGGTGGAGACGTTGTCGGATCACAGATATATCCGCTTCGACGTCTCCGCCCAGACCACCGGCGGCCGCAGTCCATCGGCCCCGCGAACGGACGGTCCGCGCTGGGCGCGTAAGCGCATCGACAGGGATGTTCTCGAGGAGGCCGCTGTTGTCCAGGCCTGGATCCGGGAGTCGGCGACGATCGGACCCGTCGACGTCGAAGAAGAGGCGCTGTGGTTCCGCGGGGCGATGACGCAAATCAGCGACGCGTCCATGCCCCGCGTCCACGCGCATTCAGGAAGGCGCCAGGTGTACTGGTGGTCTGCCGAGATCGCGCGACTACGTGTCGAGTGCGTGGCGGTCAGACGCCAGTACACCCGATACCGGAGGAGACGTCGTCGGGTCCCTGACGGAGAAGCCGCGCGGTATGAGGTGTACCGCGCGGCTAAGGAGGCTCTGTGGCTGGCCATCGGCGAAGCGAAGACGCGAGCCAGGGAAGAGATGTTGGAGACTCTCGACGGAGATCCGTGGGGGCGCCCCTATCGTGCGGTTCGAGGAAAACTTCGACCCGCGGCGCCTCCACTCACGGAGAGTCTCCAACCTGAGTTGCTGGAGCAGGTCGTCGCAGCCCTCTTCCCGGCAAGAGCGGAGCACACTCCGCCGCCGATGGCATTGCCCGCAGCTGCAGAGCCTACCGAGGAGAGCGCCATCAACGTCCCAGAGGTGACACAGGCAGAGATGAGGGCGGCCGTGATGCGGCTCCGGGCCAAGAACGTGGCTCCGGGGCCCGATGGTATTCACGGCATAGTGCTAGCCCTCGCTCTGAAGGAGCTAGAGCCCCAACTGAGAGGACTCTACACCGCGTGCCTTGAGCAGGGCCAGTTTCCCACGTTGTGGAAATCTGGTCGTCTGGTCCTGCTCAAGAAGGTGGGGCGCCCCGCGGACTCACCGTCCGCGTACAGGCCCATAGTGCTGCTTGACGAGGTGGGTAAAATGTTTGAGCGGATAATCGCTGCCCGCCTCGTCGGCCACTTAAGCAGGGAGGGGCCTGACCTAGCCGAAAGCCAGTTCGGCTTTCGGCACGGGCGCTCCACCATCCACGCGATATCGCGGGTGAGAGTCCTGGCGGAGGAAGCGGTGTCCCGGGGCGGGGTGATGTTGGCCGTATCGTTGGACATCTCCAACGCCTTCAACACCCTGCCCTGGAGCTGCATTCGGGAGGCACTGCGTTATCATCGGGTGCCCCCGTACCTCCGCCGCATCGTTGGGGCTTATCTGGCGGATAGGTGTGTCACCTACATGGGACGTGATGGCGGAAGCCAGCGCCGCATGTCGTGCGGTGTTCCACAGGGTTCGGTCGTGGGACCGCTCCTGTGGAACATCGGGTACGACTGGGTGCTGAGGGGCGAGCTCCAGCCGGGCGTGGACTTGACGTGTTATGCGGATGACACGCTGGTCACGGCCCGGGGGAGCTCGTACAGGGAGGCAGCGTTGCTAGCGACGGCTGCGGTGTCACAGGTCGTGACCCGCATACGGCGCCTAGGCCTGAAGGTGGCCCTCAACAAGTCGGAGGCCATGGTCTTTCATGGCCCCCGGCGGGCGCCGCCGCTGGGATCACACATCGTGGTCGGGGGGTCTCGAATCGCTGTCGAGTTTACCATGAAATATCTTGGATTGGTGCTCGACAGCCGGTGGGATTTCGGCCTCCACTTCCAGCGGCTCGCGCCCAAGTTGTTGGGCGCGGCTGGGGCGCTGTCAACGCTGCTTCCCAATCTGGGGGGCCCGAGCGCCGCCTGTAGGCGGCTCTACGTGGGGATCGTGCGATCGATGGCCCTGTATGGGGCCCCGATCTGGGCGGCTGACCTGACGGCCGGCAGCATCGCTGTCCTGCGAAGGCCACAGCGAGCGATGGCCGTCAGAGTCATTAGGGGATATCGCACGATCTCCTACGAGGCGGCTTGCGTACTGGCCGGATCCCCGCCGTGGGACCTCGAGGCGAAGGTACTCGCGTCATTGTATCAGTGGCGCGAGGACTCGAGGGCGCGGGGCGAGTGGCTGACGCCGCGACATTTGGAGTTGCGTCGGTCACAGCTTCGCGCAGCCCTGGTGGCGGAATGGCGGGACAGGCTTTCACGCCCTACCGCCGGCCCCGCCACCATCGGGGCGGTCCGGCCGGTACTCGAGCGCTGGCTCGGGAGGAGGCACGGTTCCCTGTCGTTTCGGGTGACACAGGTGCTCTCGGGGCATGGTTGCTTCGGGAAGTACCTGTGTCGCATAAACAGGGAGCCGGACGCTCGGTGTCACCACTGCGTCGACTGTCGGGAGGATACGGCGTGGCACACGCTTGCAGAGTGTGCTGCTTGGGAGGAGCCGCGCCGTGCCCTCATCTCAGGAGTAGGCAGTGACCTGTCGCTGCCGGCCGTTGTCGACTCGATGGTCGGCAGCGAGGAGTCCTGGGACGCGGTGGTATCCTTCTGCGAAATCGTACTTTCGCAGAAGGAGGCTGCGGAGAGGGAGCGGGAGATTTCTTCCGCTAACCCGATCCGCAGCAGACGCACCGGGCGTCGGCGGAGGGCGGACAACGCCCTCTTCCGGCCCCCCTAAATGGGTCCAGGGGCGACGGATCTGGGGAAATCCGTCGCCCCCTACTTCTTAGGACCCGAGATGGCGGCGCGTAGTGTTCCACGCGCGCCTCTATTTGATGTAAGGGGGGAGTTTAACACCTCACTCCCCCCCTAACGCGAGGTGGCCCGCACAGGCGGGCCGGCACTAGCCGGGGATCGCGGAAGTCACTTTTGTTCCCGTGATCTCCGGTGCAAGTGTGAGGCGGAACACCGGGGTGGTTTTAGTCAGTAAGAGTCTGACAGACCCCTCCGCCCTCCCCAGGGCGGAGGACATCCATGAGGATTTCCCCCCGTAAACAAAAAAAAAAAAAAAAAAATGTGTCATCGCGCCGTTATATGAAACACACACGCGACGAAACCAACGTAACTCCAAGATAACAATTTTCAATTTATATGCGGTTGGGAACGCTGGCATTTCTCACGTGTGTTTTGTTGTGTTAAGAAATGCAATTTGAACAGGAATGCCTGGAGCGTCGTATTTATTAAAGATGTTACTTCTCCTGCAGGTCAGTATACCACTCACATACAAACAACACCGTGATTTAAATTCTTACAGATAAAATATAATAGCATAAATGTTTATTGTTTCCTGAAAGTAATGTCTGTCTTTATGTGAACTCCATCTAAATAAACGAATAATCAACTCTTTGTTTGAAACCGTATTTTTTTTTACTTTGCGACCTCTTTTAAAGTAAGATTTTGGAAATAAAAATGTCTGATTGCTCGTAATCCTTTGTTTACTGCAACAATAATACAGTACTTGCGGTCGGAATATGTCGGACGAATCAACCGCCACACAATCAAATCGTGTTAGCAATAAATAAGGTATCATCATCATCATCAGCCTACAGCAGTCCACTGCTGGACATAGGCCTCTCCAATTGCACGCCATTCAGCTCGATTCTCGGCAACTCTCATCCAGCTGCTACCAGCCACCCGGCGAAGATCGTCACTCCACCTAGCCTGAGGGCATCCTACATTACATTTGTCAATTCGTGGTCTCCACTCAAAAACACGTCTACCCCACCGGTCATCGGTTCTACGACTAATATGGCCGGCCCATTGCCACTTCAGCTTGCTAATTCTGTGAGCTATGACGACAACTTTGGTTCTCTGCCAGGTCATCTCATTCCGGATTCTATCTTTCAGAGATACTCCGAGCATAGCTCGTTCCGTAGCTCGCTGAGCGACTTTGAATTGATGGAGCAGCCGTACCGTGGGTGTCCACGTTTCGGCTTTATAAGGTATCATCATTATATTAAATCCTCATGTACTCAATTTGACATGATCCTTACTAATATTATAAACGCGAAAGTTTGTATGTATGGATGTGTGTATGGATGTTTGTTACTCTTTCGAAAACGGCTGAACGGATTTGGATTAAATTTGGCATACAGATAGCTTATAACCTAGATTAACACATAAGGTACTTTTTATCCCGGTAGTATGTTCCCGGGGGATAATAGTTTAAAATACCTATAGAAACAAACAAAGTAAAAAGCATAGCAAGCATTCTGAAACAAATAAGGAATGTTTACTTAAATAAGTAGATCTTTTTTAAATTGGTATTCTGAACGAAATACCAGGTTATCACAACTTGGTAGGAGCTCACTTAATATAGTTGTGTCAGCTAGAAAACGCTTTATGCCTTCGAAGTACCAGGTTGTCATAAATCGGTAAGAGCACACTTAACATAGTTATGTCAGCTAGAAAACGCTTTATGCCTTTGAAGTATTCCCGCGGGATAATTTCCGACCTCCGCGCGGGCGAAGCCGCTGGCAACAGCTAGTATCATTATAATGATTTGAAAATATGGCGAAGGCCCGGCAAGACTAAATGTGCTTTTTTAATTTGTATAAACTCTCTCCGTCTTATTACAAAACCCTATCTAACTTTAGTTCCAGCCTAAAGCTCTGAGTCAGTTTTTGCATTTCCAACTTTTTCGCTTTGTGTGACAACTTAGTTCCGGACTAAGTTGTCAGTTTTCTAAAAAGAACTGCAATTCTATACATATTGGGTTCGTAATTCAAAAACAGGTTTGGTGGTTTAAACCTGTAATAAATAAAAATACCGTTTTGTAATAAGGCGATCTGAATTTATCTTGGATATTACTGACATCGGTGAAAGAAAATCATCGTAACCTGGACTTATAGTTAATATAGGTCTGAAGTCGTCTACCCGACTTAAGCACGCGTGGAATCATAACAACTGCAATGCTCGCGCCTTCTCTTACTCTATGTGAAGAGGCCGCTCTCCTGCAGTGGGCAAGTAATAAGCTGCTTGGTATTCTTCACTGTAATGACTTGTCACAAGTTGTCGTGAAAATAAGTGCCGATTCCAGCACAAGAACCGTATACGGAACCAGCCATACTCCGTCGTCCTCTCACGGCACTCTCCCTCGCATCAGCGCAGTGGCGCGTATTCAGGCGGCCGCGCCGTTTGTCTTGCCTCGGAGACAGGTGACGTCATTGCCCTCCCCCTCTCCCTGCTGCCCCGCCCCCTGCAGCACAGGTCCCCGTGATAGCTGGCATCTTATCTCACTACTGATACTCGTATCTTGTGTTAGTCGATTGGCAAACAGATTAGTAAAAACTATGATTGGTTGATTTATACAAAATGATTCGCTAATGACGAATGTAGACGTTTATTCATTCAAACGTTCTGTAGATATACTGATTATGTTAAGAAGCTGCATCTACTAGAAAAACTTGAAGTAAATGTCACCGCTAGTCACAAGCGCGACAATAGTGGACGAGATAGAACAAATTGTCATAACACCATACAAGTCACCGTGGATTTGTTATTTGTTTGTTGTTTGTTGGCCCTAACATGTCCCACTAAGTAGTTGTAAAACTTTTAAATCTTAACACCCCATCCAAGTATACTTAGTTGTTTTGTCAATACTCAGTGTTTACTTTTCGCTGAGTATCAAAAGCGCGGCGTGTATTTGCGTAACGTTTGCCGCTGCACAAATACAGGCTACCCGCATGAGTGGTCGCCAGTTAGTCTGTGAGCAAACAGCTGAGCGGCAAGTTGCGCCGTGTGCCGTCTGCCATGTGCGCGAGTGCGCCGTGTGCCGCGACCAAATGCGAGCAAGAATTTCATTTGTTTATGAATAGGCATGTGGTGATGTCGATATTTTTGTTAGTTTTCATTTTCCAAACCAACTTCGCATTGTTATAAAAAAACTTTTGTTAGTTTTAATTTTCCATACCAACTTCGCATTGTTCTATAAAAACTAAAATTAATGACACGCTTCCATGCTTGTGACTGAAAAGCTTTGCAACAAATTTTATTAGAACTAATCTAAAGCAAAATATTTTCTACATAGGCCTAGTCCGTAAAATGTATATTGCTTTCAAATAAAATATTAGCTAGGTACTCGTAGGCATGAATATTGCTAAATTTGGGAATTCATAAAATTCCAGTTGCGTGCAAATTATTTTACTAAAAAGCACAATTTATACAAATTTGAACATCAAATTAAATACTTATTCTAATTTTTTAATATATTATCAATGAACAGAGTATTTGATGTCTAATCCTTGACTATTGGAAGATTTCCTGTCATTTGATATGCTTTATAGTTCGTATTAACAATCCCAGCACATCATTGGTCATCGCTCTTGGAATACTGGAACAATACAGTCAGCAGAATGTATGGAGGATGTACTATTCAATAATAATAATAATAATTTATTTAATAAAAACGTATACAAAAAGAGTACATTTAGCTAACAGTAGTAAATTTCCCATACAATTATAGTGCCTAAAAATAAACTATTTCTAAAATATTTTTACTAAAAGTCCAAGTGGTAATGTTTCGGAATTAGAATGATAGATAGCGACCCACCCGATCTAGGTTCATTCAAACCTGTGTTTCGGGCCATCACTTTACATTGCAATTAATTTGGGACATTAACATTAAAAATTAAATTGATATAAAAATAATCGATTAACAACTATGAGATAAAGCATATTGGTAATTAAACATTAATACCTACAACTAAGCCAATGTAAATACTACAAAAGTAAATACTTACGAGGGAATAAATTATCGTCATGACATAATTTCTAGAAGTTTTTCTGTGTCTGTGTAACTGAGCAACGCTAGGTATTCTGATAACTTAGTACTACATTTTTTATAGCTTAAAATATAGATGTTCGTTAATTTGTTAAGTCTATTATACAGAAAAGGACCTAAAAACACATAAAATCGATTAGCAAACGCATGTCTAGTTTGAGGTTTTATGCAAACTAAATCCTTCCTTCTCTTGTCGGAAGGTACTGGGTTAAAAGGAAGTGCAGTGTGCTGGTGTAGTACTATGCTTCGAATGAATAATTGCCGAACTGTTAGTACATTACATGCAATGTAGAGCTGGAGCGTAGGAAATCTAAAAGGGCGAAAGGTAGCAACCTTCAGAATTGCTCTTTGAGCACGCTCTAGAGGAAGTAAAATGGTTTTTGCTGCACCACCCCAGGAAGTTATGCAATAGCTAAGAATGGATTGACACAAAGCTAAATAAACCTCTTTAATTAATTTATAGTCGGCTAGGTTCCGTAAGTTCTTAAAAACATATATTAATTTGCGCACTCTAGTACAAAGTAAATCGATATGTTTACGGAAATTTAGATTCGAGTCAATAGTGACACCTAGATATTTCAAATGGTCAGCTTTAGCCAAAGTAGTGCAAGAACATGCAGTGTCAGCGTTCGTGGTACAATTATGTGCGTAAATGTTTAGATTAGTAAGCGGTATATTAGTATTTCTCATTGCAAATAAAATGTATTTTGTTTTATCTGCATTTAATGTTAGGATGTTATTACGGAGCCAATCGGACACTATGTTAAAACCATTTTGAGCATGTTCATAGACCTCATCTTTTGATTTAGCTGAGAACAATAAAGCGGTGTCATCAGCATAAGACATTATGACACCATTTTGAAGTGGCAGGCTGCACAGTTCATTTATATAGATTAAAAATAAGGTGGGGCCCAAAATGCTGCCTTGTGGAATTCCAAAATCACTATTTTTAAGTTCCGAGCTTGTATACTGACCTATTTTTACACATTGATGACGCTCGCTGAGATAATCAGTAAATAGTCGAAGTTGTGCTCCTCTTATCCCTAGTGTTTCAAGCTTGTGCAAAAGTAAAGTACAAGAAATAGTGTCAAAGGCCTTGGCAAGGTCTAGAAAGATACCAATTGTGTGCATACCATTATCTAGATTGGTAGCAATATAATTAGTTAATTTGTGTACTGCCTGGCCGGTTGATCTACTGGCCCTAAATCCAAATTGATTATCTGAAAGTAGTTTGTTATCTTCCAGATATTTTATCAACCTACAGTTAATAATTTTTTCTAAAATTTTTGAAAGTCCTGTTAACACTGAAATGGGTCTGTAGTTATTCACACAGTTTTTGTCTCCAGACTTGAATACAGGAGTGACCAAGGCTTTTTTAAGGAGTTTGGGGAATATTCCTTTAGATAAACATAGCTGAAAAATGTGGGTTAGCGGAGGGGCTAGTATGTATCTAAATCTTTTAAGTATATTATTAGGTATGTCATCCCACCCAGTAGCACAGACATCTTTTAACCCGAATAATAATCGTACAACTTCGTTAACGTCGGTATCTAATAAAACAAAAGAATTTACTGTAGAGGATGTCGCAGTCGTGTTTTGAGGGGATAAAGTATTAAAATTTAATGATTTTTCAGCCAATTTTTTACCTACGTTAGTAAAGAAGTTGTTCACTTTATTCATAGCTTCGGATGGATTTATCTCTGAACACAGTAAATCAAGCGGAGGCTCGGGATTTTTTGTTCTAAAAGTATTCGTTTTTATAAATTTCCACACAAGCTTACTATTTTTCCCCGCCTTCTGTAATTCATTTTTATCATACTGATTTTTTAGTTTTTTCAAAAGTTTATTGCAGAAGTTCCGGTACCTTTTATATGTAACAGAAAGTATTTCGTTATAAGGTGCAAGTTTCAATTTTAGGTGAAGTTTGTCTCTATGTCTTATACAACGAACGAGACCGGGTGTGATCCAAGGTTTGATACAACTATACCTTCTAGGCATTGTCTTAGTAAATGTGTTTTTGCTTATTGAAGATTGTAGCGAATCTATGAAATACTTTAAAGAAATATTTGCATCGTTTGAATTATAAACAGGGTCAAAATTAATTCCGCGTATGTCATTTTCGAGGTTTGTCATGTTGACTTTAGTATAGCTACGCATGCAGTTTTTTCTAGGTGAACTTATTTGTAATGTTAGTAAAACAGCTTGATGATCGGTAAGCGAGGAATTAGTAACCAATGTTTTGGATGGATTTTTGGATTTTAGAATGATGTGGTCTAAGCATGAACCGCTCTGATGCGTGGGGTGATAGTGAGCTGGTAGTAGTCCGTGAAATGAGCAAATATTCAGATAATTATGTACATGAGTATCTATTTTCTCAGAAGCAATGTTAATGTTAATGTCACCCAAAAGTACTATGTTTTTAAAAGATGATAAGGATTTTAAGTTTGTGTCGAGTGAATCTAAAAATCTGTCTATATTTTGTGAAGGAGGCCTATAAATAGCCATGAGTACTGTATCGGGACTGATTTCAATTATTAAGCAATTACTATCTTGTGATGCCGGTTCTTCTTTGATTGCACGTAGATTGTTTTTGATATATACTACTAATCCATCGTTTTGATTTATGTTTCTCTCAGTTTTGTATGAATAATAACCGTCAAGAGATGGTAAGTTGACTGTCTGTTTTGACAACCAACATTCTGTGAGGACGATAACATCACAGCTTATATCAAGATTCTGTAATAAAACTTCAAAGCCGTTCATGTTCCGATTAATGCTGCGAATATTCTGTGTGAGCAGGGTTAATGTTTTGACACCAGAAGGAAGAAGGTGTTTACAGTCCTCTACATTACACATTTTAGATTCAGATACAGCAAAACTATCTAGATCACAAATTAGCTGATTTGCCATGATCGTTACAAACCAAATAAAAATATAAATAAAGGATAAAGTACCTGTTTGTGTGCTTAAAAATACAAGAATACGGCGGCGCTCTTAGGCGCCTTCATAATCTATTGAATTGATATAGTTCCTCTCAGCATATATGCGCGCCGGGCAAGTTACGTCACCAGTTTGATGGTCACTTTTCCTCTTGAACCGTTTGCACGTCGCACATTGAGGGGGAGAAGATTTGCTGCTGCATTCCTTGAACGAGTGTCCAGTCTCACAACAGTGGTTACAAGTAGGACTAGTTTCTCGGCAAAACTTGGCTGCGTGTCCGAACTGCTGGCAATTGAAGCACCTGGTGACTATCGTGAAATCTCTCACAGGGCATGATGTCCAATTAATAAAAATTCGGCTTTGGTTTACTAACATTTTCCTAATGCTAGCGGGTAGTTCTAAGATGTAATTACAGGTAGGAAGGTCTTTCTTACCCGATTTATGGCTCAGTTTGATATTCTCAACGAAGGACTCGCGAGTTATATTCGCCAACTTATCTGAGAGGTTTTGCTCGAAAATGCACTCGAATACCTCCTGCTCGGTAAGGGTAACGGGGACACCAATGATAGCAACCCTCGGGCGACGTTTAGAAGGTTCTTCTATTGTAAGGCCCGATGACACTAACTTCTCCGAATTCTTTAAATTCTCAATATCGCCTTTATGGTCTGTGCTAATCAAAACGCCCCCATTTTTTACTTTTCTCAGGCCACGGACATGAAGCTTTAGTTGCTCAGGGGAGATAATCTTTTGTACTAGTGACTTGGTGTCGTCACTTGTTTGGGTCTTATCGCTGGGGTAGATGGCAACTGATCTCAAATTTGCAGGACGTACAAAGTTATCGGAACCTTTCTTCACCATGTTTGCATAAGAGGAACCTTCCGAATGATTCATCTTTGTCTCTACGACCTCTTTGAACTGCTGGAGAGATTGCGCAACGTTCTGGTGATTCTGTAGGTGCTGGATTGTGGTATGGGCTAGAATCGTTTTCTGCTTCAACGATTGGTATAAGACGGCCATTTGAGAAGTCCCACTCGAGACCTTTCTGCAAAGGGTGGAAACACGAAGCTTCTGGTCTGAGTTCATTTTCCCTTCACCAACAATACTGCAAACTTCGTTCAGGATGGCATCAATAGACCCCATCCATCTCTGGATCTCTGGCGTACTGATGACTTCACTCGGCAGTTCATTCTCCGCGGTTGCTGGTGGATTTGGGTCGCTCGGAGGTACCGGTTCAGTAGGCGTCGGTGGAGGACTACGCCGAAGTAATTGGCTACGACCAAACGGGCTCGAACCTGGGTTAGACATACTAACAGAGGCACTTTCCTTATAGTTTAAAAATATTTAGTTCATTTTGCACAATGTAAGTCAGTTAGAACTAAGTACAAGTCACCCGCGACACACTTTACTTTTATACTGACGTCGCAAATAATTTTATTTATTTGTAGTAATTGTGTATTTCATTATTATCAATATAAATCACACGTCCGCTTTGTCTCGCGCCTCGTAAAGCGATAAATGGATATATAACCTATTGTATTTGCGACAACTAGCAACTGTGTTTGGGTAATATCAATGATATATTATTAAACATAGACTAACTTGAACCAGGTTGTATTTACTTCTGAGTTTTGGCCTTTAAAAATGGATATTATTTCGAAAACTAACTTCACCGTTAAAACTGAAGCTGATACGTTTGTACTTGCGTAAGATCTAAATATACAATCACTTTATGAAAATATACAAGCACCGGCTACGTTTTACGTATACGTCTACAACCAGTGGACAAGTTAAACGACTTTATTTTTAACATACAAAAATCTAACTTTCTTTTACACAATATTAGTGTAGGTAATAAAATATCTTCTTCGTGACACAGTTTGCTGCTCATTACGATATAACTAGAGTCTGTTCAACTGTAGATATCGACGTAGGTGCCGCACGGAGCACGGAGCCGCCCTACTCTGCGACGCGGCGACGTGTGTGCGAACAAGTATGCAGGCAATGCGGCTCAGATTCCCGCACCCATTACCGTGAATACAATTGGGCAACAATAGCGTCGAGTGTCTTGACGTGCTTTGCGCGCTATCTTCCCCCTCCCCAGCCCCTGCTCGCACCGCTTGTATCCACCCGAGAATGGAAAGCGAAGTGTTTTGTTATGCTAATAGTTCGTTAGTCCAGTTGTACGCGTCGCTCGGAGCTTAATCGGCGCAGATCTCTGATGTGATACGTCTAGCAGGTACGTGTGCAGAGCAAATGGAAGATGATGAATATAAATATCGCAGCCATCTGGTTAAATTAGCCAGCTAATTAGACGCCTACGCCAAACATTAAACGCCGGCATCCAATTAAATAGCTGAAGGACAACTAGCCCAGTAATTGAGCATAACGTTTGACCAGATGGCTGAATGTCGTGTAGTCACTTACTTAAGTTGGATATTGATGAATTTATGATGTTTCATCAGGGTTTTTTTGCGGTTGGTAAATAAATCATCAAGTAACTTTTACCGCTCTGGGTGAAACGGAAAGGCGTGTCAGACTTTTACTGACTAAAACCCACCCGTGTTCCCTCAGTTGCCTGTGTGCCAGGGGCCGTGGTATCTCTTTCGAACAACCCGCACCCCTGGCAGGCATCGGTCCTTGCGGACCCCACCAGTTGGTGCTGACATCCTTTTTAGGCGCGCGTGAAACACAATGCGCCGTCGACCCGGGCTTGGCTCGGACAGCGAGCTACCCATTACGCCGTCCGCAAGCCCGCGCCTACGGTGGCCGGGAATCAGTCTGGCATTCCCGTCGCCCAGGGCGTCTCCTGCGGCGGCTAGGGCCGTGAGAGTGCATATACTGCTTCTCCCTTACGTGCGCCACTTCTCTCTTTACGAGCATTACTGCTACGCAGAAGGAGGTCACAGCTACCCATGCACTCTCGCTCCGTACAATGGCCTGGAACAGGACCGGACGCGAGAGATCGCCGCCGCCGATTGCCTCCACGAGGACACGGTGGTGCTCCGTCCAAGCCGGGCAGACCTTCACCGTATGCTCCACCGTGTCCTCCGGGCAATCTACGCAGTGGGAACAACCGGGCATTTCCTCTCGCCTTATGCGAAACAGGAACCTTCCGAAACAATGGTGTCCGGTGAGGACCTGCGTCAGGCGGAAGGTGAGGAGATCGTGGCGCCTCTCAATCCACTCCTCAAAGAGGGGACTTACCGCCGCAATCGTACCCAATGTTTCATCGGGGTGACGATGAATTCACAAATTATGTAGGACAAATTTTTACTAATATCTACCACTAAGTAACTAGTAATAGTGACATGTTTTTAAATAAATAAATAGTTTCACTTAAAATTGCACACAAGAACGAAAAATAACAATCACGGTTTGCGCTATTGACGCCATATTTGTTTTGGTGACTTCTAGCGCCGCGGTGGAAAAAACTGAACTAAATTTGAATCACTTGGCTGAGTCTTGATCAGACATCTTCAAGGGTCTGACTTTCAATACGCCAACTTGTTAAACGTTGAAAGATTCTAGTTCAATTAACCATCGGCCTAGGCATCCAATTGGATGCCGGCGATTAATGAACGGCCTAGGCGTCAAATTAGCTGGCTAATTTAACCAGATGGCTGCGACATAATTGTACATTGGTAATCCCATTAAAAAATGTTTGCTTTAATAGGTGCGAGAGTGGTGCTACAGGTCGTCCGTGATAGGTCTACTGGTCTAACATGATTCAAGGGTTCATTATTATCGTCTCCTTAACGTTAATAAACAGGGTGTGCGGTAATTAATGGATAACCTTGAAATGGTTCATGGTAGAACTAATGGCCATTCAGAAAAAAACATTTTTTATTAGTATTTTTTCTGTAAAAAAAATTTCTAAAATAAACAACCGACTTCCGAAAAAATACTACACAGTGAAAAATAACTTTAATTTAGGAAGTCGGTGTCTGTAGCTATGTATTTTAATTTTTTGTCACCGCCTTCTGAAATTAAAGTTATTTTTCACATAGTAGTGTTTTTTCGGAAGTCGGTTGTTTTTTTTGTTACAGATTAAATACAAATAAAAATGTGTTTTTCTGAATGGCCATTAGGTCCCCCATGAACCATTTCAAGGTTATCCATTAATTATCGGACACCCTGTATAGACAATCAATGTCTTTGTAGTTCCTTTTTCTAAGGAAGCCAAAGTAGAACAGAAGTTTTATTTACTCTGCTTTGGGACCTGATTCAGAGCATATGGGTAGGTAATATTCTGTTTGTGTGAAAATGCACCTGAACTTGCCTTATCAGAGATTAAAATGATAGCGCCATACATACATTGTCAGCTCATGAACGAAATATAAAACGAAAACTTCAAAGTAGTAGTACCTAAGATGAAAAAAGTCCATGACCCAAAAACACGAACTGTAAAATGTGAGGAGCGACACTGCGGCTGCTAATTAGGGATTTCAGCCGTTGCTGAATGGAAAGCCAACTCAACTTGCTTCCCGCAGTATTTTCGCCTCCGAACTCATTCCAGAAATGCCCAATTTTCTTTCAGAGATTTCAGAACATCATGTGTTTCGACATCGCCGGTAGATAGCTGGATTGTGTTGCTTTGTTCGTGTCCGCTCGGTCCAGGCTCAGGTTCGTTAATATCCAATTAGTGCTCCGTGCCGTAAGTGCGCCCAATTCGCTGCCTACTAATCCTCCGTGCGCTCATCGTTCTCATAGATCTATGTTTATCTGACTCCAACCTTTATCTGTCATATTGGTTACTAGCAAAAAAACTCATATAAAGCGGTCACAATGGAGCAATAATTTATTCCACACAAAGTGGTCATCGGAGCACATTTCTTTGATTTTTGCCGTACATCTGCGGAGATATGTTCCGTCATATTGGGAGTGGTATATTGTTCGGAGATTCGTCCCGGGGGAGTCGCTTGTGTGTGTACAGACGTAACGTTGTTTGGAAGCGCGCGTTTTTGCGTACGTCGCGTCGTTTGTAATGCTTTAACTTAGAGACACGCGATGGGTTTGGCCCCGGGGGCACTACACGAGTCAAACGAGATGTTCATGCAATGTCTGTGACTGTAGTGTTTTTTTTTTTAACATTTGTATGTAATATGTAACGTTAAGTTCGAATTCAGCCTAATAATATTAGCCTTTTTATAAAATTTGCGTATATTAAATATAGAAAATAACTGAGACAACTACATTCAGTTATTTTCTTATAGTAAAGTACGTAGATGTGATTAGCTAATAGGTTTCCATTGAAGAAATTGTTGTTACGATAATTTTAAAAACCTATTGGAATTATAAACGCAGCTTTGGAATCACACTTCCTGTGAACAACTGTGTGACGATGGCAAAGCCGCGTTTTCTTGCTAAAAGACCGAGCATTTTCTGATAAACAATATTACAGGAAAGCATAATCCTTGCACAAACGTCGTTAGCCATGTTCTGGAGACAAAGCCGTGTTCATTCGTGCTTAAGTCGACACATGCAAGCTCCGGCCGCGTGCGCACCGCTCCCTAATCCCAGCAGGTGGCGCCATTATCGTGTCGGCTGGTTTAGCATGTCACACTAATGGTGCCAGATTATGGCACTGTCAGATTGCCGGTT